>VWZN01012635.1:1016002-1050589 GCA_013396955.1 Regulus satrapa | reverse complement strand
TTTTTTTTTTTTTTGTGATAGGAAAAGAGTAGGTGGAAAATTATATTACAATGAAGGCTTTGCCTTATTTTTTCTCTTAAATAAATCATTTTCATGGGTAGCATTGATCCTGAGGAAGCTCTACCTTTCCAAAATCAGCCTGTAAGGACTTTGGAAGGGAGAGGAAGCTGGAGGTATTATGACAGACAGTTCCAGGCCCTTTGTTCTTATCCAAAATGTTCCATTATTTAGAGCTATGATGAAGCATGCATCAATTCATAAATATGACCCACTGTGCAATATAAAAAATATCAATATTTCTCTCCCATTGTGTAAAGGATGTCTGGTGCATACAGAAAGACTTTCATCTCTTTAGCTACCACAGAGAAAATGGGAAAGGCAAATAGCCTTCAAAAGTGACTCAAAAGCAGAGATGAGGAGACATTTCTAAAACTCAACACAGGTTTTCCTCTGAGCAGATCAAAATAGAAAATGTGCAGGGCAGCAGTTGTAAACTATGCAGAACAATAATTTGGCTTATTTTTTTGTGTTGTCTTGCAAATCTTGGTATGGTGATTCCACAATTTTTCATCATACTCAGCTTTATGGTAAAAACCCAGGAAACTCTTACTAAAACTATCTTTAGGAAATGAGCTCACTTCAGGAATGCATCATGAGGCATCACTGGTCTCACCAAAGTCAAATATTCAGTCCTAGGTATGTCAGGATACAGCAGTGTGTTACACGAGTGTTGAGCTCCATTTATATAGTTTTGCACACAAGGTCTGGGGTTTAGGTACATGTCAGAGGAGAGACTGGGAAAATATTTACACAGCTGTAGACTGAAGGAAAAAAGAACTGTCAACTGAACTTTTCTGTATTTCCCATTGAATAAACAGGTAGTAGGATAATACACCAAATGTTTCTTGTTTGAGCAGGGGGATGTGCTGTAAAACCTCTGGGCTCTATTGTCTCTTCTTGGAGAAAGCTACCACAGCTTTCATTAGCTGTAAACAGCTCTCAAATTATCACTCAAGTTTTGGCCTTAGATTGATGACCAAAAAGGAAACTTTTAACCTGGCAATGGCACATTACCCTCAAGGAATGCCACGCAGACGGCAACACTCCATTTTGAGCTTAATATTCCAGCTAGTAAGGAGTCTGTGCTACAATATGGACATATGGCTTTGAGGGGTACAGGGGAAGTCCAAGAGCAGGGCTATTGCTGCCTCCACTGGCACTGTGGTAAAAATAGATCTGCTGCCTCTGTTCTAGCAGCAGCAAGCAGTGGCAAGAGCACGGATGAGTACAGTCAGGTATTTTATTATAGTTTCCTGCAGAAGGGGTGATGCTGATGACATTCCTCCAACAGGGAGCTAGGTGACTTACAATTGAGTCTCGCTAGCCACAATGCCTGTAGGACACAAAGCCACAGTTAGGGAGGGATTTTCCAAAGAAATATATGTTGAGCACTTTTGAACTCTCTGGCTCTATCCGAGGTGCCTAAAGGAGGACTGAGTTGTTTCAAAAGCATACTCCCAGTTGTGGAAGCCAAGCAATTGAAAATCTGTCCCTGAAATGCCTTTTATTTTCCTATCATCTGATGGCAGTTTGGGGTTTTGATTGATTTTTTTTTTTTTTTTAACTGTAAAGACCTTTTAATTAGGGAAGGGAACTATGTGAATGAGCTGGAGCTGCTGGTGGTAGCAGCTCCTTGCCATTAGAGATTGGGTCATTAAATAAGTAGATAATATTCTCCTTATTGAGGACATTTAGAAAATCATAAGGACTTTGCATTATTACAGTGTTTAGCATTCACAAATGGAGTAAAAACCCCATAATGGCAATTTTCATTAGCTGCAATGCATGTGGAGGGCTCTTTTCTTTCTTTGAACAGCCAAACACGAAACAATTCCTAAATCTCTCCTTGTTACTTATGTTTTCTTCTTGGTAGTTAAAAACCCCATAAAGCAGAAATTGAAGACTTGCTATTAAAATACTTGCTGACAGCTTCATTCAAAACACCCTTTCAAATAGTGCTATATCACATTGAGATTCATCTGCTATTCTGATAGAGTTGCTTTAACAAGTACCTTCCTTCTTGGTTAGGGCCCGTCTCTTTTTACTGGAAAATTCTTCCTTGAAACACTTGACTGAATTTCTGTTGTAAGCAAGCCTTTCTCTGGTGCTGTACTGCTTGTGTTGCACAACACACATAACCCCTAAAAAGCACAGCGACAGGCCCATTTGGCATGAAAAGGGAGAAAACAGCTAGAGAAAGAAACCCTGGGGGTTTTTTCCCCTCCTCACCTGTGTTGTACAGACACAGGCACCCTGTGAAATTAGCCTAAGTCAGGGTTTCTGGCTGAGTGCTGTGTCCCCAGGAGGGCATAGTGCCCTGCAGGGCTGACACACCTCCTGGCACTGCTGGGCACTGCCTCTGCCAGGGCCAGACCCTGTAAAGCAGCACCAGTATGCAGCTTCCACCAGCTGAAGACCAAACCCAGGAACATCCTGGGGACTTAGTAGTCCCTCGTGAAGCAGGGTGAATTTCACTGTTGAAGCTTGAAGTTAGAATTATTTACAGTCACTTTAACAGGACAACAGCTGCTCTTTACCTAGAGATGAGCCAAGAGCACTGAAAGAATTTGGATCTGAATTGCAGATGGATGGATTTCAATTTGATTCAAGTAGCTGGACTGCACAATTCTGTACTGTAAGCTCTCAAAGTCAGAGCTTGAGAGAAAAATCATTAATTTGGAAGCTGATACCCTGAAAGACTTTTATGAAGCAATATATTTTCATAGCAGACACAGATCAATTTAAAAGTAGTAATCAAGAGCCATGTGGTACGTGTTCACGGACAAAAAATGTAGGGAATCCAGCCAGAGCCAGACACTTAACATTCAGAGCATTCAGACTAGCACAGAAGATATTGCTTCTATGGAAAATAGTAGGGTTCAGAATTAAAGTATTGTGAATTTGTGAGATAATCACAATGCTGTGCAGATATAAAGA
Organism: Regulus satrapa; assembly: GCA_013396955.1. NCBI lineage: Eukaryota > Metazoa > Chordata > Aves > Passeriformes > Regulidae > Regulus > Regulus satrapa. Next base: position 1,047,592 of record VWZN01012635.1, on the reverse strand, counting down.
TGCTGCTGGATTGCTGCCAGAAACTAGCTGAACATAACTTTTCTAGGCAAATTTGTGTTTAACTTCTGTAGAAACACTGGAGGAAGGAAAAGTATCTGCAAATATTCCACTGAAAAGATGTTAAATTCTTGAGAAAAGAGAGAAAATTACAATATAAGAGAACCCATTAAGAACACTTTTTATAATATTTGAAAGGCATTCTCTAAATTAAACTATACAAGCTTTCATCAAATGAGATTCAGGCCCAGGTATTTTTCCCCTTGCCAGTCCTAAGAATTGCTAGATGTAACATTCTCTTTAAAAAAAGGCATCCACACATTAGTGTTTTATATTATGCAAGTAATCACATTACATAAAACCAAAATTTATATTTAATTGGAGAGTACTACAAAAAATTCCTCCTGGAAATATTTAACCTTGCTCCCTAAGTAGTCTCTTTGACAATATTTACATGAAAAAATAGAAGCCACTAGCAGTGATAGGTATTTCAAAAGATGGATTAAAATCATCTCTTATTAGCTCCTCAGACATTTGGGATTTTTACTTGGGGCCAGGTATGGTTTTCATTCAACTGCTCAATTCATCCTCTGCCATGACTTGAAGAAACCTGAAGAGACTTGTGTGTGTGTGTTACATACACTGTCTCAGGTTTGTTTTGCTCTAGTTTTCCATATCAGTGTTTACCAGTCAGGAAGGAAAGTAGGGGATAGTATAATCTTTCCTGGATAGCTTTGTTTTTGCTGACATGTTTGGTGTTTTGGTGTGTCGTGGTTTAACTCCAGCCCCACACAGCTGCTGCTTTGCCTTCCCAGTGGGGTAGGGGAGGGAATCAGAAAAGTAAAAGTCAGAAAACTTGTGGGCTGAAGAAAAAGACATTTTTACAAGTACAACAAGAGTCTTGCACACAAGAAAATCAAAACAGAGTTTTCATTCACCACTCCCCTGAGCAGGCAGGTGTTCAGTCATCCTAGGACAGCAGGGCTCCATCATCCGTAACGTAGAAAAACAAAAGCCATCACTCTGAATGTCCCCCCTTCCACCTTCTTCCGCCAGCTCTATGTGCTGAGCACAACACAATCTGTTATGGAATAGTATGATATAGTTAAGCACTCTTCACATATTGTCACTAAAATAGATAAGGACAGTGGGGTATTTTCATGTGTTTCCAAAGCACACAGAGTGTAGTGCTTGGAAAGAATCTTATTTTTCATGAGGAGCCTGGTCTAGTGAAAGCCTGCTCCTAGTTGAGGGGATAGAACAAGATCTTTATGATCCCTTCAAACCCAAACCATTCTCTGATAATTCTATGATTCTGTAACATGGGACCTGTTGAGCACATGCAGAATTAATTTTTGCTTTTACACCTCTAGGCAAATTCCATTTGGGTATATATTTTTTTCTTGTGGAGAGTGAAATTCCTAAAAGGGCCTCTGTGTCAATTTTTACTACTTCTGTTTTCATCATGCTGACAGTATATGCAAAGAAGTCACACAAAGAAAATGGTAAGATTTTTACCACTGGTTTCTCCTCAGAAAAAAGATATATATATTTTCATGAAGATACATGGATTTGTGCTACATTGCTACATGCTACTCTGTATCATGAAGCCACATAAAATTGTAGAAAACCACAAACATTGAATTTTGTTGAGACTAGAAAATGAGAATTAATATCTGATATCTTTAGGAGAAATTATCCTCCTCTTAGCTGATTTTGTTGTTATTTCTCTACTCTAGCCTTTGACAGACCAGATGTAAATTTCTTTTGGCTGGACTTTCAGTCGCCTCCCACTATTATCAGCCGGGACATAAAACCGTTCCTCACATGTTTGTATAGCTGAGTCTGGTCACAAACTCTTCCTATTCCCATCCCCTCTGCTTTCCCTCTATAGATCAACTCAGTCCTGATTGATATTAAAAGCATCTAGTAATTTAGTACCATCCATGAACTTAATTCTCTGAATTGTCCTCTTTTTTCCAGAGAATTAAGAAATATGTAAAATAAAACTGGAGTTAACACCAGCTCCTGAGGAAGCCCGGCTGGATACCCCTTCACAGCTCAGTGCAGTGCTGTTTGTCATGACCCATTGTCCTTTGTTTACATTCCTGCAGCAGGTTTCCTATCCCCATGACAGCACTCTTATCCAAGACATTATAAGATATTTTACTAATAAGATTTTGTGAACCACTGTATCAGATGCCATACCACATCCCAGATGTGTTGTACTTTCAGCCATTGCCGAGATTCACACCTAAGGTTTTCAGGCAAAGGGAGTAGTAAATCCCAACTCACATACTTCAGCAATGGGAGTCTCATATAAGAAGTGCCACCAGAAAACGAGGAATAGCAGAGATGTGGGACTAGCTACACTTAGGAGGTACAGTCAGAAGGAAAGGACAGAATGCTATGATAGCAGGGCTGCCACAATGGTCTGAACAGAAGAAAGAAGGGCAAGCCAAAGAAAGTCTCAAAACTGGGCATCAGCTCAATGGGGGAATTCTGGAGCTGTCAGCTCTAAGGGAATATCTCTAAGCTGTTATTAATTCAGTGATTTTGTTTGATTTTGTTCAAACCAGAAGCCATGCCTTACTTTCCTTCATGGTAATTCCAAGTAGCATCACGTGCTCCTTGGGGGTTTGGGAAACAATTTCAGAAATATCCAGCAATTCTCTGCATGAATTCAGATGGAGGCATCTTGTGTGTCACTGTGCAGTCTGTATCTGCAGGACATCTCATGCTATCAGGGCCATGTGGATTGCTGGGGACAGGAGCTTTTGCTCTCATAGCCCCCTGTTTGGGTCTTGTACCTTACTCAAAACAGAAATACACAGACAGACCTTGCACTGGCTTTACCAAGAGCTATCCCTGCCTGAGAATGGCAAGATCACACCGAGGATCAAATCCTCTTTCTGAAGGGATTACATTTCCTGCCAAATATGTGACATGGTTCAGTTTCAAGCACATACAAAATAAATCTCTGTCAAGACAGACATTTAACTGTGGCTTAGTATCCAGGACTGTCATGGGAGACAGTTCTCAACATCCAATCTAGCAGGATCTTCTGGCCAATGTCTTCAAGATCTTGGGATCCACCTCTCTTAAATAATGTATAGGGATAGTATCTAATGAAGCTTTTGTATTAATTTATATGTGCTGCACAAGTGTGGATAAGAAGAGCTAAATTTTGGGGGGAGATTACTTCTGCGAAGCCACTTGTACTAGTTTTTCTTTCTGTCAGCTCTTGTCACTGCTTGCAAATCTTCACTCTTCTTTGTGTCATTTACCCATGTTCTTCCTTGGACTTTAAAATGCATCCACCAAAGAGATAACAGGTTTCCCTTTGTACATCGCCAAGGATTATCCTGTGCAAACAATACTGCTGAAAATATGTGATGGTTGATTTCTAAGATGTGTGGACACTTTATGCATATTACAGAAATTTCACTCCAGCTCCTGGGAAAAAAAAGAAGAAATATAATCTTGCTCAAGAGATTCCTGTTTCTGGCAGAGGTGGGTGCCTGTTCTGAGAGCTCCCAAAAATCATACTTCCTGTGCTGGGACAATCAGAGGCAGATGCTGTCATTTCCACCCTGGAAACTAACTGCTAATATAGTTAATGTCCTGCTCAGAATACTCACACAGGAAAGTATGGGTAATAGCGCAAAGATATTTTTTCCCTTATGAAAATATGCAAAAACAAAATAAGAAAGAAAAAAAATATAAGGATGTTTTAAACCAGATTTGCCAGCCTTAAATATTTTGCACCTCTTTCCTCCTCTGGAAATTAAGGATGTTTAAAGCATCCTAACTTAGGGGTATGTTGGCATAGCTATGTGATCCCAAGACCCAATCCATACTTCAAGACTGCACCAGTTGGAAAAATGCTCTCATTAATAAAATAATGCAGGATAAAGTGTTGCTTATGATTTCTCTTCTCAGCAGATTAGCTATGTACATCTTGTAACACAGGCGGACTTTGTGGAATATCAAGCACTTAAAAAAAACCCTGTTTGGAAATAAATTACATTATCCAGCCAAAGCAATATCAGAAATCTCCCAGAGTCTATACTATCTTAATGTTGATTTAAAATCATATATTCATATTACCTTTTTATGTCTAGTAAAGCAATGTGATGGAGTCTTTTTTTTGCCAAAGTTGTATTATCTCATTTCTCTGAGTTAGGTAAACTGTAATGTATTTGCTTTACAGATGGATAAACTTAGCATAAAGAGAGGGAAGTCTCTGCTTTGAGTTAAGGAAGCCTAAATGTAAGCACTTTCATCTATATTGGTCAGTCATAGTGGCAGTAGCTCCTAAAATGAGACTCTTTCCATTCATTTATATGACAGATTATTTTACTTTGAACAATTCTTGGATAAAATACATTAGGCATCCCTAGGGCAGGAAGCTGAAATCAAGACTGGCACATGAGACATTACCTGCCCAGTTGGGGAGATGTGCTCCTGGGTGATTGAGCTGCTCTTGCCAACTGAAGCAGCCTCATTCGGAGGTGTGGGATGAAGCTCTGCTCAGCACTGCCTGCAGCTGGGTGATCAGCACATTTTTCAGGACAAGGGCAGGGCAGGTTTGTGCAGGACTGCATCTAAACTCCTTCATGCTAAAACACTGCTAATCAAGAGGACATTGCCATTGCATTCATGTCTTTCTCCTTTTCTTCTTCCTGTCTTTGAATAAAAGTGACTATAGGTGTGTCAATTGTAACACAAGCTCCCATAGGTGTTTACTGGACCCCGGTTTTTTGGCAGAGCTCCCAGTGGAATTGAGGCATCATTACAAAATAAAGACTGCCCCACTATTGTTGACAGGGTCAAGATAGTCCTGAGCATATGCAAGCACAGCACAGGCATTTGTCAAAATGCTTTTGGTGCCAAAATTATTTTTTCAAGTTCTGATTAAAGATGAAAGTGGTCACAGAGAAAGGAATTAGAGTAGCCCAGTCAGCAGTCAGTTTTTCCAGTCAGCATTTTGAGAAATGTTGTATAAATTATAGTATAGTATAAATTATAGGCGTGTGAATTACAACTGGTATTATGAAACTATAGATCTACTGGGGGTTTTAGCCTGCATATATGGAATAGTCAACATACTGTTTCCATCATTTTAATAACCTATATAGAGCAGGTGGCTGATGCAGTTAATGCCAGCATCATTTTTCTTTCCCTATGTGATTTGCTGTGATGACAGTTCTGTCATTTCATTTTGACTATTTAAGGCTATTAGGAAGCATTTTTAGGTAATCATCTAGTACAGGTATTTTCAAGCATGCCTAAAGCATGTAGGGTGTCACCACCTTCCACACTGCTTATTTCTAAATAAATATATGTTATATTCTTTGTTAATCAATGAAAAACTATGGACAAGATCACCAGCTGTGATAAACTGCCTAGCTTCATTTAGTTACATGTATATATAGTCTTATGTTCCAGATGGAGATGAAGTCCAACATTGTACAATTGCAAACATTTCAAAGAAGTGAAACATTTCTAAGATCATTGAAATATATATTTTGCATTTCAAAGATAAAATACCAATATGTCATCAAACCATTTAATTTTCTTCCAAGTCTGAAAGTAAATTGACGAGAGATCTGCAATTGGCGGGAGAACAAATGAAACATATTGAAAGAGCCAATTTGGTGGTATCGAGGGAGGCAGATGTGTCAGTTTTGCATCTGCCTCAGTAAAGTCCTTGTTTTTTCTCCCTCCACTTTTCAAAACATATTTCATTATCTAAAGGTTTCATTATTAGATAATTGAATAATCGTTGATAAATGGCCAAGTAGCACTCTGTTCATTGAAGAGCCCCTTTTATTGCCTGCTGTGATTCAGGCAGTTGCAGTTCATTTGCGAAAGTTTCTGACTTTTTTCCTCAGAACTCATCTCACCTGACACACACAAGATTTCAATTGCAGCTGAGTAGTTTCCTGGGCCCCAATACTCCAGATGCCAATCTACTACCTCTTTCTTTAACTAGCTATTAAAAGGGAAGGAAGTGAAAACAGCACTGAGATTTCCACTGACAGTCTGTTTCAGGGTATAGGTAGACATAGCAGTGAGCAGCCGCAGCAGAAGGAAGAAAAAAAGCAGGAAGGGTGAGTGCTCCCCATTAAAGGCAGGACCTTTACACAGCTGTTTTCTCTGTGAAGCAGGTAGACAGATATGAGCTAAGTCTGTCAGCAGGTGTTAGAGCTGCAAGACTGAAGTGTGTCAGAAGCTACTGTTTGAAGAAATATGTACAGGTAATGAAATGAGTAATTCCCTGCCATTGACTTTCCCTTGATTATTTAGGGGTCTCTGTCTTCTTTATTGTTAGTTAATCATCTGTCATATTCTTGTGAGGAGGTTTTCAGAAAACAAACATGAAACAACAAAACAAGGAGGTACAATTATTTAAGTTAATATCTTATTAGTTTTTAAGAGATTTGATAGATGGTATGCCCAGGCTGTGTCTGCAAAATTGAAAACCCAAAGAATTTAATGAGGTAAGTGGTAGGACCACTAGATTTGCAGAACATTTTTGCCAAGTTATGTATCTGTGAATCAGACCTCATGTATGCATTATCCTGAAAATCAGGAGAGTGGAACCATGAAAATGTTTGACTTTATTTTATTTAAAATAGATTAACATTTCTGTTGCTAGGAACTGTTCATACTTGTGGTTTGGGGGGTTTTGTTTAAGTTTTAAGTATTCAAGTTGTTCATGTGATAACAGGAGCTAAATCTTTAAGGAAAAAAAATGTACTGAGGTTTGTAAAAGTATTCATTTCATATACTGGAGGTATTCCTAAAGACTGAGCGCTTTAGCCTTAGGTGTACATTGATGCATAAAAATAACAAGCAATTCTGCTCAAAATAGACTATCACAACCCTTTTTTGTCTGCAATTTTGACCCTAGATTCTACATGAGAACATTTTTTCCATAGAAGAAGGAATTATTCTTTAGAGCAGGGTTTAATCTACTTGAGCAGGCTGCTTCACGGAGGGCATCTGTTGACTGGAGGACTTTGCCTCTGTTTCTCCAGACCATCTCCAGTGCTCAACAAGGGAAACAGGGCTTAGAGACACACATGAGCAGCATGTAACTTCTCTGCAATACCAAAAGGGTATTCCAGGTTAAACCTCCCAACCACTCAAATCCATGACAGAATTTCCTTTTTAGCTCTGCTTTTTAATGGGGTAATAAGGTACCTTTCTAACTATGCAACTTAATCTTGCACTGTCCTTTGCTCCAAGTAAAAACATTCTGGAGAGCAGTGTTTGAAAGGAAGTTTCGGTTTGTTTAATTTCTTAAGATTCATTATGTGGTTTAAGCTTACCCAAACAAGATCAAGGTATCAAATGAGTTCATATTCCTATCAAAGTAATGTGACCTTTAAGGGTTTGAGCTCATTTTGTTTAAATCAAAACAGACAAGGTAAATGAAAGGGTTTTGTAGATGGGGAACTGAAATAAAGGCAGCCTAAGTGATCCTGTGGGCTTCCATGGGCTTCCACACACAGTCTATAGGACAGTCAATAAAAGAAAATGAAATCTGTGAGACTCTCAAGGTGACATAATCAAGGGTGCATCCTGCTCATAACCTTCAGTTGTGGAAGGGGCTTCAGGAGCATGTATGGAGGTGGAAAATCAGGAAAGGAGAGTGCTGTGTAAAGGAAGTAATACACCTTTCACATTTGGGAATTACTTAGGGGCTGGGGGTTGAGGAGGTAGAGGTATAGCAGGGAGAGGTGTCATTATGTCACGGCTGAGCATCAGTGGAAATGCCTGACTCTAGAGGCACATGGCATGTGTAGAACTGTGAAGGTCAACAGAGACACTGGTGTTTGCCAGGACAGTTTACACTTGCTTACTTTGCCCTTTGCTAAAAGGGGCAACCCCTTGCTGAGTAGCCACCAAAGACGAGATTTCCTGCTGGGTTAATGACTTTTGATTGTGCAGTTCCTGTTATCATTCCAACACCCTTCATCACAAAGCAATGTGCTATAGCCTTGCTGGCAGAGAAGATGTGGACAGTACTTGTCATGCAGTCCACTGGACAGTCCAGAGCACTTTCCTGAGCTTAACATAGATGGGAAGTCTTCAGTAGCAGTAGGCAAATGTTGAATTATTAAATTATGTCTACAGCACTTCATATAATTATTGCCCAAGTGATGGTACAGCGAGATAAGCCCAGTGTCGACAAGCAGACTTTTCCACCCTCGGAGTTTGGTTAAGAGGCTTGCTATTTTGAAATTCAAGGAAGGTCCACTCTCTCAGGAAGAATTTAAATAGAAAATTAAATGGGTTTGCATATTGCTCTGCATGACAGATTTTTTGTTAGCCTTCAAAGTCTGCATGATCTAACCAAGCATGTGGAAGCAAGATACATATTTCTGAGTGCTATAATTTTTGTTATTGTGGAAAATTGTTAAAGGTAAGTAGTTACCCCAGATGTTATTTTAATTCACTAAATATTCTGTGGATTAACAATACTGTATATGGAGACAGTGGAGCAGGAATGGCTGAAATAATTTTTGTGTGGCTTCTCAGCTGGCTGCTTTCAGCAGGAATTCACTCTGGTGATTTTTTTCTTCCTCAAGGAAAAGTATTTAGACAAGTAATGACTCCACAATTCTGTCTTGGCTAGAAATTACTGCTGCAGAAACTCTGTTTGGTCTTCCCATTCCTTCCTGATAAAGTGCAATTAGTAAATCCCTTGACTCACTCTGGGAGATGTTTGTGGGCAGGCCTGTTGTGAGGGAACATAAGATGCTACCACAGCCATTCTCTAAACATGCAGCTGGAAAGGACAGCTCTGCTCTGGTGACGGAAAACATCAAAGCAACAAAACATGCTATTTTATCTGATGGGGGTAACAATATCTCAGCTAATAAAATGGCTGTCATCCATGCCTATTGTATAGATAAGGAAGCTGAGGATGTTGGGATGCTCTTTGTTGGTACGCCAAGTTGCAATTATCCTATGACAGAACCCTTCTGGATTGATGAAACATTTTGAGGGGGAAAGTGCCTCAATAAGTGAATTTCATTGGTTTTGATGATGATATTGCTTGCACAATGGTTGGCAAAAACAAAAACATTTTGATTGGAATGAGGAAAACATGGCCTTATTTAATCTGTCTGAGATGTCCTTGCCACATTCATTTATTTGTATTTTATGTTGGATGTAAACATGTCTAATTCTGAAGTTCTTGTGTTGACCTTTTCTGGCATTGAGATCAAAGTACTGTCTGCAATAAAGATGAGAAGACTTTAAAGACTTCGATGGCTTGTCAGAGTAGGGTACATTTAAACATAAAATATCACAACACAGCAGCCTTTGGCTAAAACAGGCACCAAATGAAGTACTAAAGAAATTTGCTGCTCCTCAAAAAAACTCATCGTTATCTTGCAGTTTAATGGCCTAAAAGTGGGGCCTGCTTAGAAAACAATTTTTCCCTCTTGCCTGAGCCTTAACTCACAGTGTGACTGCCAGTTGTCTCTAGCAGCTGTAATGTGGATGTCACCAGTTAAAAGGAAAGGCATAGTCTTTCTTTACTCAAATCCCTACCTAGATTTTAGGACTGCTAAAACACTCCTCTGAGCGATAGTCAGCCCTCTGTAAAATATCAGCCTTCCCAAAGCGTGCTGCCCTATCCCCAACATGCCCTTTTGCCTGGCTCCAGCTGTTCTGTATCCCAGATTTTTTGGTGAGTCTCTGGAGGAGGTCCTAGAGGTTAACTTTACAGTGCCTGATCTGGAGCCAAGGCAGCTGGTATAAGAATTTGACCTCTACTATATTATTTTCTTATATAACAGCTTGACCATTTGAAAATAAAAAATGTCTTTTTAAACACTACTTTTTGTGTCCATAGCCTGAATTTAGATTTGAGGTATAAACCTACTCTAAGTGAAATGTTTAATGCTTAGAATAACATAAAATTTGCAACAATTCCAAGCACAGAGAATATTTCCCAACAAACTGAAACTGGGATTTTCAGTATTTTGATTGTGTTAGCCTCAATTTTGTTCCAATAGTCCTATCCTATAGAACTGTCTGTACTGATGCATCCACAGGCAGGTGCAGAGGACAAAAGGCAATGACTTCTTTTTATGAATAAAACATTTGATACATGATATAATAGTTTTCCTAGATTGAAAACAAAGTAACCATCTTTACTGTGGCTTGTAGCACTTCACTACATTTCCAATAAACGGCCCAATTTTCAGGGATACTTAACATGCTGCAGAAATCTCCCCAAAGCTTCTATGAGTTCAGTTGATGCAGTAATTGTATATTTATCTTGATTATTTTTGCTTGAACTTATTTTTAAGCACTTACTTTGAGGGCTTTATTTCAGTATGTGAAGAGAATGTTCTTTATGTGTTTTTGAGTGATTTTCTTGGGAAGCAAGTGCTTAGCCTTTCCAACAGAGAACTTTGAAGCTGAGTAATACTCAGAGAACAATACTAGTTTAAGTTTCTGCAGTGCCTCACTCTCAGAATGGCAGTCTGTGGAAATCTGTTGTGTTTCGCGTGCATTTATCAGTACCTTATGACAATGCTACTTTTCTGTCATCTTAGTATGTAAATTAAACCCCTCACTTTAACCAGTGGGAGCAGTATAACTGGGGCTTTCTCTCTCAGTGCCCGCTGAGCTGAGAGGGCAGTACTGGGTGGAGCAGGTCAAGACACAGCGAGCAGTGTCATGGCTGTGCTGCCATGGTCAGGCCAGCAGAGATTGGATTTAAGGGGCAAATTAACCCGGCTAGAGTGGCCCTAGTGCAGCATCACTGCCCAGGACAGGACACTCCTCCGAGCTAATGTAGCCCCCAGTGTGGCACAAAGCACGTCTCCTGTTGCCAAAAGATGCACAGCATTTATTGAACATTTCCACACCCTACCACCTGTCAGTAGGCATAAAATACACATAATAACACTTGTTTTATTATGGTAGAGAAACTTGAAAGTGTATTTATCTCTGACTTGGACAAATTTCAACTTTATTCCATGGCATAGGTGTTACTTCTGTCCAACTCTAGATATGTTTTAAATGGGATTTTTTTTTTTTTTTGCCTACTAAGTGTTTTGTATCTTTGAGATAATAAAGTCCTTAGCCCCTGTTTCTGGGAATAAAAGCCTTTACTAGAAAGTGACAAATTTATGTAGACAACAGTGATTATGAATGAACAGAATATTTCAACCTAGGATGTATTAACTTATGAAGAGTTGAGTTGTCAGTGTAGTCAGCAGGGGAAAAGTTTTTTTAGATTGATTTAGGATGCTATGTCCTCCCCTCATGTTCAAAATTCACTAAGAGGCCTGAGTGGGTTAAGTCATTCTGCTGTTTGACATGAAGCTAAAATTTTCCCATTTTTTTGCCTAAAAAAATGTCCAGAAAGAGCTACCCAGACTATTTGGCATGAGGAGACCATGAGTTCCATCAAAGTTCAAAGCTGTATGTTTCAGAGGGAGAGAGGAAAGAGGAAATTTGGCCTTAAGACCAGTCTGCTTTTTGGAAGAGGTTGCTACAGAAAGGAGGAGAGCTTTTCGAATTAGCAAATTCCACTTAGATGATATTTGGCTATTATATGGGAAAACTGTTATAATCAAATACCTGCATCCTTTGAACTGAGCCAAGCAGTACCACAGACCTAACTTCTCCTAAGTTTCACAACCTCCTATTCCAATTCTATCATGACATTCACTTTGACTTTAATTCTCATCAGGAGAAAAAAAAGAGGGAGACTGTGGGAAGTACACAACAGCAAAATCTCTATGATTTTATAGTGATTTTTTTTTCCTAAATCATCCATTGGGGTCACTCTGAAATATCACTGTCAGTAGTTAAGATGTTTTGAACATGAATTTAAATACTTGCAGCATTGACAGTAGCTGGAAATACTTCAGTGGTTATTGTTGTAGTCATTAGTCCAGCTGAAATAATGCTGGCATGTTTTCCCTCTGGGTAGAATTCCTCAGCCTAATTGTCTCCTCCTTGCCAGACCATATTTGATATCTTCAAGTTTGGAGACTGGATGTATTCCAGCAATTGATGGCTTTTCTCAGTTATAGATTGAAATTATTTCCTTTTGTGATTTAATCTATTATCCAGAAGTGAAGCTATTGAATTCCAGAACATTTAAATTGGATAACTTCACAAATAGGACTAATATAAAAAGCACAGTCATCAAGCCACATGAAAGCTCTGTGGTCCACTGTAGAAGATTAATATTTCATATGTATTTTTGACTTCAAAAATAAAATAAATAAAACTGTTATTCACTATTGTAACATCTTCTTTTAATGACCTAGCCCTAATATTAGCTTAGAGCAATATAGATCCAAGTGTCTCATAAAGCAGAATTAGGTCACCTCATCTAACCTGAAGAGTGGCAATCAAATTTGTCAAGATACTCTTGTCTTTATTACTGTAAGTTGGGTTTGACAAAAGTAAATAGAGATCTCTGTCTCTGATGCCCAGACCAGACTCCTTAAGCTACTTTATCTACTCAGAGCATAATTTGCCTGTGGTTTCAGAAATCAGTGAATACTGTTCCACAATGGTAAAAAATAAATTCTGTAGTCACTGTTTTATGGCCTTCCATATTATTTGAGTTGCTACTTCTCTCAAAGAGATTTTACCACATCTTTTATTGTATTCTGCTTTTTACATCCAAAATGGAATATAGTACACATCTCAAAAGCAATAAATGTTCTTAATATTGTTTCAGATATGTTACAGGAAATCATCTGCAATAAATTTGTTCTTTGGAAAAAAAAATTATACAATGATACCTGGGCTTCATAATGTACTACCTGGTTTTAAGCAGCAGATTCAAAAGCTGAGGAACACTGAGGAGCCCAGTTGTCCTTTCTTCATGTCTAACTGTCCTTGTTGCCCAAACAAAGTCTTTATGTTACAATTCTAAATTTAGGATTTAGCAAAAACCTTCCAAGTAAAATTCAGTTCCTCTTTCCTCTTACAAAAATGCTGGTAAAGTGGTATATTTAAATGGAAATGATTTATACCCAATGGACCAGAAAGGTATTCTGGAAATGTGAGATGCAGGAATTCATGTTCACCCTGACCTCTAGCTTTGTGTTTCACTTGCTGTTTGATGGGTCATTGTTGAGGAAGCCAGAGAGATCATGGCCTCTGAGTGATACCCTCTGTAATGGCCTGTAGGAGACATCCATCTTTTGGGATTTAGATGTGAACAGAGTAATCCTGATGTGTTTATACTGTCTTTCTTTAGATGCATTTAACACCTGTTGCATGCAGATCAGATAGATCAGAAGATTGGTGCATGGTAATGTACAACCTTCTTGCAGCTACTGAAAAATTATTTCCTCTAGAGGAGTGTTTATGGTTCTGATGTAATATGTAAAAACTCTGTCGTACTGAGTTTGTGTTTCAAAAAAAACCTAAAAGCAGAGTTTTGAAAAAATCAGTGCCGGAAATAATAAGAACCAGATGCATTGGTAATTGAACAACTTTGATTCTTATTTTCCTTAATATTGTTATGCAGTGGCTACTGGAGTATTGGAAAGATGTGTACACAGAATAATTACTCTGAAGAAAATGTTAGTCTAATGAAGACATCACTCTCACATTCTGATATATCTGCTTTCATGGATGTGTTGATTCTATGCCAGCATTATGAAAAATGAAAAATGCAATAGGAAATAGGCAAGAAATTAAAATGCAAATATGTTCTGCCTATAGTTTGGTTTGGGTTTGGTTTGGTTTCTGGTTTTCTTTGTTGTTGTTTTTTTGGTTTTTTTTTTTTTTTAATGCTGTTTTATTAGTGGTGCTAAAACAGAACTTCTACTTGGGCTTCCATTCAGTTCTGCAGGAGGGCACATGGTTGTCTACTGGCAAATTCAGTAGGGGACTACAGTGCTGCTCACTTTCCTTTAAGCAAAAATATTCTGACTATGCATATCCTGTTTTACTTTTAAGTTAAAGGATGTTTTTCAGTGAAAACAAGCAAGTTAGCAACAAAAATGAAAGCTAGGTGGGAAATTATGTAGTTTAATAAAAGTGACGTTTCTAAAATATTTCTGCTGGTAGCATTCATAAAAACACTGACACCTGCACACTGCCAGCAGTTAAAATCCGGCATATCCCCATTCAGCTGCACTTCACTTTGTGTTAATTCCTTGTTTTTGAAGGAGGCGAACCAAGAAACTAATGATGTGTCTCAATTACATTCTGTCTAATCCTGAAGTAGCAAGCTTGACACAGGGTGTCTGCCAGGATGTTGAGGTTGGGTTTTGTAATTAAATCAGTGTGGGGTGAGGAAAGAAAGAGCAATGTGATCTTAATTCTTGACTTCTGCTCTTGGCAGGTTTTGCCCCTTTGCTCCTGTAATAGCAAAGGTGTAGGTTAATGGGAGTTGCTCCTTGGGCATTCATGAGCTTGAGGTCAGGCTCCTTTATGGAAACAGAATTTTCACTCACTTAAACCAAACATGAGCATATTCACTTGGAAAGAAATGCAGTAACAGTCCTGGTGTTTCTGAGCCTGCCACAAGGATCAATGGAGCAAGTGAGCTAGGGGAAAGCCTGCTTCAGAATTACATATGAGCCTGAGTTTGTCCTTTAGCTCAAACACACCTGTCTGCCCACTCCAGGGAGAAATTCAGCAACACAGTCCTTATTTCTGGCTCCCAAATGTATAACATGAACCACCCCAAACAAATGGATCCCATCAACTCTAATTAAAACTACCTTTACCAACTAGCTCTGTGCCTGAGCAATTATTTTATGAATCATTGCAGAATTCCACATTCATACTCATTTGTGTCCATCACTGTGTGCCACCTGTGCAACGAGCTCACACACCTCACAGTGTCACTGATGATAAATATTTGATAGTGCCCTTTGTGCTTTTCAGAGGCTCCCAGAGCAGCACAGGTGCATTTGGGTGCTTCCAGCCCCAGCTGCATGGCACAGTGGGAACAAAGTGCTGCTGTTGCCATGTGACATTCCAGACCCCAGGATGTAGTCCTGAGTGACTGAAGGATGATAAGCCCATATCCTGACATAGAACAGCACCATTTCTTATCATAGCCTTTGCTGCATGTTTGTACCAAGTTTGATAAAGCTCATCAGATAATGCTTAGTGTTCCCCTTGCCTCAGTCAAGCTGTGTTATCTCTCAGTTACACCTTTTTCACATCTTGCTCACCCACACCATGATGGTCCCACTCTGGATTTCATATATAAGCTTTAAAATGCTGATTCATTTCCTGGCTGTGTTTTCTGAATAAATGTATTTTGTTGTCTTTAAATTTAGGACAGTGTTGCCTGGAAGCCTTTATTCCCCTTAATCAGACTGTTTCCTAAACTGCTTTCCCTCTGTCTAATCTCTTGCGTGGGACCAAAATGTTTAGATTTGGGTGGTGACATCTCACTTATTCACATCCTGTCAGATGGGAGCATTGTGTTGTTTGAGTTCAGAATATAGCCAACCAGCAGCTGCATGTGACTGGAGCTGAAAATTAGATTTTATATACATATATATATATATATATCCACTCTTAGTATCTATTAGACAGTTTTCTAAATAATTCACATAGTCAAAAATTCTTACCTCAAAAACCAGTCTTGGAACTCCAGCAGACCAACTTCAACCTACTTTGGGATTTTTTTTTCCCACTGTACTCTCTCTGACATTACTCTGCTACAATCCCTCTCCTTTTTTAGCAGTGCATTTTAACAGCTCATCAGACCAGCTTCTCAGCTGGTAAATTAATGCCCTGTTCTTGGGAGAAAGGCAGAAGGGGATCATGGAGTACTCCAAATATAAGGTCATGGTCTGCTACCCTGAAGAGTGGCAGCTCCTTGTCCTTTAGCCCTGAGCTGCCCCATGGCCTGTGCTCAACACCCACACCCCTGACAGGCTCCTCTGAGACCCTGCTCTCCACAAACAGGGAATGCCTGAGTGACTCCGAGTTTTGCCTGCAGTGAAAAGGGTGAATCTTCATAGCACTCCCAGGTCTTCCCCTCATGACCTGGTCAGGGAAGGCGTGGCAGTCAGATAGCAAAAAACTAATTTGTGGTTTGGGCACCCAAACTGATGTTCTGCACTTGCAGCTCTGAAGTTTTCCTGTTGAATCTCAGTTGGTCAATGAGGTCTCTTCTGGGAGATTGATAGGAGGGTGTTGATGCACTGTATGTTGACCTCTGCTCTCCAGAGGTGCAGAGGAGGAAGAGATGGGGACAAAGTGTGACAGGACCACTCAATATTTATTCCTTCCTTCAATTATTTAATCCCCCTTTTACTTCTGTTTCACTAATTTAAGCACCTTGTTCCTTTTTGTTCTCAAATTCTTGAGAATGCCTCTCTTGGTAAATGGTTTGCTTCCAGTCAAGGACTAATACCTTAAGGATATATACCCCACCAAAACCCCATTCTTCACATATGAGAGATCACAAATTATAGCTTTCCTTTTTCTGATATTTCATAAGTGTTGAAAAGACAGGATGTTCTGTGTGGCTAAACAAATGACAATTTCAGCACTGGCACTTACCTGATAATAAATGCTGTTCATGTACAATTTATAATGTCTGGAAATACCAGCAAGAGACGAAGGAAACAGTTTAGATAGTATATTAACCTCTCTAAACCTTGACCATTCTCTGAAACTCAACCCAAGTGTGACTTTAAGATGTAGGAAACTTTCCTCCTTCTTTTAGATTGTTCTGTCCTGTTCCTTGAACTGGGACTAAGGGAATTTTCTGTTGTGAGGCCCTTTAGTTCATCCAGACACAAAAGAACTGCTGATCTGAAATCATCCCGTTATAGCCTGTGAAGATGTGAGAGAAAATATTTGTTTGCTGTACTAAGTATAGGTATTTGTTTCACCTTATAGGAGACCAGCTTGTTGCAGAGCCACCAAGTTAAAACCAGTTAAAAACTCCTGCCGAGCTACAGAAAGAACCCATTGTGAAAAGCTCTTGAAGGCAGTAGGGAAATGTGAAATCTTAACAAGGCAGAGCTTTCAGTGGCAAGATTTCCTATGCAGCAACTGCATGGTTCCCTGCCCAGGTGTAGGACAAAGATGAATCAGGCCCATTATGAAAGCAATTCATATTTAAATGAGATTTCCAGCCCAGTTTCTACAGTCTCAAGTGGTTGTTCTAGGCATCTGCTCTTTCATGCTGATTTAGCCCAAGCTCAAATGCTGACTCTTTGGAGAATCATAAACAAATTGTGTTAAATTGCCATTAATGGAAACAAATCACAAAAAAGGAAAGGCAAGGTTGTTAATGGTATTGCCGTTCCTAACTCGGGCTTTGATGGCAGTAGATGCAGTCCTGCAGCACAGAAGTAATGTATGTAAAATCACCCACTGTTCTGAGACCTCCAGACAAGCTAAGCACAGCGGGGGGAGTAGCACTGGAATTTGTTTTACAGGAAGCCTTTCATTTCCTTGCTTTTGAGGGGTTAAGTGAGGCACTTCAAGCCCTGTTCTCTCTCCCACGAGGGTTACACTAGGGAAGGGTAGTTTTCGTTTCCCCCAGGGGCTCCATAGCAGCTCTGGCAGCAGAGGCTACTGTCAGAAAACAGCTGGATGCAATGAATCAATGTATTCCCCAGCCACCCTGGCTGCATTTCTCCCTACCCACTGCTGTCCACCTCTCAGGCTGCTGTGTCCGATAGGTACTGCGTCCATCTTGATTGACGGGGATGCCCCAGAGGCCTCCAGCCTTGGTTTCCACAGATAGTTTTGCATGGCTTAGGGAAAAAATAATTGTTGATGTTTTAATTGCATTAACTTTACATCATGCGGGGAGTGCACTAGATGGAAGGTGCATATATTGTAGTGCAAGAGTTTCTTGTAGTCCTCAGTAACATCAGGCTTCACTAAACTTATGAAAATCACAGCGTTGGGCTTATGCTTGTTTGAGTGTGGCTTTGGGAAAACTCAGGTTATCAAATTCAAGATCTGGTCAGGGGTCCTTTATGTTCTCTTCATAAAAATTTATTGTTGTTGTTAATGTATTGTTATTCTCTACAAAAATTTCATTTTGCATGGACTGGGGAGGAATGAAAATGCCCAAATCATTCTGTTTAACTTTGGATTTGCACCTTGTTTGTTACTTGAAGTGAAGGGAGGAACAATTTATTTCAAAATCTATAAAAGGGAAAAAAAAGAAAAACTTCTGTGTGGTTGTGAATCAATATGACGAGTTTTGCCCCAAAACTCACTCTTCATATTATATGCCATCATATAATCAAAAAGTCTATCACAGAGATGTGCCCAGTGCAATGAAAATCTTTCATAGCTGTTTGATAAATCTACTACCAGAAGACTTTTCCTCATTATATTTTTCATGTAAATACACAAACAATATTACAAAAATCTTCTATCCAAAATTGATAACAAAGAATTTTCCAAATCTTGTAAAAAAAAAAAGTAATTTTGCAGCTGTTTTCCAATTGTAGGCTATAATGTCATAACCACACATTATTAAAATACCATGTTTACCATATATGACCGTATATTTACCAAAATGGTAAATATTGCACTTTAAAAGGGATATGGAATACAAAAAAGGAAATGCTTCAGGTTGGGTTTTTCCTCTTAAAATCCTATCAGATTCCTCTAGCTTCCAAGTGCATCATGATCCTAAAATACACAAATCATTCTTCCATTTTGTATTGGTATGTTTTAAAGTTTCTACAACAATTTAATGTTCTCTATATAAAAACGTACTCATATAAATGAGCATAAGTGTTTGAAAACAGAATTACTAGCCCAAATAAAAATGGAGCTCTAGAGGGGTATATCAGTTCTTCATACTTTTTTCTTTTTGCTTTTGAAAATCCATAATGCATTCTCAAGAGACTAGTAGAGGTATGATTACATTACACAGATTACTATAACAGTAGTTGATTCTATCTAACCATAATGACATTTATGTACAGTAAAATACATGCTAGCTGTAATTTTAAGGTAAAAATGGAAATTTGATTTTGTTATACATCCTACCTGTATTCCTATATACCCCACATATCTTTGAGTTACTGAACACAAATTTCCATGGAAATGATTTATAACTTTCATTTCATTTTGATCAGTAATGATGAGATTCTAGAGAAATCCAAACCATAGAACTGCCATGTAAAAAAACTAACCGAAAATGGAAAGCAATCCAAAGAACCCAATCAAGCCTAGAATCCAAAAAACCTGCTCCACGTTCCCACAGTCATTTCCCAAGAGAGTGCAGCCATTCAGAAAATGCCTTGTGTATCAGACTTGAATGCAGCATTACCATTTAGCCATGATAATTAACCTTGTCATTTGGCTAATCACGTCTCTAAAGTCTCCAAATTTTTCATGATTTACTGGAGACAAAAATCTTTAAAGCAATGTGTATTCCCGAAATACTGCCCGCAGTATTGAGTATGTGTGCAGCATTAAATGTACATGCTGTAATTAAATTAGGTAGAAATGAAGCAGGTGGATTATATGAGGTCTGTCACTTACATATCCTTTCTGCATAAGCAGAAAATTTTGTTAAAAGACATTTTTTCATCTATAAATCCCATAGTTTTTTCTGACATCCTTTAAATCACAAACCAAATGACATTATAAATCATGTAAAATTTGGAATATTACTTTAAGCCCCTGGGCTCCTCATTGGAGTGCTGTCTGAATAAAAAAATCAGGTTGTTTACACAGAGAACTTGATAATATTTTTGCCATAATTTTTTATCTTGTAGAATATTTTGTGTAAAAAATAATGTTTAGATAGACTGTATATGAAAATCCTTTCTGGTTTTTTCAAACTTCTTGAGCCTTTCTCATTAACCTTGTAGTTTTCCATAGCCTACTTATGTCAGTAACTTTTATGTCATTAATTTCAATGCAAGCAGGATGTGGTCCAGTAAATTATCCCTCAGCAGAGTCTGCTCAGTATTGCTTTAGACCATGGGAATAGTGAAAAGAAAGCTCCATATTAATTTAACTCTTTAAAATATTCATTTTTGTGTTTGCCATGTTAGTTACTGCTGTTCTTCAATATTCAGAATGTTTCTGTAATGATCTGAAAGATCTCTCTATAATCCAGGTTACCAAGACCATGTAACCATTAAACCCCTTGCAGACATCATAAATATTGAGGGAAAACACCAATAATCCAGAGAAGTTATTTCAGCAGAATTGCAGAGAATTTATTGATAACCACTGTATGAGTCATTTTAATATTGCTCATAAATCCTTTGGTCCACCTGAAAAAAGCAATATAGCTGGATGTTGAGGACTGTAGTTGAACTCCTTAAAAGAAAAACCAAAATAAATATTCTTGCATGTAGCCTTTAGACTCCTTAGCTCTGTTATTCCTCTACTTTAAATCAAGTCCTGCCACCATCAGTAATCTTCTACTTCTCATCTTCCACCACTACTATCCCATGAACTTTTCAAAGTCTACACATGCTATTTTCTAAAATCTGTAATATTTTCCCAAAACCAAATTTATGTTACAACTATAATAGGGTTGCGCACTCTTTTTGTGTTGTCATTAAATATTAGGGTCTGGGAGCATATTTGGGTTGCAAAGGAGTCAGACACACAAAATTTATTAGAAGTGGACAATATAATCAAGGTTTGAAAAGTTTTCTAGGACCTGGTCTCTGCAGTGCTACGTGACAAACCAGATTTTTCATAGTCTCATACTTCCTTTTTGAACTGGGATCATTCTCACACTTTTTCCTCCCTATCATAATTCCACTTAGGCTAATTAGGTTTGATTTTGGCATTCCTTAAGATCCAAATTATACACATCCTCTGCTGTATTCTCATGAATACCAAGGCTGTAGAATAAATATTGTTGACGTGTGTTGGCACAGTGCTTTTATACTTGGATTCCTCATTAAATTACATTGAATTTTAGTTTTAATGAGCGTAATCCATTTGATACTGTTGACCCAAATTCTCCTGAGGAAAACTGCAGCTCTGAATTGATATTTGCATGTCTGAGTCAACTGAGTCACATTCAAAATCATGTCAGACTTCAAATCTCAAAAAATTTCCTGTTTGAGTTACGTTGAAGGTTGTGACTAAGTTATATTCCAGAAATGTATTCTTACAAGACTTTGTGGCTCTTGCTGTACTTTAATCTTGTCACTGTCCCAGCTTGCGTGACACTTCCCTTATCTGCATCCTGTCTCTGTAAACAGCTTATGAGAACTCTGGCCATCAGGAATCAGGAGCACCTTTCTAAAGCTCATGCTTGGGTGTCTTTTCTGAAATCATATTTCTTCTCCCTGTCATGTTCCTTAAACATTTCTCTTCTGCAATAAATTGTTATTTCTCTCCCTGTTAGAATTCTTTCCTATCATTCATCATGTTATGAGTCCCTTTTGCTTGAGAACAGGAACAAAAACCCAGTAAAAGAAGTCTTTAATTCTTTTCCTTTCTCATGATGTAGAAAATAAAAAATTCCACTCAAGGGTGTCACCTTCTTTGTGATTTTTCATTGATTTTTTTGTTTCTGTTTTGGGGTGCTTTAAAAGAAATGGGCTTTTAGGGAAATGGATTTATTAGTAATGTGGATGTTTCTCTCACTTTGATAAGTAATATGTCTGGATACAAAAGTTTTTGAATTTTTTTCAAGTTTGGTCTGAAAATTATTCAATAGATAACAGAAACCTTGGAAGATTTTGGAGAGGAAATGGTTTTATTGAGTCATAGCAGGAGATCAACTATGCAGTACAAAGCATGAGTTTATGATTTTGTTTGACCTTGGATTAAGATTGCTGGATCCCCATGCTCATAATGAGAGCATGTGCTGAGGCTCTGCAGAGATTACAGTCTCAAATTTGTGTGCAAACCCTTTTCACTGTAACATTGGAGGCCTGAGATTAGCCCTTTAAAATTGTTCATGTGAATTTTCAGGTACAAAAATTATGATTTGCAGAGCAACTGCTAAGAGGCAAGGTTCATCATGAATCTTGCCCATGTCTTTGTTAAGACCATTGGGATAATTAAGAAAGAACAATATACTTGAAGTCTCAGGCCAGTCAGTAGGATGAATCTGTAAATCTGTTTTCCAGTAATGCTGAGAAATACCACAGAAGGTCTTTAAAAACAGGACATAAAAACTGTGCATTTAGCTACAGCGGTTTTTCTTTGAGATTAGAGAATGAAGGGAGTGATTACTTTATATCATTTTGACCTGTTTTTTATAATCCAGAATTCCACTACACAACCTCAGAGTGAGCTTCTACCTGTAGATTTTTGGATAGGAAAAAAATGTTATCATTTACAACCATGGCAGAACATACACTTGTCTCTATCCTTTATTCCAAGTGTATATCCAAGTAAACCATTCATTTCAGTACCCCACTGATTCTCTCGCTTGCGGATTCACACAGGATGAGGGCAGATGAGTGCTGCTGAACACCTGATTACACCCTTGGCAATGGAAAACTGTACAGACAAACACCAACAGGGCCAGCTCAGCTTTCAAGACTTATGCAAGTGAAATACCAGAGTGAAATTAATACAATACTACTTATTTCATTCATCAAATGTAAATCTCTATAATTTTTGTCTTGCAGATGATAATGAGTGTGAAAATGCTACTCAGCCTTGTGGAGAGCATGCCAATTGCACGAATACAGAGGGAAGTTATTACTGCACGTGTATGTCTGGTTTCAAACCCAGCAATGGTCAACAAATTTTTGTTCCTAATGATGGAACCTCCTGTGTGGGTAAGTTATTACTGTCTTCCAGATAGCTTTACAATGTCACTCTTCTCTTATTGCTTCCCTTAATTATAGAAATCTAGCAAAATATTTTATTTGTGAAGTTTGGAGCCTGGGTATAAAATTCCCACATTTTGGACTGGAATGGGCTTGCTTAATATCCTATTTCCAGCCTGTTCAATAAAATTCACTATAAGTTTCAACCAGTATACTTCAAATTTTTTTTTTTATTTTTTTGAAAATGTAGTTAGGATACTTCTGGTAATTTTTCAAGTCTGATCAAAAACAATGAGCAAGATCAGTGGTTATCCTACCTCCTGTGCCTTTCATTAGCTTCTGTTTCTGTACCAGTTGGATGGAACATGTTCAGAATTACAGGGGAGGAAAAGTTCTCTGGAAAAATGTTATTTCTGAACAACCATGCAATCCTTTAGGACTTCCTCTGAATGGAAGAACGGTAACTATTTCTCTTTTTTCAAACTCCTGGTAATTTTCTCTGTATGTTGCAAAAGTCCTCAGGGAATGGGAAAATGAGAAATAAATCTATTGCCCTTTACACCTTTATGCTGACTGTGTCTCATTCTAGGTCTGTCTCCTGTGAGCTTGTGAGTGCTGACAACCTCTCTTCTCACTGCTCTTAATATCAGCAGAGTGGTTGCATATTAAGCCAGAAAGTGATCTAATCGACATTTCTTGCCCATTGCTCACATCCATCTAAAAGTGCTCTGCTTTATCCAGCTGCTATGAATCATTCTTAAATTAGCTGGGATAGAGACAGTTAGCACATTGAGCCGTAAATATTCTCACCATTTCTGCTCCAGGTTTTGATTTTTACATTATGATATTTCCTCAGATTCAGAAGTTTGTCTTCAAAGTTATTTCTCTGACTGTTTTTGTTGTCACTTTAACTTCTTACCATTAGCCTGATAATTTCTTCTTTTTTTCCACTCTTTACTGGGCAGATTAGTCTTTTTTATCCTCTACTAGAGTTTAGTATTTCTTCATTTTGAAAATCTACATGGAGGAGCCAAGAGCTTTCCAAATTCACACTGAAATTAAAAAAAAAAATTACCTGTGGGCACCTTTTCTAATTAAACAAGAGTACAAATTACTTTACCAAGATGTGAGTCCTAAAGACAACCTTTTGATCCACAATTAATTTTTTTCCTTTATCCATCAGGGAAACCATAATAGGATATTTTGTACCCAATGGTTCTTCTGCTACAGGTAGCAGATATGACTTGTACACAAGCAGCTGGGGGTGACAGCTGTAGCAAATATCAGCATTTCACTGTAAATAGAGTGCAAGTTATTTATCACACAATTACCAGATATCCAGCCTACACAAGTTTATTTTTATCCATCACCACAATATACTTCTAAAAGTCTTAAATCTTCTTTTTAATACATGTATATATTAATATGGCAGTAACTTTCAAGCTACAGTGGTTGAATTTTGGAGAGTATGCCATTATGAGTACGCCCCTCAACCTACCTGAGTTTCCAGTAGTGCAGGTGTGGCTCATATCCATGAGTGTGCAAGTCATTTTCATAGTTCATGCACATCCATGTGTGTTCCCTCTTTGGAAACCACAATAAGCTCCCAAGTGAAAAGTGATAATGTTCCTCTAGGTGGTAAATAAAAAGAAATCTTGGGACAATGGGTATGAGAAACATTGGTTCGCCCTTCATCCAGTCAGAATGCTGAGTTTTGAGCTGAGAGTCAAAAAGTATTTCCTACCCATGTTATCAAGTAGAATTGGTGAAGATATGACTAAGAATTGTGCAGATAGAGGAGAAACTGGATGGTAGGAAGGGAAAGAGAGGAGAAGAAAAGAATATAGGAAATGGCAAAGAAAAATTTAAGGATGCAGAGATGTGATATTTCTGAAGACATTTTTCTGCTGTCCTGAAAGTGAGCTATTAAAATCTCTTTTTGATTTGTATAAAAGCTACTTTTCCTTACACTTCACAATTTATTGAATGCTCAGCTGCAGATCAAAAAAGTGAAATATAAACCTACTTTTTTCACCTCAGTCGACAGAGTAAAAACATTAAAATGGCCATCTGTGAAATGAAAGTGACATCCACGCCACTCTGCCTTTTCTGGGAACATGCTATTAGTTCTCTTCAGGTATTTCTGAGAGCACCAGGAAGGCACCCATTCTCCATTTCATCCTTTGCTGTGACAAGGGAGCTGTGCAGTGGATGGAATCTGGCGTTGAGCCACATCGCTAACTTTTCTTTTACCTTTGCCATTCATAGCCTTTTTCATTTCTACTTTGTGTGTGCTGCTGCCTTCCACAGTGTGGAGACACGGGGAGAGAACATCTAGTCCTTTGCAATTGGACTTTTCAATCACTTGCAAGCTACTAATAAGCAGAAGGTATAATGTAGACATCAAGCTGTCTTGACTGGCTGGTGCAGAATCAAAGCAATGTAGGTATAATCCTGTAATTGGCAAGACTGAACATAATAACTGTTCTCCCTACATTTAATTTAATTGGAATTTCCTTTCCTGCTGCAGTAAATGAGGAGTGACAAAGCACAGAAATAAAATAAAAGGTTATAAATCTATTTTCACACTAGCCTAAGTGGTGTTGGTGATATTATTTTTTTGATCGCAGCTATTATAAAAGCTTCAAAGTTCAGCTCCAGGATTTGTTTTGAATATTTACTGAAAGGCCAGGGCTTTTTTTACAGACCTATGGCAAACACTCTTCTGTTTAAAAAGCTGCTGTTCTTCAACCTTTGCTCAGGAATGCTGTCTGTGAATACTGCTTATGCAAGCCTTGATTGCCCGCTCCTGCTCCCACAGCACATCAAGGAAGAGTGTTTGGGAACCTCACCCCAAACCTCCACTAAAATTGGATTGCTGAAAGCACTGATAAGCTGTTGTCTGTGTGTGGTCCAAGAATAGTATATTTGGCTAAAAAGGCATAACTACAAAATATGAAGAAACAAAAGCCTACAGCTACTGCGCGCAGCATTTCAAAGCAGGAACTTAAAAGCTGCATTCTTGCAACTGTCACAAGCTGTTGGCTGCTCCTGACAATCTCATTGATTTAAAAGGAGTAGAAAGCTGATTAGTACCTTGCAAGATCAGGCATATCGCCTTTTAATTTTGTCATCCAGGAGTTGTTTTATTCTTCTGGAAACAGTAAATTAAATAGGTGTAATATGGACTTATTCCATATGGACAGCTCAACTGCAGAAAGCCTATTTGCATATACTCAACAGGGTGTCTCTATCAGACTTTAAATAGCAGTCCTATTACCAGAGATTGGCCAAAATACTTGAATTTCTGCTGTTGTTTTGGATAATCCTGCCTTCTCATTAAAATCTCCATTATACCTAGTATCTAAAATAATTGCAAAAAGAATTTGCATGACTGCTCAATAATATAAAATAAATGATTTACTGATCTAAAAACTTCTGTAAAGAAAAATTTCATGACAAATTTGAAACACTTGTATCAGTAAATTATACTGAAGAAGAAAGAAGTAACCTGATCCTTAGTAACAGTATTCTCAAAAGCATTCAAATATTACTTATTTTATTTGTAGATTACTGTAAGTTTTGGCAAAGATTGTTGTCAATTGCTGGTGTTTTAGGACTGTATTAAATGATGAATGGCTTGTTCAGATGCACATGTCCTCCATGTAGCTGACAAGGCCAAAGAAATCTTCAGTTTAAGGGTGATGTGTTTTCTTGTTAGACAAACTGGCTTTGTCATGATTTTCACCCTTGCCACTTCAATTCATTCAAAGTCTCTCTGTCTTACAGAGTCACACAACAAGGCACTGACACTCACCCACTTGTTTCAAATGGAGCTTTATAATTTACTGATGTGAGAGGTTATTTAAATGCCAAGAATAAGAACTCTAGCCTCATGTCTTTAAATGACAGCATTTAATTATGCAGTATCCTATGTGTAGCACTATATCATGCTATTTTCCTTCCCTTTTGCCAGATATAATGTGGTTAGCTTCCTAACTATGAATACTGAGGTCACAGAAACCACACAAATATAGATAATGCAAAACTCAACTCCTTAAAGAGAAATATTAGCAGTTTGGGGCATTAAATATGGAAATAAACTATTGCCCTAATGCAGAAAATCAGAATTTAACCTCCTCCTTTAAACTTCCATGCTGGCACCAAGCCATTTAAACAGAGTACTTTCTTGGTGGCTCTCCCTGCAGAGTAGTGGTGGTTGTGCTGGGGAGGACAAATGTACCTCTGCCCCACAGCTCCTTCCCATCCACACAGGAGTCTGAATTGCTCTTCCAAAGCAACTTCTGATCTTCAGGCTTAAAACACAGCCTATCACGTGCAAAGCAGAGCCAATGTGTCATTTGGAATAAAGAGGTATATGTGAGTGAGGTGGGACTTCAGCCTCAGGTCCCAGGGATCTCTCTGTCCAAACAAACACATGGCCCCCAGGCATCCTTCAGGTATTTTTTGTATTCCCTCGATATATCCATATGCATGCAGTATATCTTTCCATTTTTCAATAATAACCTTATTTAGCATGCATTATTGCTCCTTTTTGTGCTCCTTTTTGAAAACTACCAAGATTCTTGTATCAAAAGCAGAGTGTGACTAAAACTAGTTCCTATATGCTAATAGTGTATTTCCAGCCACCCCGTGTCTGCTTTCTACTTATCTGTTCTTAACACCCCCTCTGGCTGAGCAGAGGCTGCCTATCAATTCAGATAGCTCTTCTTCTCCAATAAACCACTGATCAGTTAACCACTTCTCTTTTTCCACCATTTTCTTTCCAAAGTTTAGTGTCCTACCAGTTCCTGACTGGAGTTGTCATACCCTCTCCTCCACTCCCTGCACTGTCTTTCCTTTCCTTCAGTTTAGTTTGCTGTTACTTTAAACCCACTCATGTATCACTTCATTTTTCAGATATACCTATCCCAAAGCTCTTCTTTTTTTTCTCCTTTCCAGCACAGCACTTCTTCACAGTCCATTACTTACTTCTCCAGAATTACTTGGTATAGTTCCCAGTTTGCTTTCTCCATTGAGTTATTTGATCCTTATAACTTAGCCAGCCAAATATAATGCAAAATAATCAGTACTTCAGCCAGGGGTTTAGTACCCAGCTCTCCTAAATGGATCAATTCATGGATTCCCTTACTGGAATTCATTGTTTTTACTCTTGGACTATGCCCCACCCAATTACTGAACTTTTCTACCTAATGGCAATTTATTTAGAAGTACAAAAGACATTTTAGACAAATGTAATTTGAATGTGGATTTAAAAAAAATAAAATATTCCAAGCACTTTAAAGGGCACAGAGTTTAATTCTTAGATTAAGAAGATGGATAGAGTAAGCTTTTGCAGTGTCTTTTTAAAGCTGCAACTTAAAAGACAAGTCTGCAGGTTGGGTTTTTTTCTTTTTCTAACGGAGCTGAGAAAATCTATTTATTATAATCTCTGAAAAATGGATTTCAGATGATTTGCATCATGCCAACCATTTTGTTATGATAGAATTAATATGGTTTTAAAACACGAGCAGTGTAGTATTATATAGCAATAAAAGCGGTGGTATAAAAATATGATCAATTATGATTTATCCTTCTAATCCTTAAGTATTGCAATTGGCAGGGGTTTTGCCACTGAGATTGTATGTTTAGTCTTTGCTTTTTTTTTTTTTTATTACATGAAATTTTATTATGAAACTGCTTGTAGTGTGCAGGGCTATTATCAACAAAGCAGTAAGGCGTTAGTCTGTAAATACTTAATAAAAATTCAATTTCTCATGATATTTGCAGATGTAGACGAGTGCAGCAATGAAGGAACTGTTGCCTGTGGAGATCATGCAAAATGTGAAAATGTGGATGGAGGGTTTAGCTGCTCCTGTAAGGAAGGTTATCAACCATCCACGGGAAAATTGCAGTTTAAGCCAAATGATGGCACTTCCTGCCAAGGTACATGATATTATAAAGGTTTATGTGTTATTATAGAGATACATCTTGTGAGAAACCGACCAGTGCCTATTTATCTTCAGTTAGATTAATCAGCAAGACATGACAAAGAGGCAAGGCTGTGGCATCCACAATTCCTGAGAATAGAATAATTTTGTAAATGTATTTTTGCTAAACAGTGTGATGAGATCCATTTGAAACGCGGTTGCCTCCCCATAGTTGTCAGATCTGTTCACCTCTCTGTAAATTTGAGCTGTCTCTACTCTGCCTGTGTAAGTCCCATTAAAGGGACCAAACTCTCTACCTGAATAAAACAGCATGTTCCAATCCAATGCTATAACTTTGGCCAAGAGAAAGCCTCTGTAATTGCAGTTTGAGAATGGAATGCTGCATTTTATGTGCATAAATTCAGAAATGCTGGTGGCTTGGGGAATGACCTAGACACGAGCTTTTGCAATTAGTATGTATTGAATATTGATTGGACTGCAATGTATAATTAGTTTCCCTTTTTATTTTTACAGAAAATCTAAAGGCCAACTGTGAGTTATTCAAAGACTGTATAGCTGAACATATTAATAGAACTTTAGCCAGAGTAAGTAGCATTGGTTTGTAGATTAATTTTCAAACCCTTTAATTGTTTCTGCTTGAAAATGCTATTTCAATTATAATAGTTCTTAAACAGTTTTTAATAAAGGCTTGAAGCATACAATTGAACTTAAGCATGTTTACAGAAGGCTTTCTAATAATTTCAATTATTTGAACTGGGTTGTATGTTCTACTCATGATAATAACTTGCTGGGAATCTGCGTGCTCTCTTTCAAGCAAAGTGAGTCATGATGCATGAAAAATTCAGAAGTGTGGTAATCACTCAGCCGTTTCTGTAATTTCTGGAGTTACACACTGCTGCATTTACTGATGTACACTTATTTGCTTGTTCAAAAGGAAGGCAAGATAGCTTACAAAAGTAATGTCAACAAGTGACTAAATAGAAAAGGGAGCCGTAACATCTTGGTATGCTGGTTTATTTACTCCTCAAAGTCGTGTAAAGTGATACAGGATTTATAGAAACAAATACTCTGTGGCCAGAGTATTTTTCATCAGAAATTTTTTTTTTTCACCAGAAACAGAGATTCCTGAAGCCAATTAAAAATATCATAATGAATGCACTATTCAATATTCTACAGCTACATTATTATCTAATTTTAAAGAATAAATGAAGCATAAACATAAATAAGTTAAAAGCAATTGTATATGTTTGTGTTGATATTAAACAATTTGATTAAGTTACTGGATTTTAAAATACATTATTTTATAGAGTTTTATTATTATTATAGTATTATATATGTGTTGTGTTAACATACTTTTTATGTTTACCTGCAATGTAACACCTTATATCAAATATAAAACCTGTTTATCACACTTAGGTGCAAAGCCATGGTAAATATAACAGCAGAATCTTAGAGTGAAATTTTTTAAAAGATATACTCAAGCTAAACTTAAATTAATAATTCAAAATAGTTTTGTGTACATAACTCAGATTTTTATCCTGTTTTCTAGTTCTGTTCAATTGCAGCCAAAGGCAAAGCAAGCCACATAAAAGCTGTTCTACAGCAGAGAGTAAAGATCATACAAAATCAAATGTTGAGTGTTCTATTAATTAGATTCCAGTATTGTGAAATAAGTATCCTTCTCTTATTCAGCCATGAGACTGAAATGTGGAAGGTTTATCTTCATCTCACACTCTCCTGCCTATATTTTTAAATTCCCTCTTTTACATAAGTGCACTTAGTAGTGCGTAAGCTGAGGCACTGAAGGAG
This sequence comes from Regulus satrapa, assembly GCA_013396955.1. Classification (NCBI taxonomy): domain Eukaryota; kingdom Metazoa; phylum Chordata; class Aves; order Passeriformes; family Regulidae; genus Regulus; species Regulus satrapa. The sequence goes on along the minus strand of VWZN01012635.1, from coordinate 1,017,111 downwards.
AAATAGGCAGTACAGTTCACTCAACTACATGTTTTATAATTTGCATTTGAGAAAAAAACAACTAAAAAAATACAAATACTTCCCATCTGCTCCCACCTCTTCAGTCAAAATTTAAAAGAAAATTCAATAGATTAATACAGAAGCAGAATAATCATATTGCTGATATTTAGTTATTTTCGTAGAACATTTACTGCTTCACTTTAGATCATTGGAAAAAAAAACTTAGTTGCTGCAGGGAACAAAATAGCACATGATTTTTTTAATCATGGCTGCTTGTGAAGGGTGTATTAGACATGTGTAATATCAATAATTTATAGGTCAACCTGTTGATTGAGTTGGGGTGTTTATGCACAAATGTCTTATAAACCAGGATGTTAATTAACAGAAATCAGTCTATTGGGTTCACTTTCATGCACAGAAATTGCACATGAATTGGCTTTACTTGTTTCATTAAGGTATTAATTCTGGCATTTTTCAGATTAGTCATTTAAAGACACCTCTGGAGAAGCTGCAAGAAATTAATAAAAATACTTTGGGGCCACTTTTACCTGTAGAAGTGGTTTCATATGTTGAAGCACTGTCCTACTCCTCGTGGATCACCATGGGTGACTCTGTGCCTGGCAGTGAAGCCCTTCACAACACCACCATCAACGTGAGTGGATCAAGCCTTGCAGCTGTGGGGTTTATCCTTATTCCAAAGATAGCATACAACCCTTCTCAAACACATGCTTTTGCTTACAGGTTTTGGTCAACACTGTGAATAATTTTTTACAAAAAGACAAAATTACAGTCTGGGAAGCTTTACCTGCAGATAACCAAAGGCGGAGCCTGACGAAGCTGCTGCACACTACAGAGCAGGCAACACTTCTCATGTCACAGGGCTTCAAAAAGACAGCCCAGCTGGATGCTAATGCAAGTGACATAGGTAAGATAAAGAAAATTCATCTAATATATACTTTAGATGTGGATTAAACTAAGGAGTTTTTCTTCACAATTATGAAGATTAGAAATGGTGTTATGTGAAAGACACAGGTGTTAATTTGTATGATTTTTGTAACTAACACCTGACTTTCAGTGTAGGTATCATAATTTTCAAAGATTAACATTTG
>VWZN01012635.1:993850-1012189 GCA_013396955.1 Regulus satrapa | reverse complement strand
AAAAAAAAAAAAAGGGAAGTAAAGCTTCAAGGTTAATGCAAAAAAGGTAACCTGGAATTAGGGGGCAATAGCAGAACCCATAGTTTTGAAGCTTTTTTATTTCTTAAATCTGAACACATTTATTTAAAATTGAGAGGTTTATTTCCAGCAAATACAGATATTTGCTGGCCTCATTCATATGTGAAAAATCACTTTACACGGCATCAAGAATTATCAGAAACATAACAAGAAAGCAGCTCTGTAGAGAGTTGAGCAATGGGACAAAGTGCTAACCTTGGTTACACAGCTTTTAAATTTGTTACTTCCCTTCTAAGTTAGAAATCACCTTTATATAAATTTGCATATATTTATAAAGCCTCTATTACAGCGGAGACTTAGTCTTTGACTAGATTTAGTAAGCACTAACTGTACTAAATAATGCTAATGGTCTTACTCATCACTGTTGTGCAGCAGGTGATATAGCAGGTGTGATATGACCCGGGCTTAATCCCAGATTGCTTTGTAAAATGCACAGAATAAGTCTCAGTGTTTGAACTGCTCATTTGGAATGGATAAGCAATGTGGCTGTAACCTTGGAGTCTGGTCCATGTTGAGCAGGTGCAAGTGTATACATGACAATGTTTTCAATAGGTAGAAATTCCAACACCTTTGCAGGTGCCAGAAGGGTTCAGTAATCTGATTAGACTACGTGTTTGGTGGGGTTTTAGCTGTGTGAATAAATTGCTTCCATCCCCAGCCACGTTTTAATTGCTTGGAATCGGCCTTGCAGAATGTGTTTTTTGTTTCCCAGCCTTCCAATGATAACAAGCATTTTTTAATGAATTGCGCGGTCTAGCGTAAGAAAGGTCTCTTGATGGGAAATATCCTGCCTTTTGCCATCAGCAGAACATCTTGTTTCTGTTCCAGACTGCAGATAAAGACATTAAATGTGCATTTTGGAACTACTCAGACACAATGAATGGCAACTGGGCTACAGAAGGCTGTGAGCTGACACATTCCAACTCCACTCATATCTCATGCAAATGTAATCATCTGACTCATTTTGCTGTTTTGATGTCCTCAGGTGGCTCCGTTGTAAGTGCTATTTTAATTTAGTGTTTTACCTGATACTTTCTTCTGTTTTCATTCCTTATGTTTTTGTTTTAGTGCAACCTGCATGCTTACCCCCCTTTAGGTTGTCTCTTGGTTTCGTTCAGCAAACACACAATTTATTGTGCACAAAGCAAACAAAATTCCTCCCATATGTGTTTGAATTTCCTTATGTCCTTTCTGCAGTATTACAGAGCACTGATGCAGCAAAGTATCTTGTTCCAAAAACACAGTCTGTTGTGCTTATTTTTGGAGCATTGCATTTCATTTTACATCTCAGTTTAAGACTGCTGTGGGATTTATCTGCCATTCATTGGTGGTCAGTAACCATATGGCCCTGAATTTCTGTCTCTCAAAACTTCGCCACCCATTTGTCTAACCTTGGCATCTAAAATCCTGCTTTAAATTCTCTCTGGAGAGTTTGCAGCAGCATAATCAATCTGAAGTCTATGACTATTAAATATGGACACTCATGACCAGCACAAAATTGGGAGAATGGCCATTCAATTTATGTCCTCCTTATATTAAGAAGCCCCATAGATTTCCAGGGTCTCAGTGGGGATCTGCAGGAGCTCAGGTCCTGCCTCAGGAGGCAGCTTTATAAGGTATCAGAACTGACAGCAAGCAGAATATTAGCATGAATATACTGTATTGAGACAGTTCTCTCACACTGTGAATTTCATGCTGATAGAGGCTGTTTCCTGGTTGCTAAATAGCATCCTAAGTCTTCGGTTCAATTTTAAAACCTTTGCAGGTACTTATATAGTTATTTTGAAAAGAAAGGCTGGGAGGTGAAGAATCTCTCGTCCTTTATTTAGTACAAAAACACTTAGATACATTTATGGTCAGCTGAATACTATCCTTGTGCTGATGTACAGTAATGTATTTCAGAGTTTCTTTGTTCAAGTAGCAAACAGAAAAATAAGTTGTATTCTTATACAGAAAATACTCACATCCGGTATTGAAATACCTTGTGTTTCTCTGGAGAAAGTTTGTGTTACATATCTGTAATAGCATTTGCTTGAAGTGATAGTTATTTCAGAGTCTTGTTTTGATCATACTGCAAATTCAGTAAGACAGTTATTCAGTTTTGCTTATCTAAGTCACTGCTGTGATAAGTCCTTTTATATTAGAAAATGTTCCTGTCATATTAATAGATGTCCTACTGCCAGTGTATTTGTCATTCACTAAAATGATCTGATTTTGAAAATCTTATTAGGAGATACTGATGTTAATAAAAAGTTTTGTTAAGAAATATCAGAAAATGCAAAAGCAGGAATATATACAGTTTATTACTAATTTCCCCTAGAATTGTATCTGTCCAACGAAAACCCAGTACTTTTTAGATTATCCAAAGTGTACATTTCTAGTGAAGCTCTACAAACAGTTTTGATTAATATTTTGTAGAAAATAAGAAAAGAGCTGTATTATAGAATGACGTCTTTCTTGAGAAGTTACAAAGCTGTTCTTTTAAATACTATATTATAATTTTCCCCCAGGGTGTTACAAATTATAGCATTCTTACAAGAATCACTCAGCTAGGAATAATTATTTCGTTGATTTGCCTCTCCATGTGCATTTTCACATTCTGGTTCTTCAGTGAAATTCAAAGCACTAGAACGACAATTCACAAAAACCTCTGCTGCAGCCTTTTCCTGGCGGAACTTATTTTTCTGATTGGAATTAATATGAACAATAATAAGGTGGGTAGTTTTCACTTGTGCCTTGATTTTGTATTTCAAAATAAATATACAGTATAAGATATTATCTTCTTTCCACTCCCCGTATTTCCTGCCTACAATAGTGACCCTGACTTCCCAGTACAGTAACAGGAAATACAAAATGGTCATTTAAAGAAGCAGGGCCTTCGTCTGAGCTGGTGTGTATTGACTTTGTTCCATGGGTTTCATTTAAAATTTGTCACCTTTACTGAGACTGTGATCTTAATGTGTTTAGCATTTTCACTTCATTTAAGATGCTGTATAAAGCCATGTTGGTGGCTCCCAGCACAACAGGTTTTTTCTAAAATCGGGCCCGAGCTGCAATCCCAAAATGACATCTGAGTTACTGGACTGTTTGCTGGAGGACCACATGTGAGGTCTTGACCTGTCCCTTTTGTTTTTCAGAAAGCTAGGGTGTTGATTTTTGCATCTCAGATTAGTTTTAGGCAATAAAATTCAGCATAAATTATCAAAATAGCCTACTATAAGTAACAACAGGATTAAAATCACTTGAAAAAATAAGCTGCTATCCCTGAGGCAGCACTCCAATATTAATGGATTGAAAAATAACATTTTGCAAACACTTTGTATAACAAAAGTTATTCCAGAAATAATTCCTTGTGATGCCTAATTACAATGTTATCAAAATAGTAAAAAATAATTTTTTGTAGATCAAGCATATAGGCTACTCAGCTATAACAATAGGATCAACCTAGTCAAACCATTTATAATTGCTTTTTCTGGGAAATTACTTACTAATTTTAAAATTTGAATGTAGTCTCTTTATATTACCATTTGCTACAGAAAACACTTATGAACAAATGTGCAAATGGATATAGGCCAAGTTCTTGTTAACCAGCATTACAGCTGGGCTCACTCACCACTTTAGAGCCACTCGGTTGCTGTGCATGTACTATTATATTATAATATATATTGACAAAAGCCTGTTAATAGAATTATGACTCCTGCTTTCTCTGAATTTCTAGCTCTTCTGTTCAATTACTGCTGGACTACTCCATTATTTCCTTCTAGCTGCTTTTGCATGGATGTGCATTGAAGGTATTCACCTCTACCTTATAGTTGTGGGCGTCATCTACAACAAGGGTTTTTTGCACAAGAATTTCTATGTCTTTGGCTACGTCAGTCCAGCCGTGGTCGTTGGAATCTCAGCTGCACTGGGATACAAGTACTATGGCACCACAGAAGTGTAAGTCACCATGTCTGTGTCTGAATAATTGTACAGAAGGAGAAAATAATCACAAAAGCACATTTCAAGGCATTTTCTGCTGTTTAATTTTCAGATGTTGGCTCAGCACTAAGAATAACTTTATATGGAGTTTTATAGGACCAGCATGTCTAATAATTCTTGTAAGTATAATTTTAATTTTTTATTGTAGTACATAAAGCAAATAATAAAAGGTGTTTAATAATCATCCACCCACTGTCAGCATAGCTGTGAGTGCTAATTATAGGGCAGAATTGACTAATTTAGACCTTTTTATAGTACCTCTAAATTATTTATATGCTGTACATCTACTTTACTAGTCTGAAAAATGAATGTTTGACAAAAAAGTTCAATATAATATCAGAGGAGGTTTTTCCTTGCTTTCTTTCTTTTATCCCAACACTTTGAAAAATTCTGTTAAGCATTTCTGGTTTTTATAGAGAAGTGTTCTTTGTATGTTGCTGGTGTGTCGGCATGGCTCAGCAGGAGGTGTACACAGATACCATCCTAGCAGACAGATAATCTGGTTTTTCAAATGTTTTGTGACTAAATCTCTTATCAGTGATCGGTCATCTTGGTAAGATTAGACTGTCATCTTTGTGGTTTTATCATCCGCATGTACCCTGTCATCATCAAAGCCATTTTAAACTAAATTGCGACGTCAGAAAAAAGAACCCACTATTTCACATGGGCAGACAAGTCAAGTATTGATAGCCCTATTTCAGCTGTGAAGAGGGCCCTTTTAATTCCTATTGGAAGTAGTTTCAAACCTGCAAATTTGGCAGGTATTACATGTTCAATTCTGAATCAAGATGATTTTGGTGTCTCAGGAGCATTTCTAAGTGCTATAAAGTTTAAGGAACCATTCTAGCTGTAATGAGGCTTTATTGTGTATGAATGTGTTGACAGTGATAGCTGGAGCTAACAGAAGGAGAAGATGAAATAGTGAGGCCTCACAACAGCTATGGTCAAGTCAGCTACAACTATGTTGCTTTTTAAGCAATTTGGTATAATGTGAGGATTTGTAAAAAAAGAAGTGGAAGATCCTGACATACGACTCAATAGTCAAACAGTTTTATTTCAAGGCATTATCCACTTCAAAACTTAGCAATAAAGTATCAGATATAATTCTGGTCAAATTTCACACCAAATTGCCACTGCATATTGGGTAAAGCTGGAAACAACCTGCCAGGTATAACCTGCAAGGTTAAGCCTCCCCCTCTCACCCTTCTGGTGAGCACAGCAGATTTTGAGAGGCAAAGCACCCTGGCTCAGTACTTCTAGGTCAGATAGCCCTGGTGTCCAGCAGATCACTAAGATAGAATAAAATCACGGCAAGACATCATCCTTTACTAGGAAATTCTTACAAATTTTAGGTTTAAGTTAACAATTTCCTATTTCCTCTTTGGACCTTATCTTTTCTTCCATGGAAGCAGCAGGGCTGGAGTTTTGTTTTTATTTCTCTCATTCCTGCTCCTCATCTGCCTTCAAGTAAAACACTTACGCACAGTGATGTATCTCTGTATGGCTAGCACACGAAAAATCACATTATCAAAACATGCAAAAAGCCCCAAGTCCAAGCATCTGTACGCTTTTTTTCAGCTCCAGCTGAGCTGTGCCCAGTGGGGATCTCAGGTACACAGCACAGAGGCAGAGCAGGTCTGCAGTGGTTTTGCAGTAATTCTGTCTGGCTTCAGCAGCAAATCCTGTGAGATGGGCTCTGAGGCCTGTAGCCATTCTTTCAGCACTCCAGATCTTCGGCAATCCCTGCAAATTAAAAGGAAAAAGGGAGGTTCTAGAAGTTGATCCAGGCCTATGTGCCACTGCAGCTCTTCTATGGACGAGGAGAGCAGACAGACTGTTTCTCCTTCTCTCACTCTTGCCTAAGTGAAACTGTGCAAACGAACACCAAAGAACCCTGTGGTTTGGTGGTTGTTCAGCTACTTTTTATGTGTTATAGAAGCGTTTTGTGCTAATTTGTTTCACAGTATTCCCATACTTTTATTTTACTGTCTCTTTATAGCAATGTGCCACTAGACCATGGGGGGAAAGGCAGTCTGCTTTCAGCAAGGTGCTTCAGCTGCTCCAGGGTTTTTTTGAGGGTTGGGGGAGTTGTTTTGGTGAAGTGATAGCAAACTGAAGCCTTGAGCTCTAAGAGGCATATTTTCTGAGGGTGCAGGGACCTAGGTATTTTGCTCATGTTCTATCCAGGCAATAAAGGAAGATATGGAAAACCCTATGAACTTAGGCACTGACACTAGAAGATGAAGTTGGCATCAGATGTCTTCTCTGTGGAAAGCACACTGTTGGTAGTAATTCTGTTTTCATTGTCCTGTCTTCCTGTTGAGAACACTGCATGAGCTCCAACATGACAAAGATCAAACCTTTTCCAAACTAGTGCCATTCAGGCCATCCTTTTAATCACAGGAGTCAATCTTTTCCCAATATCTCCATTCTGCCCACAGCTAATTAAAAAGAAGAAAAAAAATCATTAAGGACTCAACAAGAAAATATCACTTTTGTTCTGGGATAACCAGATAGGGCACTGGAACCATCATATTGAAAGCTGAAAAACCTGGCAGCTTCAAGTTTACCTTCAATCCTGACCTTCATCTACTATTAGCATTGAATTTGCAGGTTTTCCAAGATAGTCGGGTGACCATGGATACCAATTCTCTGGGGGGCTACTCACCCCAAAATTCTTGCACAAGAACATTGAAATAGTTGTCAGGACAAATGCCCATGTGCCCAAATGGTGGTTTCCATTTCTGTGAGTAGGGGCCCAGGAGATTTGTGGTTTGGGTTATACTGTAATATGCCTCTGGGACAGCATGTAAATGATGAAAAACAGAACCACTCCTGTACCAGTGGGTTACCTGTCACAGGGCACGTTGTTTCTTGGGCTGTAAAACTGTAATAATAATGAAGCATGTGAGCTCAAGTATTTATCAGGAGTATAAATTAAGTTCTCCTCTGATTGCCTAAGCAGAAACACTACTTCTGAAGGCATTTGCTTATTAATACTAAGGTTCTAATAGAAGTCTTAAGTGCAAAGCAATGGACTTATTGATCTCATCTAAAAATTATTATTATTATTAGATTGGTAACTACATGGAAATAAATGAGTCAGAAACTCTTTAGATTGACTTAGCAAAGAAAGAGCATTTTAAACCTTTATAAAACAAGCTGCAAACTGAAGATAATTTCTACAACTTATTTCTTCCTCCTAATGTTTGTAATCTTTAGAACCACAACCATTTTAACTAAAACTATGTAGTAGATTAGATCAAAGCATTCAAGTATGGAGAAATTATTTGTAACAAGTATTTAAACTTTTTGATAGAAACATGAGTTTATCTCAAGCTTTAAGGGACAAATATTCACACGCACAGCAACCTAAGACTGATTGAGGCAAAGACAAATATAAACCCCAGAGATAAAAGGTATGAAAATGGGAAAGAAAGGAAAAAAAAAGGCCCTGGAAGACTTTCTTTTCTATTGTAATACACTCTTATAATAATAATAATCTCCCATAATAAATGTGTAGAATGGAAAGCACTATTTGCCACCAGGGTGATGTGGCTGCAGTTTTGATTAGCATGTAATATCTGTCAATAACAAACTCCTTCCCATTGTGTAGGATTTCTACATGGCTCTCCCCACTTCTGGCATCATAGCTTTTTGAGTGGGAGTAGACCTATGTAAGGGTTTTATTCCGCACCCCTGGTGGTTTTGGAAACTTCATCTTTTAAACTCTATGAATACAGCATAAGTCCTTCCACTTGTACCTATTTTGAGGTTCAGCTACATATTAGTTATCCATTTGGGAGTAGAAATGATGTCTGGAAGGGTTGGCCAAGGGCTATTAACACTCTAGTCATGAAAGTCTACGAGACATTAAAAGGAAAATTTGGAAAAGAATCACTGCTATTCCAAGTACAGCTACAGCCAACCCTTCTAATATACCTGTCTCCCACAATGTTCTCCCATCAAATCTGTTCAGCTGAGCTTTGTGCAGAAAGTTCAAAGTCACCCATGAAAACATGATTTGTACCTTTACAGTATCGACAGAGTCATGCAGACTTGACTGCTGTACCTACTGTCATTGCCACAATAAATTGGCACACCTCTGTGAGGAACCAGGACTCAGAAGTGTGACGTGTTGTATCATTAATAGGTGCAATTTGCCATTTGACAGTATAAATCTATCACTATCATTTGTTGAGATCACCTCTGTAACAAAAAAATACAGACTTGTTCTTTGAGGTTGGAACATTTCCAAAATTGAACATCATCCAGATAATCCCCTCTGTGGCTTTTATCCAAACATCCCAGTTCTGTGCAGTGAGGAGGTAGCTCCTGGACACTATTCTTTCTTTTACTCCCCTAATGAGTGTTTTTAGGGACTTTGAAGATGTCTGGCTTGGCTTCAAGTTCCAGTTTCTTGAAACAATTGGTAATTAGAGTGTTTGCAACTATAAAAATGGCTTATATATGAACCCTGCAATTTTCAGAGCATTCTTGTGCACTTGACTTGGAACGTACAAGACAAGAAAAATTCCTGGGACTGGAGTCCCCAGAAAATCCAAGCCCTTTTTAATAAATGTAATGAATAATCAACTGTAAAGCAAAAATATTCTAAGAACTTCAGTGATTGATTAGCCATACTGTTTTGAACCTTTCGTGTATAAATGAATGGATAAATGAATAAAATATACAGATTGCAGTTGCAAAACACAAAAAAAAGTGATATATGAGTGATGAAAGCAGGCTAACAGTAGAGTAATGCTTTTCATTAAGAAACTGCCTGCATATTCATTAGAGCTAGTCGATTACTTAAAAAATACCTTCATCAGATAATTTATTTGATGAATTTTACCATTATTTTTCAAATAATTTATTCAACAAAAAAAAGGGTAAAATTAATAGACTAGCGCATTTATCAAATCTTAATGGACAGCTCTAATACTTACTCAGTTCTGTACATTTAGGTTGATTCAGGATTAGTTATACTGCTGCAATCAATGCAGAAAAATTTCCTGGCAAATCCATTACCATGATGTTTTCTCATATACTCAAAAATTTTGTGTACTTAATCTAGTAATCTAGGCTATTCAAACTGAATATCTTTCTTAGGGAGAAAAAAAATATTCAAAGAACCAAAGATATTACATTTTCCCAAGCTTCAATAAAGAATATGGTCTTTTTATATTATGAATCTTTGTTACCTTTTCAAATAAATATTAAAAAAAAAAAGGCAGCCCCTCTGGGGTGAGTCACTTCACACTGATGTCATGAAGTCTACTTCCTCTTTGGGCTTCCTCATTTTATTATCCCTGCTCTTCAGTGAAACGTTGCATGTTCAGTATTCCTGACATTTCTTGATATTCTATCAAAAATTTTACTTGATCTTTGACTTCCACCACAACAAAACATACCACCATCTCACATTTTTCAGTGAATATTTATTCTCTGAAAAATTCTATGGGGTTTTTTTTGTGATAAATGCTTAGCTATGTTTCTTAGATAGATGTGAAAGATATACTCTACCATTTCCTGTATGTTTTTCAGATAATAGCCATTTTAAACTTTTTATATCTACTGTTATTTCTCAGTCTGCCTTTTTAGTGGAAATAAATTCCTACTGGGAGTAGCTATGCCTTTATTATTCTTTTTTAAAGAGTAATAGTCCCGTTTTTCATTAGCCCCTCTGTGGCTTCAGTTAAAGGTGTCCCCATGGTATTTCTTATGCCATTGTGGATAAAGTGGAGAGAAATAATTATAGACTGGCATTAAAGACTGAGTCTGCAACTTTGCTTGAAACAGAGTAGTTCAAACCATGGTGCTGTTCAGCAACAACACCTGCTGTGCTAAATAATAACTGAGTCAGAAAATATTTGCCCTCTTCAGTGGACAGGATCAGCTTAAATCTCCAAGACATAGCTTCCATATTGCCAGGCCTAATTGATGCAATTTCTCAGCAAGACCAAAGCTTTCACATGAATCAAGGTTTTATCTTCTCTCTGCCATTAAAGCCCCAATTCTATGGTCCCTGGAAACACTTAGAAAAAGGAGGGTGTGTCTATTAGTCATATTAGAGTAATTTAATTGGAAAAAGTACTTGATCCTGTGTTATTGCATAGTTACAAACTCATCACATAAGGCTGAAGGGTCCTTGAAGGATGTTCCAAACAAAAGTGTTTTTTAAAAAATCAACTTAGTAGTTCTGTAAGAAAAAGTATATATATGCAGTTCTCCCTTGTAGTCACTGAAAGGACACTAGGCTTGAAACTCAAACATGCTCTCTGTCACCCAGAATGAACCAAGAAGACACAGCAGGGGAGGGAGCAAAGGTGGATGTCAAGGGAAAGGAGAACACCTGCTTGTGCCAGCTGGCTGCAGATTTCCTGAGATGTTCTGCAGTTCAGTGCCAATTAATGTCTCCCACATCCTCCTTCAGTTCTAGAAAGATATACTGTGCCCACTCTTTTAATGGATCCATGTATAATGGATCTTTGTATAACCGAGCTTTTGTGGATTTTTTTTTTTTTTAGAAAAGGCACACAACCGACTGAAATAGGTTGATTTTGTTGTTTTTAAGTATTAGGACTTTTTAATTGTTTAATATCTTCTTGGTGGTTCTATACATTGCCTTGTTATAAACACTGTTACTATAAATACAGATGCTACCCTAAATTGTTCATAGAAAGGATGCCATAGGTTTGCTTTAGATAGTTAACATAGACTGATGATAACTTTTGGCCCTTTTTAGTAATTACATCATTACTTCATCCACATGACATATTTTCTCACTTGAATCAGACTTTCTTCCACTATTCTACTGCCCCTTCAATTCATCCCTGACAGGCATTTAGAGAGGTGAATTTAAATTCACAATACTAATTGCATAGGAATACTCTGCTTGGAAATCTCACTTGGACACTGGAGGAAGTTTTTGTGGTTTTTAATAAATCACACCATGGGATTTTGCAACCATATCCACAGCAGAATCATAGCTATTTCTAAAGTAAAAGGTCAAATCCTCAAGAGGAATTGGCAAATTGTGGAAGGTATGGATAGCCTTCTGCCAGATATTCGCACCTCTAAAATGGAAAATACAGCTTGTTCACATCTCAGTCATGCTCCTGATACTTCCTCCTTCCTGGTAGCTCATCCAGTCTCTGAAGCTACTTGTACTAAAAGATTATATACAACAATTTCACTCATCTTTGTCAGGTAAAACTCCTTCTGCAGGGCTCCTGCGTAAGGCTCCAGATGCAGCCTAAGGAAGGTTTCCATGTATGCAAGGAAACCACAGGAGAGGAGCAATGTGTAGTCTGAACCTTTTAATGTACCTTGACTCAGTTCATTAAACACCTTGATTTATGTCACTCCCAGCTCACAAGACAATACATCTTTTCAAAAGCTTCTTGGAAAAGAAGAGTAATTATTTTCACTGTGAGCAATAGAGACCCCAGTCCTACCACTAGATCTAACAGGAGTAACATTTATGGCTGACGTCAGGTACAGCTCTGTTGGTTCATCCCTCCTGCCCTTTGTTCAGAGCTGGCAGTAAATAATGTATTTATTTTTGCAATCCAGTAAGAAATAACATTAAATCCACAAGTCTGCAAAGCTGTTTACCCTGATGAAAAGTATGGAAACCCCATTTATTTATTTACTTGTATATTCTTTTAAGTATGCTAAAATATAAAGAAAACACTTAATTGAGTCTAAACCTATAGCTTGAAGTATGTAAAATAAAACTTTGAGGTATTCATAAATAAAAAGCGATCCTATGTGAAATTTTCTTTTTCCCGAGTTAGGATTTGTAATAAACTCATTTGGCTATGTTTTAACTTTTAAAACAAGTGAAATCATTAAAATCTTAGAAGTATAAAATTCTACCCCTGAATAATTGAAAATATTTCCCAAAAATACAGCCTAAAGGAGATTCATTAATGTTTTTGTTCCATTTCCTACTCCCAGATAAGACTGCTGTTGTATACTTAAAGCATTTGAGAAGATATATTCACTGGGGACATGGTAATGAGATAAATCAGTCAGCAGACAAACCCTGACTGTTTGACTGCCAGCTTGTGTCCAATTTTATGCAATTAATATAGCATACATTTTCATTTTGAAGCTTAAACTGTTGCATTGTTAATAGCTTAATTCCATTCTCCCCTGACTGAAATAACGATGACCCACTGAAAGTTGTCGTTTTACCCAGCCATTAGCCATCCAGCCAGAAAGACAGAAATATATTGCTCTCTGTGGCAGAACTCAGACCATCACAAGCTCATTAATTCAAACACTAATAATGAGGGTCATTGTACAGACTGATACAGATACAGCTGCTCTGAACTTCAGACATTTTTTGAAAGAGCCAAATTCAATATGATATATGTAAAAAATTCAAGTATATGCCTAAGAGAGCAGCAGGAGAAATTTTCTCATTCTTTTTTGTGAGATCTGACATCAGCATATAGATGGTTTCATCAATTATTGAGACAGAGACTAAGAAAGGAAAAGGGAATGATTTGGGGGTTTCATTTTTGAAGTTTGAATGTAAAGTGCTCAGACTGAATCAGAACTAGTATGTCTGAGTCTTTAGAATTAGCTGCCTCTTTCTTATACCTTCTCTTCTTTGTAACACTGGAGAGCCTTTAAAGGCTGGTATTTGAAATGTTTTAATAACTTTTGAAAGGCTGGGGTATATCCTTTACACAAAGATATCCTACACAAAATTATTAATTCCTTTTTCCTTCTATAAGTAATGTGTATTGGAAATAGTCTCAAAACTTCAGTCTCATATTAAACAATTACAGCAGTGTTTAACAAACAACACTGTCTTTAGATAATCCTGGATGAGGAACTGGTGGGGGGCCGGGGGGGAAGACAAATACAGGTCTTGCTGGTCCAGTGAATATTTAATTATTTATATGGCATGGAATAGATCCAGCAGTAGCAGTGAATAACTATACAGAGCCTGGAGAAACCAAGGGTCATAGCCTAGCCTGAATATTAAGTAAAACAGAAAATTGTGCCCCATGTCTCCAACATCCTGTATAGATGTGGTGTCCACAGGGATTTTCATTGTTTAGGAGTGTCCGTTCTGGTTTTATTCAGAAAAGCTATCCTAGTCAGGAAGCATTTCCTGGTGAAAACACAGTCTAAACCAGTAAATGTCTTTTAGTGCTAATGAACTGACATCAAGAAAAAAAAAAAGCATTAGACAAAATTTTTTTGAATGCCCTGTCCGGATCCACTCAATTTCACCAGAAGTCCAGGTGCTAACTGAGCTAGCACCATAAAAGACAGACCATTCCCCTCTGAGCTTTCAAGTGCTCTTTGTCTTGCTTTTAAAAAGGAAGGGAGGGAAGAAGGAAAAAAGATGTCTTAGTTGTCAAATTTGACAGCTTTCAGCTACCTTGATGGGGCAAAATGATGATAGATCACTCAGTGTCTTACAACTTAATTGTAATTAATTATGAAAGAAATTGCAGCTCTTCAACATGAGTGCAAATATTTTTATTTGCAAGTTTTATTAAATTTTGTGTAGTTCATCCTATTCAGTGTTCAACTAACAATAACTATCATTCTGTATCTACACAGAGAAAGTTTCATGCAGTGTGAAGCACTATCATACATACTTGAGGACAGAATACTACATTACTCTTCTAGAATGTAAAATACATACATTTAAGAGTGGAATTAGGGACTTATTTTAAACACAGCTGTTGCTAGGCAATGTGTTATTAGCAGAACTCCAGCAGCCTGGAACATTTAGGATTTTAGGACCTATGTGCTATAATTTTTGTATTATTAATTAATTTCCAAAATACTAGCAATCAATATGGAAGTTGGTAATTTGCTTAGACAATTGGTGAGATTGATCCTCAGTGCTCTTTGCTGGGGCAGTTCCAGACCTGATGGGAGCAGCAGCCAGAGCAGCAGCATTTGGCTCTGTCCATGCCCAGCTTTCCTTCCTTGCAGAAGCACCTGTTCAGATAGCCAAGGCAGTGGGGAGACAGAGGGAGGGATGCTAATCTGCAAATCTGAAAAGCAGATTTTCAGAGCTATCCTAGATGTAGGTTGAGGTAGGTTAACTCCACACACTGCTTCTCCCATCCTATTCTAAAATATATATGTTTGATTGAACAGAACTCCACAGGCTAATTCCTTAGGCAAAGCCTCCTTATTGTTGACAAGATGATTAGGAGAGCACCAGGAAATTTCTTTGAGTTATAGAAATTTTTTTTTTCTCTCCTACAAGATAAAATTATCCAGATCAATGCTGTGGATCAGATCTGATCCTAGGACTTGTAGATTGCTCTGAACTCTTCCTTGTACGACTGCTGGGCCTAACCCACCAACATCACAGTTCCGAAGATGGGAACTGTGTCATGGAGAGCCTCAAAATTGCTGCAGGAAAATTTCACTGTCCTGCTCTTTACCACAGTATGCATCCATGACACATCTAAGTGCTAAGATGCAGAGCAAAACCTGCAGCAGTGGCTGCTGCTGCCTGTGAAACTCTTGGGGCTGCCATTCTCTGTGGTGTGTCATGATAAAGCCTTGACAATGCTGGTGACAATGAGAATTTTACTATTTAACTGGCATTCTGCATATTGGCTTAATGGGGCCAGAAGTCACTCCAAAACCCTCAATCCTTCTGACCAAAGCTTTCCAAATGTGATGTCCTAGAGAAGGATATACCTGATTTCATGGCATCCTAACAACTGCTCTTATTCAATGTCTATTTTACACAAATATATTTTAAGTTTTTCATTTGTTCATAAATACACCACAACATTTCTAGAATTTAAGAAGACTAAAAACACTTAAAAAAATATCTTTAGGGAGGCTTGATTCCCTGAAGATGCTGTGAGTGGAGGCTTTTTCTGTATCAGTCCTTGACTTTGATTAACCACTTAAAAAAAAATTAATTATTAAAATTAGTCCTGTAGTGCACCTGAGCAGTGATGAGTGAAACATGATTCCCACTGAATTGCAGAGGAGGCAGGGCTGAGGATGCTCAGCACTTCAGAGAATTACCCTGGTAGGAAGAAAGTCAGAGATTTTCTTTGTAAAATGGTAAGGACTGAGCTCACTCTGCCCAATAGCAGTCTAGAGTGGTTTGTTAAATAAATAAAATACAAAAAAAAATATTCAGTTCAGGGCTTGGAATCATTGCAATTCCCCTCTAGTCTATTAGACTTGCTGAGAAGCCCCTCTTAGGACACGCAGCAGTTTCTCTGACTGCTCAGCCATGTAATAGCACTGAAAACAAAGGCACCAGAACTTGCCGTGTCACACTGTAACATCGTTGTTCACTTGATAAAACTGTGGCCATGCCACAACATCTCACACTCTGGGTCTGCCCCAAGCTGCAGACTGACTGTGCTCATTATTCAGGTAACTCGTCCCCAGGCTGGCCCTTCCCAGCCCTGGGCAGAGCCTGTCCTGAGCGGTGTCACAGCTGCCTGCACATCCTGCTCTGCTCCAGCTCGCTCCCTCTCCAGAGACAGCATGCCTTATGTTTGCCATTTCCCTCTCCTTCACCCTGCCTGTCACCTTAAGGCAGTCTTAATTATATCATTGAAGGTTTATTCAACAAGATCTTAAGACTGTGGTTTAATTACAAAAATGAAAACATGGTTTCAGCTAAAGTAAGTACAAAACAATATTTGGCTGTAAGGAACAATTGGAACTTTTTAGATGTTTCAGTGTCTCTCATCCAGAAGCCCCTCTGTCCCAGACAGAAAACTTGGGGATCTGGGATTTCTTGTGTGCATTTGTATTTTTGATTACTTTTACAGCATACTATCTCAATTTCTGCTTGTTTGAAACTTGGATATAGATTCAAATGTCTTAAGTGCTTGTATCTTTAGCCAGCATTTTTCGTGATTTGACTTCTCATTCCATTTGTTGGAACATATACAGCTCTTTGTAGAGATCAGTTCTATTTCCCCTTTAGTCTTAATAAGTCCAACTCATTAGTGTTCATACTCAGTCCTATCATCCAATATGAACATTTTATTTTACATTTCCAAGAAATAGTTGAGGCCATTGGTATGTTCATAGCAAAGAACACGCAGAGTATCAAGTTGAAGCAGAATACATTAAGTTTAGGATACCTTTTGGGATTTCTTTTGGATTACCAGTTTTCTCCAAAGGCCACACTTGACACATTGTTTACATTAGGTAGTTGTTTTTCTCCTGGATTTACCCATAAGTTCATGCTTTTGTTTTCCCCCGAGTTTTGTTTCATTTCTGCGTCACAGCATAGTTACTACAACTTTGTTGTTATCCATTTCATCCCCTCTCAAAGGACAAATTGGAGTTCCAGAGGCTTCTAACTCAGGTTGAAGCATTGTGTAAAGCCAGTCTATATGCTTTCACTTTGCCATAGAAATTTTTTATTAATGGAGTGCTTAAAAATGGGGCAAAGACCAACTTAAAACTTTAATAAATCTTGGAAAGGACCGGGTGTTTCAGAAGTTAAGTTCACCCTCATTACCCTGTAACACTAGCTCCTGTGAGGCTACCTGAGACATATTGTGCAATAATTGTGTTCTGGCAGCTGACTCCGAGAGGCTGGTGTTAACCTCTCCCGTTCCCCTGATACGTACAGATTATTCCCATTAGAATGGGTTGGTGAATGAAAAGATCATAGTTAATGGGTATTACTTTAATGCAGAAGTCCAAATCCTATTATCCTGTGAAACAGACAGTGTAAATAGTATTTGTGTAAAGGAGCCCCACTGGGACACAGAGAAATGGAGCCGTCTGCCTGCCCCAGCCTTGTTCAGCAAAACCTTGCCAGTTCTGCAGCTGTTTCTGTGCATTAAGCGGGGCTGGCCCAAAGAGCTTCTCACAGAACCAATTTCTGGCAGTTTCTAAAGAAGTAGCAGTGTGTTCTCCATGCTTGTGGTACTTTGATCACATTTCCTGCTACTTTTTTTAAATTAATAAGTACATTAGGTGGCTTATGCAGATCACAGTGTGTGCATGAAGCTATTTGATATATTGTTCATCAACAAATATAAGATAAACAGTAAGTCTCCATATAATTATCCACAACTGCTGACTGACTAATAATTAACTTTGAAAAATTGCTGGTTTAGGAAATATCATAGATTGCAATTTTAAATATAAGGAGTTTCAGAATAGGTCTCATGATCAGTGTAGTACAAGGTATTCAATGAAGGATTAATTCCCTAAACTGCTCATCAGCTCTATCTCCTGTCTTATCAAATTGTAAATATATTATGCTGTATTAAACTATGATCACGCAGCTAATTAAAGCAGAACCTGCTTTAATATCAGATTCTCTCCCCTTGACACAACAAAAATGTTCTAAGGACATACCTTACGAGTGTTAACAAATGAAAGTCATTCCTTTTCAAGTGGTGTTGTGCTCCAACAGCTTTTTGTTTTTATTTCAGAGACTTTTTTTGTTTGGTTTTTAGTTTGTATTGGGTTGTAGGTTTGAGATTTTTTAAAAGAAAAATGAGCAGTGGGGAAACCACACAGTCTTTCTGGAGAAACAACTTGGGGAAGGCATTAATTCTATTTATTCTACAGCTGGAAACCCACAGGAACTAACCAAGGAATTGCAACCAAGGATAGTTTCTGGATGACACACAGCTAAAATTCAGTTAATTTACTAATATTTAAAATATATTTTGATGTTAAATGCTGCAAAGTAAGAAGGCAACTATCCACAACCATCCACATTTTTTGAAGGAATGCAGTATAAATTTAACTGAAAGAGCAGTGAAGCCCAGCCAAGCCTAGAGATGATCAGAACTACACCTGAGCATCGTTTGCAAAATTGCTTATTTTAGTTGCTTTTCATTGTTTCAAACTCAAATTTAGTAATGCCGTTGCACAAAAAATCAAGGAAAAAATACCAAGGCTATTCATCTATGAAAGAAAACACAAAATAAAAGACAAGATATGCACCAAGAAGCCTTTCAACAAAAGCTAGATTTTTTTAAATTATTTTTGTAAGCCTCTAAGATGTGTGTGTCCCTTGAAAGTTTTCACAGAGACCTCAAAACATATGATGCTATTAATGTTATTCAGCAACAAAAGACAAACATATTTCAAGGTCAATATGATACAGTACAATAAAACACCTATAGGGTAGAGGTTTTTTTGGGAGCTTCTCGATTTCTCTTCCTTTTTTAAAAAATTTTCCTTTCCTTTCCTTTCCTTTCCTTTCCTTTCCTTTCCTTTCCTTTCCTTTCCTTTCCTTTCCTTTCCTTTCCTTTCCTTTCCTTTCCTTTCCTT
>VWZN01012635.1:933242-992250 GCA_013396955.1 Regulus satrapa | reverse complement strand
TTTGGTTTGATTTTGGGTTTTTTTTGAGGAAGATAAGGGGGAGGAGGAAAAGTGAGGGAATGCTTCATAACAGACATGTTTTTCCTTTGGGAATTGCACTAACAGTAGATTTAAATCAAATCATATGGTGCTGCAGTACACCAGAGAAAACATATCTGAAGATTAAAGAAGCCAGTGTTTTAAGGTCTTCCAGTATTACTCCTTTGCTCTTCCAAAGTGATTATGTGACTTTGTTCATGCTACAGTGCTACAGCACACCCTGAAGAGCAACCTCTGCACTTGCACTTCTCAGGCCTTTGCAGCTGTGAAAAAATTTTCAAGGCAGCATTCCCCACCCAAAGTGGAGAAAAAGGCAAGTAGCCTTTTTGTGCCTGCGTGCTGTTCACAATGTTTTCTTTCTGCCTAGATCCTGTGCCCGAGGTGCCCTTGCTCTCCTGTTCCTCCTCGGGGCTACCTGGATTTTTGGGGTCCTCCATGTGGTCCAGGGATCTGTGGTTACTGCCTATCTTTTTACAATCTTCAATGCATTCCAGGGGATGTTCATCTTCATATTTCTTTGTGTATTGTCTAGGAAGGTAAGCATCCTATTCCCTGTGGGAAGTGACTCATGTCCCTACCCTGTCCAGGTGCACAGCCCTGAAGCTGTTTCTGCCTTCAGTGAAACTGCCCTCTGTCCAGTTTTTATGTTCTCACATATTTTGTCCAGTTATAAAACTGAAGTATGCAACATGGGAAAATGGGGCTTTTTAACTGTAAAACTGGTTATAGTGTCATTAACCTGATGAAATAATACAATGTCTGCAATAAAACCTCCTTCCAGTCTTTTCAATTAGCACCAAGATTCACCCACACTACCCTGGGATGATACTTTCTTCACTGTTCTGTCCTAAAGTAAAAGTCAGCTCCACCTTAAAACATCTAATGACAGGAGTACTACAAAATGAGTTTAAAGACACATAGACCTAATATTAAATCTATTTCATATTTGAATTTAATATTTTTATTTCAGATTCAGGAGGAGTATTATAGATTGTTCAAAAATGTTCCTTGCTGTTTTGGCTGCTTGAGATAAAGGGAAGGAAAACATCCAGAAGCATCTCAGCAGAAGAAAGAAGCAACCTATACAGTGTTGTTATGAATATTACTGCAAAAAAATGGTATTGCAAAAGTATGAAATGACCCAGTGAGCAGGCATATCCCTTAACTGAATTACTGGTTTTGTACATACATGTGGATTCATGCAGAATGTCTGTATTATTCTGTATACTCACAGTATACAAAACAAATTGGATATCATTGCAAAACAAATGTTAATAAAGATAAGGGAAAGCAAATTTCTAAAGAACCTCAAGACTTCATGACTGAGGTTTTGTTTCTAATATTAAAAATATCTGCAGTTCTTGAAAGCAAGATACCAAAAACCAACTGGCACAGCAGATTTTATTAAGTGCTTTGCTAGTGGAAACATGTTCACCACCCTTTTGTAGTAATGAACTTCATACATTAAATTGTATGTGACCATCTGCAGGGAATGGGTTCCATTAAAGAGTCAATAGATAAAGATCTGCTTCAGCCTAGACTTTTGAAAACATTTCTTTTAATTTAAAGTAGATTAAAAAAGGAATTTGTTTAATACTATTCTCTTATCACTCTGAAATATATATTTGTATATTAATCAATCCTTTATTTTTATAACTTCTAAAGAACTGTTTAGATCTAAAGAGCTGAGGTCAGATCTGATATAAGAATGGTGGGACAGTCATTTTATAACTGAAAGATTATTTTGTGAATACTTTGAAAAAGATCTGGTTCTTGTTTTATTTAATTGCCAAAAAGACTGAGGTCTGTTTAACTGGCACTATGATTTTGGAGGCTGTAGGAAGAAGATGCTTTCACAGGTTTGTCACTTCATAGCATAACTTGGAATCAAGAATTTAAGGATAAAATTAAAATGGTAGAAATCACCCATGCAGAAGAACAGAGATTTAAATTCAAGGTAATGTGGTTCTGTACTGTGTAAAATTCCAATTACAGCAGTTTTCTCATAGCATCTTAGAGTCAAGCAGTTGTCCTCCTCTGAGGCTGCTGGGTTTGAAGCAATCCTGCACTTAACCTTAGGAGTATGTGTAGAACTACTAAAATGAAAGGGAGTATCGAGGTGCAAGTTTGGCAGATCAGAGCATGAACACAATGCATCAACCATTCCACCATGGCATCTGATTTATTTGAAAAGTATGCTTTAATTTCACCCTTATAGCACCCAAATTATGTGAAGTGCTGAGTAATTTCCTGTGCCTTTGCCTTCTCAGGAAGTGTCTAGGATCTCAGATGAAGCCCAGCATTTTTGCCAGTGAGGCACTGTAAATATGTAGTTGTTAATAAATCCCACTGTTGTGTTGTCTGTTAAAATAAATCCCTACTTGGAATTTTATTTATATTAAAGGAAATCTTTTTTAGTAATGGTCAGCTTTGGTTTTTATCTTTTTTTTCCTTACACAAGGTTTTCATTGTATGCACTGCAATGACAGGCTTCATTAAGTATGTTCCATGCTTGTGTCAAGTCTTTTGAAAAGAGAGTAGTCTATTTTTCAAAAAAATACTAAAGAAATCTCCTGGTCCTTTGAATGTAAAATATGTGAATAAACTGGCGTGCTTTGCTTTCACATTTTGACATTTTCATTCATTTAAATAAATACAGTGGTAAAAGTTCACATTGTTACATATCATTTGCCCTCAATTATTCGCTATATTTCCTTTGCTGCTGTATATGTTCTTCTTAAGGTTGGAAAATGCAGATACATATTATTTAAAAGAATATTTTTAGAAGGATATCTACCAGCCCATCATTTTTAATCTCCTGCAGAACTGTAACCTATAGTAAGCCGATCTGGACAAAGTATCTCTGGTAACTATATAATGATTTCAGCATGCTCAGGGAGATTGAAAAAAGTTCATTGGAAAGAAAATATATCATAAATGTTTAGCTTACAATAGTCTTTGTAATAAAAGAACATCTTTTATAGGAAAACTACTCTCCTCTCTCTGGGTCAGATCTTCACTGAAACTCTGTTTTCCTTACATACAAGGATGAGTTTTATCTTTCAATACAGCTCATAAAGAGCAGAAAAATTTTTAGGTTCCCTGCCTCAGACCCTGAAGGATATTGCAATTGTCCTTCCTGGAACATGCACATGTACTGACAAGAAATTAAAGGGTTCATTTGTCACAGTCCTTAGTTACATGAACCCCAACCCAGCAGAGAGAAGGATTGCCATTGCATATAAATTGAAAAAAGAGAGGTTTCAACAAGATACTAGGAACAACCTTCTCACCATGAGGACAGTCAAGGGTTGGAAAGGATTGCCCAGAGAGTTTGTACAGTTGTGCTAAATTCTTTGGAGGTTTTTTAAGATTGCATATATCTCCCAGCAACCTGACCTCAGTCTGACCCTGCTCTGAGCAGGAAGGTGGATGAAATGACCTTCTAAGACCCCTTCCAGCCTGGACTGTTCTATTAGTCTGTGGTATCAAATCAGAAAAATAATAATCAGGCATTAGTTACAATTTTGTTATGCAAACCTGGAGTCAAGTGCTATGCAAACTGTTTTTCCAAAAGTAAATTCATATAATCTGTTTATCAGATCAACTAGCTGACTGGTTTGAAAACTAAGAATTTTTTTCAAAATTGTTTAAGATTACACACTTTTTAGAGGTGCGTGACATGTCCAGTGGGGCCAACAGGAAAAAATTTTAAAGTAAAAAACAAATCAGTGATTGACCAGAGAGATAAAAAGTAAAATGTTAAAATTTTACTCTGGAAGTAAATGCTTGATGAAGAAATTTTTTTCACTAAACCAAACA
This sequence comes from Regulus satrapa, assembly GCA_013396955.1. Lineage (NCBI taxonomy): Eukaryota > Metazoa > Chordata > Aves > Passeriformes > Regulidae > Regulus > Regulus satrapa. The sequence goes on along the minus strand of VWZN01012635.1, from coordinate 988,389 downwards.
GAAATTTTTGTTCAGTGTTGCATTTCAAGGTGTGTTTCAGAATACAATAAATAAGGTGAAGACCCCTCTATTCTGAATTAAAAATTCCCTCAAAGAATTAGAATTGTATTTCAAAGAAACTGCAATATTATCACCATAACGATTGGGAGGTTCAGTCTGCTGGAGCTGTGCTAATAAAGAGATCCTCTGTGCTCTTTACTTATTGGAAGGAGGCAGGTAGTCATTTAAATCAAGATAAATACAGCACAAATTTATTTCAGACTTTTCTCCAGTATCCAGTTGTCACAGACCTTCAACTCAGAACATGGTTCCGAAGTCAGGACTTTGGAGACTTGTGCCCCTTGTTGACCACACATATACAGCAGTTCTGCACATGATAACATGAAGCAGAACAAATATTTTCAGGGCAGATTCCTCCAGTTGCTACACCTCCAGCATCACTTTTCTCATCAGTAATATCACCTTTTATATCTTTATCATAATAGTTCCTTAAAGGCCAGTTCATAATCACACTCTTGTCATGTCCCAGTTCATCCCTACCTCCTTCTTTGAAACCTCTATGGATGAGATAAAGTCAAGACCCATGAAGAAGGTTAAAACATCCTTTCCTCTGGGAAAAGAGGTGTTAGGAGGAAGGCCACTGGCCAACAACTTCCTCCAGCCTGTGTTACTCTTTTCCCCTTGTTCTCATATATTCAGTGCTGTGCTGTGAGACTACAGAGGACACCTCATCAAAGTCATCCCCCATGCAATTTTTATATACAATTAAGCCTTTACAATGGATGCAGACTTGAAAACAGCTGATCATCAATGCACTGATAGTCCATTTAAACACAAGAAAATTGCCAAGTGCCAATGTGCTAAAGCATTTTCACAAGTTGCCTGGCTCCCAGCCAGCCCAGCCCTCATGGCCATCACTTGGGCAGCCTGTCCATGGAGATGCAGTCACAGAAGGACAGGACTGCTGTTTTCAGTCTCTGTATCTCCATGACAACCCTCCAGAGCAAGCTTTATGGAGAACCAAGAGCCCTTGACACACCCAGACTTTGCCTGTAGTCAGGTCCATGGCCACGCATGGAGCCTGGAGGCCCTGGAACTGCTGCTTCAAAACAAGCTGCAAGATGTGACTAATGTGAAATACAATAATTCCATCAGCTTTTCTGCTACACAGCAATATTGACAGCAGCAGTCCCACTGGGTCAGAAGAACAGAAAATATGAAAAAAAATCCATACACACCAAAAAGTAACAATAAAACTGACTCTTGAGAATGTACTTTTTTTTTCCAAATGGAACAAAAACATACCTAAAAAGCACACTAAAATTATCATGAAACATTAATTATATCTTGATTCAATTTATGATAACAATTATGTTTTGTAAAGACTTTATTTTACATCTTCTTAATGCAGGGTTGCATTTTTCCCAGAATTCCTTTTCCAGAACTATCCCTTTTAATGTGGCAGAAGCTTCTACAGATGTTGTTTTATAGTTCCTTGGGTTTTTTTTCTTGCCTTGCTGGTAAGTACTCAAATTTTATTGTATTTACTCTTCTGGATTCCCTAAGAAAAAGTGTATTTTCATCAGATATAGGGGTAGCTCCTCTGTTTCCCAAAGAACTGCTAAATATTCTAATCAAAACTAACTGCAAGACTGACCATTAGTCTTCACTGCAGTGCAACAGGCACTTCCCTCCAATGTAAGCCTTTGTATTTATTTATATAAATGCTGCAGTCAGCACTGTATCCACATAACCTAACACCATTTAAATTAATTTTGTAAGACTTTTGTGAGAAACTGCTGAATAATTTAGTCAAATCCAAGTGATTATAAATTGTTCTTCTTTATAGCAACTAAGTTTGAAAACTATGTTTTTAAGAGACAATCCAGTTTCTTTTGTTAAAATCAGTTATATTTTATTCTGGGCAGGGAAGGTTTCTCTCTTGTGCCTGGCTCACCCTTATTTGGTCTAACAGACTGAGTTAAAGGCAACAATCTTCAAAATCCCATTCTTCTCTCTCTTTGAATCCAGACTTCTGGCATCACCTTGGCTTCTGCTGGGTTTCAGAAATAATTGTTGATGATACAGTAAATTTGTTTTCACTCCCTTGTGTTTAAATCCCAATCTTACAAACACTCATGTATTTGCTCAGTTTTATGCACGACTAAGTCTTTGGCGTTAATGAGGCTGCTCATGTGCATAAAGTTAAGCATATGTGCAAGTGTTGTATGATCAGGGTCTTAGGATGCCAATTTGCAGTAATAACAGATTTGCATAAACTCATGGTCCCAAGCACTGGGCTTCCTGCTCATTATCAGTAGTGGAATTAATTTAGCTTTTTTCACTTCATGATGTTTATGAGCCTTTTCTTTTTTTTTTTTTTAAGCGAAGTTCAAGTTGTTTTGATTACCACTCCTCAGCCGTTTTTTATTTTGTCCCTGTCACTTAACATATGTGGGGTATTTCCCTCCACTTACAAATGCCCACCTTAACCATGCGAGTGTGAGCTCATTTATGCTGAAGATGAAAGATCAGGTCACACTTCTTAAGCTGAAAATATGCTCCTTGCTGTGTAAGAGAGCTGCAGAAATACTGCTTGCAAATACCCAGCTAGGACTCATCAAAATCCTGTGCACAAGTCATGGCTTCTGTCGTCAAGGGGTTAGGCCCTAAATGAAGTGAGTAGCAGCTGTAGCCCATTTAGTACAGATGCCAGCTCAGGGAGAGGCAGACTGTACTCCTCTCCGGCAGGTGGGTCGCATTGAAGCAGAAAAGAGTATATCCTCACTGAAATTACAGTGCATGTCCTGCTGAAGGATAATCTCCCTTCTGATGCTCAGCTCTGCTTTATCTTCATTATGATTGACACTTAATACCTATAATACAACTCCTAAAGACTTTGAGGTTTGATTCCTCCTTCTCAGAAGCAGTACTGCATTTACTCCCTCTCCAAATGGATGGGGCAGGACCAGGTGTCCACCCAGGTACTGATGAGGACACACCTACCCGGAGACTTTCCCTCTGTGGTGCACCTAGCTCCCATGGCTGACCTGCAGTTTTCTTCCAGCCCTCAGTCTAAGCCCCCAGCATAGCTGGGAAAGCTGGAGTGTAACATTTGGCTTTGGAGCGAGTAAGGGATACCAGAGCTGCAAAAGCGAAGCAAAGGTAAAAACAGTGATACTTTATCTGAATAACTATATTTGCCAAAGTGAAATGAGAGCTCTGCTGGGGAAGAGGAGGTGGTAGCACTCAAAAGATAATTGGGGTGTGGGGGCAATACAAGCAGATTATGGATTTTTGGGAAAAAGAGAGTAGCATCAAATGGTAACTTTGTAAGGATGTCTTCCCTGAAGGTAAACAAAAGTGAAAAAAAATCAGCTGGTTCAAGAAGCAACTCCCAATTGTATCCTATGTGATATCTCTTAATGAATTATTTGTGTGCAAAATTTCTAGACTAAAAATATTATGCATTAGTGAAGCAGACAGAATAATCTTGCAAAAAGATCAGGAAAAAGTTTACAGAAAGAGAGAAAAAGGGAAAGACCCTGGGCTTCTGCACAGATTTAATGAAACCTGTGAATGATTTAACAAAATCTTGTGAGCCTGTGAGATCTGCTTATGCTGTTGCATGGCTTGAATGGTCTTGTTTAGTTGGTTTTTTCTCCCTTAAAATTACTGTTTTCTTCAAAAAGACATTTCAGCTATGGAATACCTGTCCTGTGAGCTACTAATGAATAGTATCTTTCTGAATCTGGCAACCTTAGGCTGCATCCATTTCAAATATATTTTCTCTGCACATGTTGTATGTCTGTGCAGAGAAGGATGACCAGAAACATGCTCTCTGGTCATGCATAGTGTTCAACGGTTACATAAAATCATGTTTTAAAATAAGCTATCCTTTCAAGTGGTCAGTGTTATCTTAATTACTTGAGTTAGCAAAAAATTAGATTCTCTCTACCATGTACTATCTACTTCAAGGCCATTCAGAAATGATCCCAAGTTTTGTGGCTATTTTAGCCTCCTCCCCAGATCAAAATCATAGCAATGGAGAATGGTACAAGTGGCAGTTGTACCAAGCCTCTTCTCTGCCCAAGAGGTTCTGGAGAAGGGCTGTGTGTGGTGACAGTGAAGCAATAACCTCTTCTCCAAGCCCTGTACAGTGCCAGTGCAGGCTGACCTCAGAGGCTTTACCTGTCAGGTTCTGCATATAAGGGATTCAGGCTGGTTCACAAAGCAAATGTTCTCTCCAGGACTGCAGCCATATTTCAGGTCTCCCCTTTCTATATCAGGAAGAGATGAAGGGAATTTGTAACAAAGGAATGCTCCAGAGGTGGTTGTCAAGTATGTTGAATGGAGGTGATGGAAAATTCTGTCTACTCTCATGACAAAAGCAGCAGCTGAGATGCGCTCTGGCTCAGGTTAGTTTAGGTGCTGGTAGTAATAAATGCACGAGAATAGCAGGGCGGATTCCAGGATGGAATCTCTGTCTCTGGCTGAGGAGGGTGGCTGTGCCTGTGCTGTCAGGACAGAGGGGGCATGTGGGAAGCAGCTCAGGACATGGTGCTGCCAGGCCCATTCCTAGTGTGACCAGCACAGCAAGGCACCATGCTCTGGGGCCCTGGAGGAGCAGCAAAAGCTAAGCTGGAGGCTCCCAGGGAAAGCTGAACTGGAATTCTGTGACAAAATGGAGGGGGAGAATGAAACTGATGTTCTTGGTAATAAAGCCCCATGTTCAGCATTATATGAGGGCATGTTTTCTGTGATCTGTACCACTGGCGCAGTTAAGAGTGCTTCTGCGGGTTCCTGGGATTTCACAAATCTTTACTTTAGGGACCCTGCATTTCAAATTGTAACTTCCACATCTGTCCCTAATGAGGGCAGCAAAACTTTGGAGATTTCTGAAAGCCAGCTGGAGCCACAGAGAGCAGTATCTCTGGAGGCCAGCCCAGGAGGAAAGCATTAACCCTCTTAGTGCTAGTGGAGAAGCAAGAAAGCCAGTTAAGAGTACTAAATAAATGAGTTTCTGTGTGTCTCAAAGCCTTAACTGCAATTATTTTCAGCACAGCATGCTTTCTTTACCAGCCCAGGGCCCTTGAACACAGTCTCGAGAGGAGTGCCCAAAGAGGCTTCGCTGTCTCTTTGCAGGTGCTGCAGTGTGAAGGGCATGGAGCACAGGTCTGCAAGGGCAGAAACGCAGCGAGGAGCATCCCACTGTGTCCCGCCTTTTGCAGGGCAGGAACTCCCCTTTCTTAAACAGCTTTGTTCCCCTACCAGGGCTGCTCTCTGAGGCTGCATCTGATTGTAGTTTCGGAGCTCTGACTTGGCTCTTGCAGAGGTTATTCCTGTAACAGACAACCCTGCTCCTCTGCCACGTATTTGTTTAAATGGGTTCAAAAGTTCTCAGCTTCCTGACTACTTTTTTTCCCCCTTTGTTTTATACCAATCAGTTAATTTGCTAACATCGCCCTCCATATCTTCTGATCTTAGGCAAGCTGGCCGGGTTTACTAGTGCCTTTATCACCACATTACAGCCAGCAGTGAGGAATGCAGGTCAGAAGGGAAATAAGAAGGGACGGCTCTTTTGAAATGGGGAGGAACAAGGTCAGGGTCGTGGGGCAAACAGGAGAGGGTGGAAGTGCAGAAAAGGGATGTACTTTAAAAACAAACTCATGCTGCACTAATCCAACTGCTATTCAGCTTTATCTCCCTCTGCTTGTACATTGCTAGAAATCTCCTTTTATCTTCCTTTGTCTCTTTTTCTTATTCTGTCTATTATACAGTCTTCATGAAACCACCTATTTTTGTTATACATTTTAGAAGATGCTCTGAGTATTTCACAACACACTTTTATTAGCTTCTGATCAAGAAGTCTGTTTCAAACGAAAACAGTAGAACCGATCAGAAATTGGAACATTCTTCACAAAAGGTGATGGGTTTTGTTTTGAGAACACTTTACTTTTTAGTTAGAGTTTTTGTCCTACCTAACAAAGAGCTTTTTTATCCCTTTCCCAGTTACTCCAGATTTACAAGAGTGAGAATGAAAACACACTGCAATTTTTGTCCTCATTATGAAAGGGACAGAGATTTAGAAGAAAAATATTCATTGAGCAGTTATATTAGAATAAAATAGGGCTGTTTGGTATTTTGGTAGCGTTGTGCTTGTTTATATCAGTGGAATGATCAGAGATATTAATTTTGGGGGTTTTTTTTCCACTACTCTGCATGTCCTTGGTGAACAGGACAGCTCTGCTTTATCTCTCACAATGTTCTTCCAGATCATGGTTGAGCACAGAGGCATGACCATGAGGAAACTTGCCTTTACTTCTGCCAATCACATACCAGTCAATAAAGAGAAATCCATTTTCTTTCTACCTAGCACTAAAGTAGAAGAAGAAAGGTTTTCTCTTCTTTTTTTCTTTTTTTTTTTTTTCGTGTGTGTGTGTGTGTGTGTGCAGCAAAGCAAACAAAAGTTTAAAGTAAACTTTTTCAAATAACTCTTTTTCCTGGCAGAACTTTCTCTGCCTTATGCTGGCTGAAGGGCATTGTAATTCATGCAATAAAAGGGGAAAAGATCTGCTGGTAGAGATTGTTTACTTTAAACTTCTGTTTGTTTTGTTTCCACTCCAGGAAAGAATGTAATATTTCTATAAAGCCCTGTTAATTTTTTTTTTTTTTTTGTTCCTTTGACTGACTTGAGCACTAGAGAGAGCACCCAATCAACAAACAGGAAACCAAAGTACATTTCATCCCTGTAGGACAGAGGTAGTATGCACTGCAAGCTGCTTTTAACAGATCCTCTTTGTCAGTGAATGGATGTTACCTGGTAATGACCCATATTCTTGGGTCAGCATTTTCAAACCGGTCTCCTAAGCTCAAGTACCCCACTGAAATCTATGATGGCGTTACTAAACCACTACAGATAATATATATTTATTTTTTTTAATAAAGTACATAAGCACCAAACTGTGTGTGTAGTCAGTAGGTCACCCTTTGTGGAAATTCTGCCAGATGAAGAGAGGGGTTTCAGATCCAGTTTCCAGGTTGACAGACCAGATGTGCTGATCTAGGAGCTGGCCCTTACATGGGGACAGAGGTCAAACTGCCACAGTGGCACTAGCAGTGATTTGAGGTGCCTCATCACTTTGTAAGCAGCAGCTCACATGTTGCCCACTCTAAAGCAACTGGAAACTGAGTTTCACTTTTCCTTTGTCACTTGCTGTGGACTCTGTGTGTATGCGTGTTTCCTCCTTACTGGAAGAGATTGAGGCCGAGAACACGGAAAGGGTCATATGGACAAAATACTCAGTTCAGAGTGATGTTTTGCAGGGTGGTGTGGTATCTGGCACATTTTTGGGGTTTTTTTCTCATATATACAAATTAGTTTAGAAAAAGAGGAGCACAAGAATAGTGTGTCTTTTTAACAGACATGTGGTTAGGAAGGCAATTGTTATCATAGTGTGCTAGATTCAGTATTTCTGGGGGATGTAACCTACACCCAGTTGCATATTAACAGAGCAAGGGTTGTTTTTTACACTTGATTCATAGAAAACTGCAATGGTGACACTGATTCAGTATCCTGAAGTGCTTCCTAATCAGGAGCAGTGGGTCCAGGTAGCATGTGCTCCAGCTCCTGTAAGGGTTCAAATCTAAATCTCCGATTTTTTTGGGAGTGTTTGCCAGAAACCTGCCTGTGAGCTGCTACTCAGCACAGTAGGGGTATGTTTCCCTGACAAATCTCAGCTGCTGAAGTGAGAAATCATGGGCCCAAGAGAGGCCCAAATGTCCCTCCCTTTGAAAGTGCCTTAGGTGGAAGCTGGTGCTCTGACAGGTCCTTCCAAAACTTCTCCCACCCCCAACCCTACCTCCTCCTTTATCATTGATATGGGTGAGCAAGAAGAGTGAGAGAACAAAACCAGCCCTGAGACTGGAGACCAGGAGTCAGGGCTCATTCCTGCTGCCTCAGCTGTGCAGCTTTACTGACAGCCACAAAGATGCTGCAGCTCTCCTACCCACAAAGATGTGTCAGGGAAAGCACAAGCAATTCTTCTCCTTCCTTTTCTCTTTCTGCGAGAAGAGTAAAGTAGACACTGATGTTTTTGAGGCACTCTCTGCTGATGGTCACAGGTGTTCTTTGGCCTCCCCCTTCAAACCATGCTAGGCAGGGGACTTGACAGCCACTCAGTCACACATCCCCATCTACCTGTTCCACTCTGTGCAAATGAACAGACAGAGCTGAAGATGCCTGCACAGCTTGGATTCAGGCAGGGAGACATCTGGGGTTGCAAGAAAGATGCTGAGAGACGATTTGGGGGTCCCTATATTGGCAGTTGGTCTTTAAAAATCTTGATTTGCCTTAAGCTTCTGTAAGATCTGACCCTAAAAATTGATCTAAGAAGTGTTAGATTTATTTCAGCAATATGGGCTCCATCCGCAGGATGTTCAGGAACATAGATCTTCAGAGCCAGAAAGGATTAAAAATTTCCACTCCTATGTAATGAAAAACTAAAAACCTTATCTGAAAATGTCTGCCTCGAGCTCTCAGCTTGTGACAAAATATTGCAAGACTCTTAAAATTCCAGGCTCTCAAGAACTCTCGCCCATTCAGCCCCTTTCTCCAATCTGCTGCAGTTCTTGAATAAAAAGCTCCTGAAATATGTATGTAAATGCAGGGCATTTTACAACATGCTTGCAATGCAGGCAAATGGGTCAGCCCTTTGAGGAAGCATGAATAGGTTAGGATTATAATTCATTGTAATGTCATGGTAAGCTGCAGTTTCAATGGCCTAAGTTCTCCAATTTTAGCCAATAAAAATTTAAAGTGACGAAAACCCAATTTGTTTTATAATCAATAAAATGTACAGCTTCTTTATCTTAGAAGAGGTTGTCGGTTGCAGTCAACCATTGTCAACAGGCTGTTTGATCTATCAGTAAAACAAATCATTACAAGGGACACAGCTGCTGCTGTGGCTTTTGTGGTGTTTTTAATGAGGACTGGCAATACTTCTATTCCATTACAAGATTTGAAAGTTAATTTGTTGGAGACACACCCAGGCTTAAGGTAGGAGAGGGAGGTTTAAAAATAATTAACTGTACTGTTCCAAATAACTCGATAGATTAAGGATTCATTCACAGTAAAGCAATTCCCTGTCTCTATGATTGGTATTTAAATCTAGGGTGACATTAAGTGCTGGTCTGCTTCAGCCTAACCTTGGGACTGCACAGGATTAGAGGGCACGCATGGCTGCTCTCGCGTGGGGTAGCTGAGAGGAATGAAGCATCTGAGCACTGAACAAAAAGAGACAGGAAGGAGGAGAAAATATGACTTCATGGGAGGGGTTGAGGGGCTGTTTGGCAATTGTTTCACGCCGTGATTGTGGCCATCCCTGAACGCAGTAGCCCTGGAGCTCATGCTGGCACCCAGCACCGTTGCAGCCCTCAGGCATGTAAGCTGTACACCGCTGGAAAGGGAGCACCTCCCTGCCATGTATGCACTGCTGCCTCAGGCCCTCCACAGCTGTCCTGTGTGCTTCTCTGTTTTCCTCCCTGTAGGTGCTGGACTGTATAACAAGGTGATGAAGGTAAAATAGGGCAGGCTGAAGCCACGGGCTTCTTTAGACATGTTTCTCTATTAGGAATTACCCCAGCTCCATGGCATCCCTCCTGCAGCACCATGGCTACTCACCAAACCACCAAATCCAGCTGCTGACACATGAGGGTCAGGACAGGATTTCCTTCCTTTCAGACCAGATGGAAAATGTGCAGCCTTGAGAGAACGGATACCTTGGGATTAAAAGAGATCTGAGGCTGAGATGATAAATGTGGGACAAAAGCTCCTGTGAAAGGCACCTCTGAAATTCAAAGGTAATGCTAATGGAAGTCATACCCTTAGGTCACATAATTCCTGAAATAATCTCCAAAGTAGCCCAGTAAGTCAAGGAGAACTGATTTGAAGCTCCTTCTCCACCTCAGACTGCTTTTTTGGGCACTTAGCTCATAAGAAAAGAAATCTCATCCACTTGGCTAAATACAGGGGGCTGGTAACAGCAGCAACTCTGCTGAGGTACTTGCTTTGGGGTGGGAGTGTGCATGAAACAGAACAGAAGGGTCAACTGCACCCCAAAAAGGGATGTCCTGGACAGTCAGCAACCCTCAGGCCATGTCTTACTGAAGAGCCAGGTTTGGGATCCCCCCCACTTTGGAGCTGCTTCAAAAGCTGCTTGAAGCTGGAAGGGACCCAGAATTGTCAACAAGCTGAGTAGCCTCTCACGATCCTGCTGTGAGCTGATTATCACGTCTAACAAAATAATGTGCTGGAACAAATAACACTTCAGGCTCTGTTGTTTCAGGTGAAACTTAGTCCTACTAAGTATAAATTTACAATAAGAGCCACAGCATTATGAGTTTCCCAACGGTCAGGTTTAATACAAATGCATAATTCAGACCCTTACAGGGACACTCTCTTCGTTGTACGCTGGAATTTGGGGATTTACACACGTAATTCCCATTAACACTAGTAGGAGCTACAGCACGCAGAGATATATTCCAGTATGCGTACACATATTCTTCTCTCGATCCCCATTTCCCCTGGGGATGATAAGCGCCGCTCGGCCGCGCTGGCCCGCGGACACCCGCGGCTGCTGCTGGCGGGCTCTGAGCCCCGACAGCGCCGCTCCGCCCCGTCCCCAGGCGCGGAGCCCGAGTGCCACCTGCCGGGGCCGCCGCAGCTGGAAACCGCTGGAAAACCCGGCGGAAAGCCCAGCCCGAGACCGAGGGGCGTAAGGTTTGGGACCGGAGCAAAGGCAGCGGGCTGGCATCGCGAGGATGCTCGGCTGGAGAGGAAGGAGAAAACGCATATTCCCTCTAATTCCAAGTAGAATTCATGTGCAAAAACATTGGGGATGGGTTTGTTGGAGTAGTTAGCTGAAAGAAAAAGTGAGCTGACCTTATTCTGTTTCCTGACTTTTTTTTTTTTTTTTTTTTTTTTTTTTTTTTTCCTTTTTTTTTTTTTTTTTTTTTTTTTTTTTTTTTTTTTTTTTTTTTTTTAAGTCGTTAAGAGCACTGCTGCAAAACCTCTGTAAGGCACTTGACTTTAAAAGGATTTAACCTGATGTTTAAACGAGCTGCCCAATCAAGGCCTGGAGCATAGCAGAATAGCCTCTCTGGAAGTGTACTCGTTATACTTTGTTGCATTTGTAATGTTTTGCACACTCCTGCTTGTCTAACAAGATCTACTCACATAAAATGCATCCATAATATAACCGTAGTGGAGAAGAAAGGCCATAACTATTGTACTGTGCCTGACCAAACTATATTAATTGTGTCCTGTTCCCTTTTCAGCAAATTTGAAGTCAACTCTGTTGAATCGAATAGGCTGATGCCTCTACGAAGTATGTGTGATAGATAAACTAGATGATGTAGAGGTTGACAGGGCAGTTGCTTTAAGAGAGAGTTTTTGGGGGTCTTTTTGGATGCTGGGAGCTTCAGTGATGTTCAGTGTAGCTGCAGTGCTCCTCTCACAGGCCTGCTTTGCTGTCAGAGTCGGAGTAGGCTGGTCCCAGCTCGCCCAGCATAGAAGAGTTGAAGGCACAGTGTCACTGATCCAGACAGCCCTGTGCTGAGCCTAAAGCTGCAATGGGAACATTACCTTTGTAACACCCTGAATGCCAAAACAGTCTTAACCACAATTCTTTCATGAACTCAGAAGTATAATTCTATTGTGTGCATAGACTGCAACTAAGAGTTTACCATCACTCTGTATGTAAATGACATGACCCAAATTTATATAGCATGAGAATGTGGAATGCCCATATCACCTTTTTAGTGTTTGTATTTTAATCTAAACTGGACTGTAAAGCTACAACAATTTTGTCATGTTTTACTGGCTCCTTTGAAGATCTGTTCTCATAGCGCTATCAGGTGGTACATGGAAAAGGTGTGTCCTCATGCACAGGCACACACACACACCCCAGAATTTACCCCTTCTTCATACCCTGGGCTTCATTTCTTCATGAAAGCTAAGACTTTGGCTTTCTGTATAGTTCTCTATCTGGAAACAGAAAATCTTTGTTAATAAATCTCTTCTATATGCTGTGAAATGCTGGAGGATCTCACAGCTCATTGCAATTATGTGATTTTAGATCAGAGAAGTGATGGCTTATACTTAGAGGCTCTGCAGAGAGTGTTGCATGTTATGCTAGCGACACAGCTTTGGCTAAAGGCCCTGATCCAAAGCCAGCTGCAATCAAACAGTCAAAGGTCATGTCTCCACAACAGAAAGAAGTTGTAATTGTAGCTTGTCCCAGGATTACCCTCGGTAGTTTAAGCCTGCCAGCATAAGAAGTAATAACACAAGCAAATGTGCAGTTGAGAGCTACCAGAATACAAAGGCCTCTAGCGTGGGTTGGTGGTGCCTCCTGGAGCCCATCTCCCTATGCAGGCAGAAGCAGTCCAGGTGTGCGACCAGCCCTGGGGCCACCACTGCACCCTGACACCTCCACACGCACGTGGCAGCCCTGGGCACAGGGGCACCAGGACCTCCAGCCACCACCCTGCTTCCAGGACACTGTGGCCAGGACCTGCCTCCTCCCTGCCCCAGCTCCCACTGCAGTCCCCCACAAATCACACAAGGCCACGAGTGCCAGAACAGGTGTCCCAACTGCCCTTTGTCCCCAGATCAGGATAAGGCTGTCCACACACTACCAGAGTAGCTGCTGGAAAGTGATGATTGGTGCTAGGTGCCATTAGAGGGAGAAAAATCTAATCTCCATAGCCTGGGGGATGGCCAAAGCTTGAGAACATGAATGAATTTTCACAAAAAGACACAGGAGGTCCTTAAAAAGAATTTTTAAATGTATTATTCATATAAAGATGTGTATAATATATATAGATGTCTCTATAAATATTTTGCATAATTTGCATGGGTTTTTTTAAGGTCCATAATAATTAAGGGTTCCAAATTATTGTTTCAAACTTGCCTTGTTTTAACAGGATGGGATGTCTTCTTCAAGTAGTGAGAGGTAGAAAGGAAAAGTTGCTGAGCTGTACCCTTCCCATTCCCATGTCCAAACTTCTCCTCTTAAAAGAAAGTTTTTTTATTACCATATCTCTAACTAGTTAATGTTCAGAGTGGATTGTAATAGATTGAGAAAATGGCAATAGATTATAGTGCAAAATCAAAGGGATCTTGTATTACTATTTAAAAATGCAAAAAATATCACATATTTCACAGTATCTGCCTTAGCAATGGTTTGCTGTGAACAAGGTCACTATTTTAGCTCAGTATCTGTGCATGCTGTTGGGTCACCCTGAAATTTAGGAGAGTGAGGGGAAGGAAAGAAAACAAACATAGAAGAAAAGGGAAAGAAGCTTTGTATTACTGTCCTTTCTTGAAGGCAGACTTTCAGCAGATCACTTTGACCTGTCTCCTGTCTACCTGTCAAAATGATTATTTGTTCTTTCACAGTGCCTAGAACAATTGCAGGGTAAGGGTTTGTTTACTCTTTTGCATCATATTGAAATCATTTACTTTTATAATTGTGGACATCTGGAAAAGGAGCTAGAGAATAAGATAGGAACAAGCATTAAGGGGACTAGAAAGAAGGTGAAGGATTTTCAGACAGGGCACCAATCAGTGTTAATGTTTGAGATGTCATAACAAAACTCGTATTGAACACCAAAGACTAGCATATACCCTCTATAGTTGAAAAGCAAATTATAGTTTTAATCAAATATCTTTATCTCACTAGAACAGTAAAGAGCAGTAAAGAACAGTAATAAGCATGAGCAGTATGTTTATCTTTTATCCACACCTTTATCAGAATCAAAAACTCAGAGCAAGGAAAGTTATTATCATTTGTCCCTGCTGTAAAACATGTATCCATTAAGTAAACTTCTGAAAAGCTCATTTAAATGCTCTGGACTCTGCTCTTAGCCATTATGCATGTTCAGTCCCATGCAAACCCTCGCAAAGCAAAACAAGAGCTATTTTGCAAAGCCTCCTCTCCATTTCCCAGAGTTGTTTTTTTCTAAAGCCATTTTTTTTTTGTTTTTCTTTTTCTCCTGACTATAATACCATTGTTTTTATCTTGTTGCACTGTTTCTTAGCAGAAGAATGTTTTAAGAACAATAACATAACATTTAGGAATAATAAGACCCATCTCACGCTGGCACTGATGTTCTTATTCACAGAGCCACACGTACTGTCTGTAACTAACAGACAATACCTTAGAATGAACTGCAGAAAATAACAAGTATTTATATTTTCTCAGTGTTGCCACCAAGGGCATTGGGTCTTTTTTGGTCCAAGTGGGATAGCTCTGTATGAGCCTTAGTAGCAATTTGTTTCAGAAGATTTCCAATTAGTCATGGATATTTTTCAATAGCTGGGGCATGTTGAGCTTAGTTACACACTCAGTACAGAGGAATCTCTTTTGTTTTTAAACTGCTACTTGCCCCAGTTTTCTTATTAGAATACAAAGTGAGCCATTGTTTTCACTTCCTACCTAATCTTTCCATAATTACAAAATAATCAGGTTGGTTAATGGTTTTGCTTTCTACCAGAAAAACAAAATTCCCCCATAATATCCTTTAAATTATCATGCCAAGAGAACTTTATTTCACAAATTTCTATGCAAGTATAGCTATAGCTGGGATATGTGTTTATATTTGAACAGTTATTTATAAAGCTTCTTTAGTTGCACCAGAGTTACCTGCTCACAAGGGTCCAGCATCAGAGAGTTAGCAATACTAACTTATGTTAAATTAATCTTTCAGGATTCTTTTTATAAGTGTTTATTGATATTTGGGTTGATTTTCCTTTTCCTCCACCTAGAAGAAAGGACTTTGCAGTTCCTGTGCATACAGTGCTGCTTGTTTGTAGTCCCCGCCTCATAGCTCCTGACATATTTAAATTTCTGGTCAGGACCTTTAAAAAGAATCACAAAATTCTGTGCAAATATTTCATTTACTTTATTCACAGAGCAGGTATATGAGAACACCAAAGCTATGTGCCCTTATTGATTGGGTTTTAGTGAAATCAGAGTAGAAACTCGTGTACCAGCTGATTTTCAGACAGCCGCTACCCCAGAGCAATTCACTGATGGATGTCACCAAACAGCAGGTCACACCACAGCATATGCACTTGGTTGTGCTGTGCAGTGACTTCATTTGTATGCAGCAGGGACAGTGAAGCATGGGGCTGCCTCTGGAGGGAAGAGTCAATTCTGCAAACATTTATGACACTGCAGAATAGTCCAGGGAAGTTTACCTTGCCCTTGTCTTTGTAAAATATTTTGTCGATCAAGGTTATCTGCTCAGAGCTTTTCCTCAGCACAACCAGTTCAGGGAGCAAAGGGGTGGAGTGACATAAGAGAGAGTTTCCATAGTGTGTCTTGTGGAATATTTTTCAGAAAGGTCACAGTACCAGGACTTGGGATTTCTGATCTCATTTTCCAGGGATGGCTTTGAACTAACAACAAAATTTCAGCCTTTCTGTGTCTGAAAGAACAGGATGCAGATCTTCCCTCTCCACCATTTAGGATAATCTCATTAATTCTTCCTGGTGTGCGTGGGACCCCAATTGAAACTTGGGTCTATAGACAAAATTTTATATCATGTTGAATAATGAACATGTAAATAAACTTTTATTGAATTTTTGCCTGAATATATGGCATGAGCACATAAAAGGAAAGGTAGATTCATGTCTGCACTGCAGCTTTGATAGAGGTGAAATCTAGGCCTGGGTTTTCCACAATTCAGATTTTGTTTCTGCTCCATTTTGTGCAAGGTGCCATCACTACTTGTTCTTCTCCTTCTTCTACTTTAGCAGTGATCCCTATACATCAGTCCCTTTATTTTCAAGTACTTATTTTATTTTCTAAATTCTCAGAGAGTACCTCTAATCAAAGTTTTTTAAAAAGCAGTTAAAATAAACATTTTTACTTAATTTCAGGCAATATTTGTCTCAAATGTGGATGATTCTAGGAAAGAAAATTAGGTTCAGGTGGACATCAGATGACTTTAAGAAATTTCAGTGGTGAATCAGAAAAATTAATTTTCCTTAGTCTTTTCTTAGATTTTTTTTTCATACAAGCTACCAGTCTGTCATTAATTTCTCTGCCTCTTTTTTTTTCTTTTTCTTGTATTTGTTCTTCTCCCGGAATCATTTGTAAGAAGAGTCATCTCAGGTTTGTATTTTCAGATGTACAGCTTGTTAGCTTGCAATCTGGATATAAATAATCTTTTGTGTCTCCTCTATCTCACTGAGATCATATGCTAAGGAAACGAGGCCAGAGTAGCTTCTCTTAAATACTGTTTCACACACAAAGGGGAATCTATTTATCTGAATTTTAATTTATTGTTTTCCTGAGGAAACAAAGTAACTGTTTGCTAAGTTTTATTGAGTTTTGGACACAAAAAACTTTATTTTTTCAGTGAAAGACATCTAGTTTTGTTGGTTGGTTTGTTGGCTGATTGGTTGGTTTTTTGTAAACCAGAAGTGGCTTTTTGTTGCTGTTGTTGTACAGATTGTTATAACCAGCCACATCGAGTACCATGATGAAACTGAGATAGAAATAAGTGTGTCCAGGAAGCCCAAAGGGTTTCTCCTGGGTGAAACCCTCTTTTGTCCAACCTGGGGTGTGCAGAGCTGTGTGTGGGTACAGGCTGCTGCACAGAGACAACAAATTTGGTTGGCAATGAGCTAAAGCAGCAAAAGGCACATGCATACCCATGCTTATGTGGAGACTTTGAGACAAATCTAAAGCTGGTAAAGGAGGAAAATGTGCTTAAGAGCAGATGGCCTTCAAGAGAGGAATCAGCAGCAGTGAGGAGTAGGACAGGCCAGTGAGAAGGCGTATTAGTGACTGAAGGCCAGCCAGCACAGCAGACTTTGATGAATTTTCCTGCACAACAGCTCTGGCTTTGCAAGTTAGGGTGAATTCCACATTCACAGCTTCCATATGAGTTTTGTGGGAACAGCTACATTGAGCCTGGGCATTTGGATGCCTGCCTGACCAGCCCTGGGTGTTTATTTCTCATTTGGGAATAGAAGCACCGGGTTTGTTCATGGAAAGAAGTGAATGAACTCATTTGTAGGTGCAATCTTAATATATTCTTATACTGCTACCCTCTTCACATTTCTCAGTTCATTTTTATAGGGCTGGTTTGGGGTTATTTTTCTGCTGTTGGGTTATTTAAAAAAAAAAAAAAAAGTTGTCCAAAATGTTCCCTAACAGAAAGTTCTTTAATCTCCCAGAGCCTTTTTAACTGGACTGGCCCAATGCTTAACAATGATAGAGAAAAGAGGAGAGCAGAGAAGAAAGGTGCGCAGGATCATTTAACCACTGGTATTTGGTTCTGAACTTCAGAGCAAGTGTCTATATTCTTTCTAGTAACATAACTTTCCAATCATGTAAAGTACAGCACACGAGGAAACTTTGTAGCAGTTAATTCATTTTTGTGGAGTTCCCTACTGCCAAAAGTCAAGGGAGCAAACGAGAGCACAGTGTAAGCCACAGTTCACATGGCTGTGCTACAGACCACGGTGACAGCTGATTGATGCAGTGTGAGTTTACCCTCCAGGATACAGCTGAGGTTATTGGTGGGACAGGGAACTGAAGATTGTGTTGCAGTTATTGGCTTCATTCATGAATTGTTAATGTAGAAGAACAAAAGAATTCGCTCAAGGCAATCAATTTCCTTTTAAAAATACAACAATTCACCCCAAAAGAGTGAAAGAAGGCTTAAGTGATAAATTGCAGGAATATTGCTTTCACATTTGACACCCATTAGGCCTGTTTTATATTGGGAAAGTAGTATCATTAAGCAAAGTAGACGGTGCTTTAAAACTATTAGCTTATGAAAAGATACAGCTACTACATAAAGATAACTGTTATTAAATAAGAACATTTTGCAAAGCCTTTAAAGAATAAGAAGCAGAGTTGTCTTTGGCAGTACAGGTCTTACCTTACATGCTTTACAAAAAAAAAAAAAAAAAAAAGGCAGAACAATTGGAGCTATTTGTGTTCAGAGGCACTTAATGGGAAGCTAGATTCCCTTAGCAATAAATACAAGTGCAGGTATAAACTGAAGGAAGTTTCTGTCTTCCTCCAAAAACACCACAGTGAAGTAATCACTGTGTGCTCAGATCTCACCATGGAATGGTAGCAACTACTGTTCCTCCCCAGGAGGAGCCATGGACCAGATGTAGGGTGGTCAGCATCCATTCCTCCAGGGTTCAGGGCCCTAAACCGTGCCTCCTTCATCCTTGCCAGCCTTTCAGACATAAGCTGAAACCATTCACCAGCAACTTACATCCCATAGGCCTTTTCCAACTCAGATCATAAACACTCACTCAATCTAATAATACACTATCTTGTAAGCTGTTAAACAAAAATGTGACCAAGTTTCAAAAACCCTGCCAAACAAACTTTCCTCCTAATGTCCAGAAACTGCTGTCCTTTCTGTCTCCATGTCTAATTTGAGGCAGATAAAACCAACTTCTCACCATGTTTTATCCATCTGTAACATGTCTTCCCACCACATTATACTCCAAACGTACCTTAGAGAAGCAAGAATAGAACACTGATGTAGAGGAGGCAGTTCATTTTCTAACCTATGCCATCTCCCTTGAGAACAAAAAGCTACTGAAACCATTAGCCCTCATCCTACATGCCAGGTTATGTCATCGAAGCAAGTCACAGCGATATTGCAAATGCAGGGATTTTTGAAAGGAAGGGATGAGGGAAATAGGATAGTGAGGACTGCATAAAGCATTAAAGACAGGAACAAGGTGAAGAGAATTTAGAGCAATTTTGCCCTGAATGTTGGCTAGGAAAAAAAAATAAGGGAGGTTTAGAACTTTCATCCTTGCTTGCTTATGCTTTCTCCCTGCTTTCTGAACTCTGGATACTTGGTTGCATAACCATTTTTTTTCCTTAATCATTAGCCATATATTTGGGTTATTTTTGAGGTAAAAACATTTTCTAGTTCCCTGAGAATTTTCTGTTCTATCTAGTGCCAGATGGTGAAGTGGAAAGCACTTGAGATAAGCCCTTTACCATCTGCAGACCAGAATGTCTCCCCCAGTATATTTTACTCCATCAGCCCCTCCTTCTTTCTGTTTTCCCTCACAACTCTGGTTCATTTTCTTCTTTGCCAGCCTTCTTGATCTTTATCACCAAGCAGAAACTGCCTTCTTCCAACAAAGCTAAGTGCAGAAGAAAATCTGTGTACCCAATCTCACATTGGAGATAAACTCCAGCAACGAGGGGAGGTTGAGAAAAGACACTAATATTTGTTTTTTGTTGTTGATCAGTATTTCTAATGTAAGAATACCTCAGCCTCTTAGTCAAGAGAGATATTTCTTTGAGGTAGATGCCATGTCTTCACCTAGTGAGAGATTTCCCCTGCCTTAAAACGTTTATAGTCCAACAGGCATGACATACTATCCACATTTTGCATTAAGTGTGATTTGCTCCAAGACCAACACGGATCCATAAACTGAAACTAATTCTCATGCTTTATCTACTGCCTGAACCACAAAACCAAGCTTTCTGACTTCTGAAGGCCATTTAACAACGGGAACTCAGAAATATTTCATTGCTTCTTAGTAGTTGTAAATTGGGTCTTACTGAAGTCAAATGTGTTGTTTCATTTTAGTGATGTTTGCAGCTTGGCTGTGTTTTGCCCTGTTTAAATTAAAGCATATATACCCTGGCAGCTTTTCTGTGCTGAATAAGAATTACATTTTTCATTAGTTAAACTATTAATTTTTTTTTTAATTATGTCCAGAAATCTACTCCTCATTAAACTGTACTACACCGAGTAACTCCAGCATATTGTGCTTACCTTCTCTCTTCAAATCTGCATAAGAAAGATTCAGGCTGGATATCAGGAAAAGGTTCTTCACCCAGAGGGTGGTTGGGCATTGGAACAGCTTCCCAGGGCAGTGGTCCCAGCACCAGACCAACAGAGTTGGCTATGGGGGCTTTTGGACAATGCTCTCAAGCACATGGAGTTACTCTTGGGGATGGTGCTGTGCAGGGCCAGGAGTTGGACTTGATCCTTGAGGGTGCCTTCCAACTCAGCTTATTCTGTGATTCTGTCATGTCACTCTTTTGCATGAAGCTTTGCATTAGAGTTCTGGGTAACCAGGAAAGTGTTGCTTGGACTTTTAGGTGCCCATTGTATGCATATATAATTGATCCAAACTGTATCTCTGTATACTACAATTACTCCATTCTACCCCATGTATTTCATTCTGGTCTCCAGCTAATGAGCAGCACTTATTTCCCCACCAAGCATTTGAATTGTTGTGCTGTAAATTTGAACTCATACCTACGTCATTTTCTTCTGCATCTTGCCCAAATTTTATTCAAGTTATGCCTCATTCTCTTCTTTCCACATCAAGGAAATGATATATTATACTTGCAGTTGCCATGAGATTGACAGCAAGGATGCTATTACATGCTGAGCAATCTAAAAAAGTAGGTCACATAAATTTGCAGAGTGTAGTTTGCTGAAAACCTGTGGAGATTTACATACAGTATATTGTATGGATTTGTTCTGAGCATCCTTTGCCCGTGTTGAGCTTTAGAATGATGAGGTGAGTGGGAATGTTCTTTGAGCCAATCACCCCTCATACTTGATATAGGATTTTCCTGATGCCAGAGGTAATGCACCTTGAAATCTGAACATGAGCTGGGAAGTGAGTATAAATGGAATAAATTGATTTGGGGGCCAAAAATATAACAAAGATTTTAGAAAGTGATACCAAAATAGTACAGGAAAGGAAGGGATTTCTGACTTAATTCAGGCAAAAAATTATTTTGTCAAATACAATGAAATGGAAGTCAAGAGAAAACTCTCTCATCTCATCCTCTAGTACTTCTGTAGCTCTTACAGTGCATCAATGTGAGCAATATAGAGGGCCAAACTGAGCCTCAGCCTAACATCACTGATATCAAGTTAGATAGAGGCAACATTCTGCAGAAATCTATAAGCCTGTGTAACTGAGGCCCCCAGTTAGGTATCACAATGGTTTCTTTTGGCCTGGGAACCTTTGAAATGATCATTCTGCTTTTTAAAGACTCTTAAGCATCTAGAGGTCATTGCATTGGGTTACAATTGCAGCTATAAAATGACCAGTAACAAACCAAACGCATTTCTTTTCTCTTTTCTGAAGCATGTTTCTTATGCTGCAGACACTGCTTCTCTCACTCATTATAGTGAGATCCCTTATTGCCCAGCATTGTACTAACTCTGTCTGGTCTATTGTATTGCGATGACACTCCTTTGCCCATTGTATTAGGTTAGCACCTCCTTGGCTATAATAAGTATGAAAAAATTCAAGGTTTGACTTGTCAAATGGAACTTTTCAGTGACTTATTAAAAGAACCCCTGCGGTATTACAAAATGCAGGTTTTCTGTCATCTAACCAAAAGATCCCTTTAGAAACCTTCATTTTTTATATGTGTAAAGACAATTTCTTCTAGTGAAACTCTTTGATTCTTCCCTGAATGAAATCAAGTGTTTTAAAACTTTTTGAGTTGCCCCAAAGGCTCACTTCTATGCTATGGAATGTAAAAGACTGTGAACCACTCACATAATCATCACATAGACAGTTTGCAATGTGCTCCTGGCAGCAATCGTTCATTACATACTGCAGGCTTTCATTTAAAAATAAAATTTAAAATTAAAAAAAAATTTTAAAAAAAGAAAAAACAAAAACAAAAGCCATCTCCCTAAAACACAAACTGAAGAAAATCAGGGAAGAGAAAACTGTGAGAGAAAGCAGTTGCCAGAGACTGCTAATGAGGTTATGATAAATTGCTGCTAGAGAGATCTTATCTAATGAAATAGAATGAGAAACAGAAATGTGAGCTGAGATGGCATTCCTGTTAACCTCCTTCAAGCAGATACATCTCAAGCAGTGCTGTCTCTGGTACTTTACAAGCAAGGAGTAATGTATTTGTGGGAGTGGAGCTCATAAGTCAGCTTTTCTCTCTGTCCTTACACTCCTGCTTGGAGCGCACCTTCCTCCCACCAGAGTGTATGAATTGCCACCAGCAAATGAATCAGGTCTTTGGACTCTCTTCTTATATATTTGTTATTGCTCCCTATAGGTTTAGCCCTTCTGCTATAATGCTGAGGTGAAGTCAGGGGCTTCTGCCTTTTGGCATCTCTGTGGCAGCTATTAACAGCCCTGGTAATCAACACAGCGTGCACACACACGGAAGGCAGCCCTGCTTTGGTCTTTCTGGGGTTCTCTGGTTGGGTTTTTGGGGCTGGCTGGGTTGGGGGTTTTTTGTGTATTCTGTTGTTAGTGATGCCTGTGGTGGACACAAGGCCAGTTTTGTGACCAGTCTGGGAAGACAGAGCCCCCCATATCTCATGTGAGCTTCCGAAGGAGGGAGGGAAAGTGGCAAGGTAAGTGTCCAAATCTCTGTTACAGTGGAATAGTCAGAGTACCACAGGAGGAGGCAGCAGCACCTAAATGATGACTTAAATGGAGCTCCGATTCTCTGGACATCTAACAGGAGTGCTCGTCTCTCTCCAGTTGTACTCAGCCTTTCCTGAAGATCCCCAGGAAGTAATGTATGTTAGTGAGAGGTTTAAAGAACTGTAGAGTGGGCTTTTCAGGGAGGAAAAAGCCATCTAAGGAATATTGTTGCCCTCATTTGACTTTGAGACAGTCACTATGTCAATAATGTGACAAGGCAAGAGACAAACTAAAAATGGTGGAAGATGTTAAAATAAAATCTCTAGATAAAAAAGAAAAGCTAACTGGAAAAAACAGAATGGATAAAATTCAGGGGTCTTCCAGAAGTGCAAGACTAAGCAAAAGAAAATATCTGAAGTTCTCTTATATTGTTCTGAAGGATCTGTGAAGGCATCAAAGAGAAAAATAAAAAAGTTTTCCTTGGTTCTTTTTTTTCTGCAATGTACATTTGCTCCTGGCTTCAGATAAGAGACTGAAGTAGACACCTTTTTCCAGCCTTCTAATCTGAAGTATATGAAATGGACTTCAAAATGGAAAAGTAGAATTTTCTATATATCTCTATCTTTTTTTATTGTGTAGCTTCAAATTATTCTCATTTGTTTCCAGAATGATTTTTACTGTGTATTTATCAAAACTGTTTAAAACCTCTCTTATCATCTTTCATATTCAAGGGCAAGTCTAAACCTTTTTTCCCCAGGACAGAGAGACAAAAATAAACTACTTAATGCTGAGGTAATAACATGGACAAAATGTCACTTGTGTCTTTCAGTTTAAATCCCTTTTTCCCTCATGTTATTTCGATCTGCCTATTGAGGGGACCTAAGACTCTTTCTGTAAAAACAATAGGTTTCCAATTAGGTCTTATTAGTAGGACAAAACCACCTGTTTTGGGTTAAAGATCTTATAAGGCTCTAAAGCAAAATAAGTGACAGTGAGGGCAAAGTGTTCTGATGAGAAATCGAACAACTCCTTCCCTGGGAAGTCTGTCATCCCTTCCTGCTCTCCAGATCAATCTGAAGCTGTTGTCAGCATCTTGTGTGTCTCGTGCTTTTTAGCAAAATGGACTCCCCTTACCTCTTAGGGTCAGGGAATACCCCCATGAAAAACCTGGCTGCTTCTCTGGACCTGCATTTCCACACAATTGTCACAAATCTTCTCCCCACACCTTGTGCCAGTTTTCATGGCAGGCAGCTCAAGCCTGTTCCAGGATATTCTTCCCAGTGATTGAGAAGAATCACACTGCCTCCTTTTGCCTTCAGTTGTGGTCCTCGCACCTTGTTTCTTATACCTGGAGGTTCATCATCTCACTCCAGGTCCATTTTAAAGAACTGTCTGCAGGTCTAACTGTTCCTGCATGAGGAATTTTACTCATTAAACGGCAATGAAATCTTATTTGCTGTAACTTCAGGATGGAAAGGCAGACTGTTTCAAACCTACTGTGAAACTGCTCCTTGGAGTCAGAGAAAAAAGTATCTAGACACTCTTATAATGGTCTTCATTGCAATGTGCTTTGAACCTGCTGCTCCAGTAATCTTCAGTGATAGGGCTGGCTCACATACCTGTGGTTCCATGTGTGCTATAGACAGTTCTGTAATTTTAGAGCCTATTAACCACTAACTTACAAGTCTATGGTACTTATATTTTGTGAATGCTTTGTGAGGCTTGGGCTGATAGCCTATTTGCTTGGTTTGCCTTTTTTTCTTGTTTCCCAGGTGACTGGCCTGGCTTTTCAAACTCTGCTGTGAGATTGGTTTCTTTTCCATGCTTCATTAAGACAGAACATTTGTTACCCTCTCTTCAGACATTGCCTAAATCATTGTACATGCACTTTTATCTTTTTCTATACGTTTCCCAACATGTTGAGTGAGTAGAAATTTACAGATGGAGCTGCTGATGGGCTTTCATGTAGAGCTTATTTTCTTTTACAGCTGTATGTCTCATATTTTAATTTTTCTTTGCTGATACCAGCAGTTACTCTTATGCCTGGAAGACGAGCTGTTCCCACACTCCTCCATAGTTTATCCTAGCAACATTTCTTTGTAGATTGGTTGGTGAGGAGAGCTGAAAGGTTATAGGGCTGTTACCTTCCAGAAAGACACTGAATTATTTAGTAACACCACTTCTACCTAAAATGATAGCATCATTTAACTTCAAGTTCAACAGTGGCACTGCCATCATCTGCTCAAGCGCACTGCTGCTACAGAAAGCCCAGGAGCTGTCTGGAGAGGCTAAACATGGGCAGATTTGGAAAAGTCTTTAATTTTTATAAATAAGAGTTACACTAAGAAAGGTAGTGAGCTTTAGAGACACTAAAATCTTGTGTTAAGATCCTTGGCTGTGTTAATAGGCCCTTCGGCTGTGACTCTGTGTGAGGTGGCAGCCGTTGGCACCTGCACTGAAGCACAGATGCCTGTGATAGCTGGACCAAGAACACAAGTGTTATAAAATGTTTGTATTATTAATTAGGAGTTTAAAAATATATATACTTAAATGCACATATTTCTTATACTTGGTTGTGGTATATGCTGAACATATTTAGAAGTGCACAAGTACAGAATGGAGCGGTAAAGTTAACATTCACTTCAGAAAACTCATAGGTACATGCACCCAAATAGTTTTATTTGCTGTAGGAAAGATCTTAAATCAATCTTGAAATCAATTCACTTCTGTGCAGTGACCATAAATTTTGGGAAGATGAATAGGAATGCTTGAATCATTTACTAGATTGTACTTATGGCTCTTTGTCTTTTACAGTACATGTCCTCAGCTAGAGGGTTTATGCACAAATAATCAGTTCAAGGCAACTTAGTTTCATGTTAAAAAGTCTCTAGAATAAAAGAGGTTAAAATCAACCCACATTTTCCTATGTTAAAAACTGTAAAATACTAAATACACAGCTGGAGTAAACTGACCCAATTCCATTTAATTGGAACTGCATTAGTTTATTCCAGAAGAAATTCAGCCAGTGAATGAATTACAAATAAATTTTCAGATGGGAAAGGAAAGTCAACAAGACAACTGCAGAAAATATACATGGAATCTCTCTGGCTTCATTCTATTGCCTTCTTTAAAGAATTAAAAAATGGATAATTATGTCCAGTTTAAGTCTGGAAATTGAAATTATTTGTTGATTAGTGCAAGCATTCATTGAAAATTAAATATAGAAGTTTCTTTCACAGTCATTTGCCTTTGAAAATCAAGAAAGTAACAATCTTCCTAGTACTCTCTGCAAAGGTGAGCAAAAGGAAATTCATTTGGGCATTATTATTTTTAAAATTGAATAGTTAAAAAATTGGATGGTTTCTGAAATAAAGTTCTCATATACACTTTTAATGTTCTGAGAGGTACATAAGCTAGAGCAGATTGTCAAACCCTGTTCATACTGAGACCTATTTTATTCCTTGAGTGTTTGCACTGAAGTTACAATGAATTTTCAAAGAGCAAATTAGTGTCAGCATGCACTTGGTATAGCTCCAGTTAAACTCTGTGAACAGATACCATTTACTACAGGGGAAGGTACAGAGAGTAGAGACCAGGGGCCTGCCTTTAACTTTTTCCTATATTTATACTTTAAAGTCTTGAAAATAGAATTTGAGTAGTTGCACGTCAAGGGTGCACACAGAAGAGAGCACTGGAGAATAGAATTCTAGTGATATATGTTCTCCTTATAGGAAAACACAGTCTTATAATTGGTGTTAGAATTGTTCCCACTCAAATGGTTAAGAGGTTTCTCCAAAATGGGAGAAAATGCAGTTGTGTAAGTGTGTAAGACAGCAGGCCTGGATCTGCATCCAGACCTGACTTCTGGATATACAAATTTGTTAAGGCTTAATTCTTTATCTAGGGGGGATTAAATTAAATCTTCATGGTCTTAGCCAAAGGGGTGTTAAAGAAATAGTTTGCCCTCTGATTTTTATGGGCAATGTTGAACCATAGTGCTGCAGTCGTTGGTAAGCAGGTATGAACTTCAGTGGTCCATTTAATATTTTATCTGTAACTGTCTTATACAGAAAATATTATGATGATTAATACATATTGTGGGAATAACTTTTAAGCTGATGAAACATGGTGCTCAGTTTATTACTGAACTAACATTCACACTAACTTAAAAACAAAATGTGCTCTTATTTCTATATGATTAGGCCTTATGCTTTGGAAGTCACAGTCATTCATTAAATACTGGTAGGTGATTTTGCCTTTTTTACCTGTTTTTTTGAGGGTAAAGTCAATTCCTGTTGTTTGAACTGGCTAGGTATTATCTGCTCCTTCCTTATGAATAATACACAACTTATCTTATCTGACCCATGACCTAATGTCACAGTGACCCAGTGCTGTGAAACTAAGGTATCACTCACCTCATATATTCCATGCTGAGTAAATTCATAGTGAGCTTCCTCCTGATACCATAAACCTGTCTGTTACTGTGGCACTAGACAGGGATGATCCAGACCCATCCTGTTCTTGCAGTGGTTGTGTGATATAAAGGAATATGTTACTACCATGAAGGTCCATGAAACAAATACAAATCATCAGTATACCAGAGAACATTGACTTCTAAGAAAAAAATCAATGCTTTCACCTTCATTCTTTAAAAATTTTGCACATTTTGGGTGGGACCACCATATAAGTAACAATTTTGAGAAATAATTTTCTATTTTTACAACTCCACACTTTGAAAATATAAAACAATAACCCAAAATCCTTTCTTAGTATTTTGCACATTCTTTGTACAATGTAATATGCTTGCACTGTTGTAAAGACAAAAGAAAGCCTTGAGAATTTTATTCTTTTTTAAATTCTTCCACCACTGACTTGAGCATTGTTCCTCCAGGGATAGAAAGGCATTCTCATGCAGTATGGCAGAGGGTCATGGGTTCTATTCTGAAGTGGCAGCTGTTTTGTGTGTTCACAGTGCCTCCTGAAAAAGGGTTGTGATGCTGAGTCACCTAAACCAGATTTTTCCTCTTCCTGCTTTCGATCCTGAGGCACACGTGGTAGTCTGGGTTCTCCTCACCTCCCTACAGCAGGGCCCACACATTTTACAGTTGTAGCTGGTCACAATAAACACTACACAGGTGTTCTTCCCTTCAGGTGAGTTAGCAGCCCTGACTCATAGCCAAGCATGCAGCTCACGGCCGCACCTGAGCCGACTGAGCAAGGCCTGTCAGTGCAGGGCACAGAGCTCTCTGTGTGCCCTCTGTGCCATCACAGTCCATCCCTAAAGGGACTGGGCTGTGCTCCTGACACAGCTGCATTTCAGGGCTGCCTGATTTCCTGTCAGCACCAACCCCACAGGAGCTAATCACTCTGTGACCATGAAGTCTAAGGGTTAAGATAAACTTATTAGTTATCTTCTAGTGCAATGGAATTGCATAGCAAACAGCAGTCCTCAAATATGACGTGACTCAAACCTCAGATGCAAGTTGTCTAACGTTTAACCCCACTGAACGACTTGGGAAATAATATATCCTGAAAGGGAGGAGAAATCCTGAAGCCACTGAATCAGTATGCTGGCTGATGAGCCAATGATGATAGCCATGGCGGTGGAATGTCAGGCTTCAGAATCTGTTTTCCATATTTGAATACAAATAAAAACCTTTGAGCTTCTTAGTAAAACTACGCTGTATCAAAACAACCTGTTTTCAGATTGAGAATGTTAGAGTTAGATTCCACATTCCTCTTTTTAATTTCATTCTTTTATCTGGAAATGACAAGCAAAGCATGCCTGGCCTCAGGAACACTCCCACCAACTACTTCACAAAATGCACCAAAATGTGGCTTTATCTTAGCAGCATATATTCGCAAATGTATTTATCAAAATAAAATTCTACAGCTATTATAAAAATCTAGACCAAGTGTCTTTCAAACCATGTGAACAGCAAAAGCTAGACAGTATATAAATAACATTCCTACCTGTTTAATTTTCAGACTTTCTATCCATTTTCCACAGTTACCACTCCACTGGTGGTGTGCCAGTATCAAACTGGGATAACAGTCAAAAAAAACCAAAGACCCCTTTTAAAGCAATCTGATGAATAAAGAATCCCTTTGTGAATGTACTAGAATCAGCATATGGCAATTTAGCCCAACCTAGAACACATTCTTATTCATTAGACGATGCCTCTGGAGAGAATATCAAACATTATCTTGGAGGCTATGCCACACTTACAAATGCTGAATGTTTTGAGCAAAAAAAATTCAAGGAGTGAATGTTAAATATGAAATAGGTATGAAGCTTCCTTTTAAAAATCTTTTGAAATGAGGAAAACTGAAGGCTAAAAATCTCTTTGCCTAGTGAACTGATTATATCTATTTTAACCTGCTATGGTTGCTTAGGAGCTGTTTGGTTAATCTCTGCTTTGTCATTAGGCTATACCTGAGCAGGATGGAAATGGTATCTCTGCACCATAATTCAGCAGTGAGAATACAGAACAAGGAGAGTGCAGAGCTAGCAGTGGTGGTACAATAGCAGATAATAAGACTCTGTTACTCAAGCAGAATGTGTTATGTAAAGACAATTGCTGTGTAGAAGCAATAGTTCTAATCAGGTTAATTAGGCTGTATTCATGTTTCATTTATGGTGCAAGTGCCCTGTAAAATCAAAGGAGTCTACCTCCTCATACTGCACTCCTTATTACTGCCATCATATTCTCTGTAACACTTGACACCATATATTTTCTTCTTTAAAATAAAAAAATCCCAAGATATTTCCCATTGTTTTTTAACAATTCATTTTTTCATTCTTTAGGCCAAAAAGAAGGAAAAAAGGAAAATATGCAGGTTGTGCATAAAGCCTCTGCCCCCATTAAATTTTTCTCCTCTGCAACCAAATTAGGCAGTTGGAAAGTGTTTGTGGAGGGCCTGTTTGATTGTGGATTATTTATTTTTCATGTGTTTTCTTCCTTGCCAACATGACCTGTTGAATGTTTAAGAAAAATTGTATTGCCTTTAAAAAGTGTGACTCTTACCTTTCCTCCTTTTTTCCATTTCCTTAAAGTAATAGATTTCCTGTTTATTCCCTCAGAACTAGCTGGAATGATGTGTCTACTTTGAAGAAAGGATTAGAGCTCAGTGCTGTGACCCTCAAACTCTAGCTGTGTCTCCTCTCTACTTACTGCATTTATTTGGTAGCTCCTTTAAAGTATAATAGGTACAACTATTCTGAGATCACTTTCTTTTCTCCCCCAAGAAAACAAGTCTGGGTAGAGGGGAGTTGTTAAAAGAGAGTACATGCTGCAAATAAAGAGAAAATAGCAGCCTGCACCATCTTAATTATGATAGCTGTTATTTTAGCAATCAGGTATCCACATGCTGATTGTAAGCTTAGATTCAGTGTGCTTCATTAGAAAAAGGAAATTCAGTATTTTCACTGCCCATTCAGAACAAATGTATCCATGTTATGCCTTAATTATAAAACCTTTTATTAAACTAGAAAAATGCTTTAGTTCTGTTTTAATATGTATGTGTCCCTCACACAGTATTTCAATGAGCTATTAATAACCATGTTTAAATAAATATTCTTTCTCAAACAGTTCTGTATATAATAAAAACTTTATCTTATACATTCTGCCCTGTGGAATGGAGCTAGTTGAGCTCAGTATGATAGCACATTATTGCTGCAGAGGTCAAGCTGTGGCATTGATGAGCAGGGTGAGTGAAGCAGAAGGTTTGCATGTTATCACTTACAATATTATTTGCTGCTGTGCATTTACTTCAATTCTGACTGAAAAAAAATGTAGCTGTTTGTAAGAAATTTCTGACATCTCAGAGCACCAAGGTGTGCTGCTGAATTTCACAGGGCTCACAAACGGTGTATCCTGTCATAGCTCACAGGACTTCACACCCTAGGAGAAAACACCAAGGATATCTGTGCACACCTAGTTTTTCACTCCTTGAGCTCACACTGAACCACAAATGCAATTATTAATCTCTTTCAATGCTTCATATGTCTACTATATATTTAAATAGTTTACTAGACAGATTTTATTTCATATCAGGGAAGGTCTGACTTGCCACACAATTCTGTATCACCCCTTCATGAAGGAAAGCTATGATATTAAAATCCTCAAGATTTCAGGAGCTCTTGTTAGAGAAGGATCCCAAGCAAGGGAGCTCTCATCTGACTCCCGGTGGAGCAATGATGGAGTAGAGGCACCGTGCAACTGCATCCCTTGACTCCAGCTCAGGTGGCCTGGCACCACAATAGTGAACTTCATTATTCCTCCGTCAGGCGGCATCGCCCCAAGAAAATGAAGCAATAATGTTTGATGGGGCCTGCAGAAAATGTGTCTTCAGGCCTGAACCTCAGGACCTGGGTTTAGGTTTCATCCTTCTCCTCCCTGATAGATAGCACCAGCAGAGAAATCCTTGCTCTCCTCTTGCAGGATAAAATCTGGCTGCCTGACTTAGGGCAGTATTTGCTGTGTTGCACCCTCCTGAGCCTCATGGAAATACCAGGTGTACATTCCTGAGCTCTCCTTCCTGCCCCTCAGTAACCTTTGTATGCCAGTGGTTTTTTACATGATATTTAATTTATCATTTGAACAAAAAACAAGCTTAAATTGAAAGTAAATGTTAAACACTTGCAAAAAAAAGTACATTAAATAAATGAAGTTAGGGAGCAAACTCCCTCCTGACATAGTTTTGCTAAGGATTGATCTAAATGTTATTGCTACAAGTGGGAAATTCTGGATATATTTCCCTAAGAGTGACAGCAGCAAAAGCCCCATGAGAACCTACAGAGAAGCTCCCAATGCTCCCAGCTCACCGAGGTCCTGTTGGAAATGTAACTCACTTCTTATTAGATTCTTCTTATAAACAAAGAGATTAATTTCCCTCCTGTTTTCATAGTATAAATTTTCACTATTAGCCACAGGCTAATGTGATGGTCATACTGACAAGTTTTGTCTTTCCAGGTGTGGGTTACAAGATATGCTTGCAAAGACAGACATGGCAGGCACCAGAGAAAGGCAGTTTCTCATTGCATGCCTATGAGCTGTAAGGTGTCTCAAGCTTAAATCTGTAAAATCAACCACAAATTCTCCTCTAAAAATAGTTTCAATGTGAGCAAAGTTTGTCTCCAAAGCAGTGACCCTTATGAAGAGTAAAATATTAGGAGATTAAAGACGTGACTGGAAGAAAGTTAAATTATTTCAGTCATGATTGGAGGAACTGTATTTGTAAAATCTAAATTTCAGGTGTTTTTTACTGTATAAATAAAAATGTAGAGAAATGAGGAAAAAATCAAGAAGGATATTTTAAAAATTAAATCTGTTTTCCAACATATACCTGCCAAGGTGTCCTGCTGAATTTCACAGGGCTCACAAAAAAAGGCAAACTATACACAAAGTAAGGTAACTGAAATCATGAGGTGATTTGAAGTTGTCAGCATTTGTGACCTCAGAAATGTTTGTTTTTTGATTGATCAATATGCATTCTAGAATACACTTATTTGTCAAACTAACGTGCCAAAATGAACATGTGATATCACATGCCTTTATAAAAGAGAAACCCATCGCGTTCACTTTTACTTTATCCCCATCATGAGGGGCTTCATATTAGCCCTGGTTTTAACTCTGGTGGGTAAGTAACAACTTATCTGCTTTCATGAATTTAAAATTGTATATTCAGGAAAAGGTTTCAGAATCTAAACATAACTCACACCCAGACATGAACTTAAACATGTTGTAGAAATAATATTTTATTCCTTCTTTTGTTGTTTCTTGTCAAAGAAAAAGAAAAGGCATTTGGCTGGCACTGAAATAGAAGTAAAGTTAATTAAAAAGGTTTATGTTATATGTGCAAGATGAGGTATAGCCTTTTATACTACAAAACATTTACATTTTGGGCTTGATTTTTTTTTTCTTTGTCATTTCATTCCTCTATTTTTTCTTCTCTTTCAGGGAGCCAGCATCTTAATTACCGTAAGTAATTTTCCTATCAACTAATATAATTATAACGAGTGAAATTAAAAATAGAATCTGAAAAGTGTATCAACATTTAATAGAGCTTTACAACAGCTAATTTTGTTCAGGTGCAATGCAAAAATGAACAAATTCATCTTCTTTTGTTCCATACATTCTAATGCAGGTACTTTAACATGTTCTGTATATTCTGTTTAATATTTTATGGGAACCATTTCTTTGCAGAACCTGATTTCAGTGAAAACAAGGTTTATACATTTGATTATGAAACCACGCTTCTCAGTGGACTTCCAGAAAAAGGACTTGCAAGAGCTGGAATAAGAATAAAAAGTAAAGTGGAAATTAGTGGTATTGGACCAAAACTTTGTCTTATTAGGGTAAGAAAATGTATTCCATTTGCAAGGTAAAATTCTCATAGTACTTAGCTTCTTTTTTAAGCATTTGTGAAGTAATTAGGTTTCATCAGGTGTTGTGCTTACTCTTGGATAATGTAACTAACACAATTATTTTTTATACAGTGCCCTCAATTCTATTTGCACTTTGCAAGCTAATTCTCAGCTCAAGCCAACCTTGGTCTTGAAGGATTTCTTCTGCTTTTTGGTCAGGGAGACAATGGAATGTAATTTGAAATGCACAATTATTTATTACTGGATCAATCTAATTGTTTCAAATTGTACAACCTAGGATTATTTAATCAACTGATTTCATAACCAGCAGACAAAAACAATAAAATAAGCAGCAGTAGTTGCATGTGATTTGATATTTAGCCTAATTAATGTCATCCTTCTTTTTTCTGAAGGGTCCTGAGTGACATTCTTTGTCATCCTCAATTGTATATTTTTACTGCTTGCTGAGTAATTACTGAGGGTTTTGATTATATGAAATACACTTTTGTCTTTAATGGAGCCTATACCTACTTATAATGGCTGAATAGAAATGCACACTTCAATTGTTTTACACAAACTCCACTTAGTCTTGTGTATACAGGGAAGAAAAATTATATTTTTTAAAGCTTTAATTTGGCATATTGAAAACTTTAGATTAAAAAGACTGGTGACTCTGATAAATGTTTGTAAATGTTGTAGCCTTCCAGCCTGAATTACCCTGCTGTTACTAAGTATGTCTGTAAGTTCAAATTATAATAGATCTAGATGAGAAATATTGCTTTTCCATGACATTTGTAAGGGGATGGACTTCAAAACAAAAAACAAACAAAAAAAAAAGCCAAGGAAATAAAAGTCACACATCTGAAGTGGTGAGTAGAAAGATTTCCTGCCAGAAAAGAGGCAGAAGCAATCTTGTCCTTCTCCCAGGTCCTCCTTCATTCCTGCATAAATGGCTCTTGGTGTGCCAGGGTGAGTGTCCACCAAAAATACACTCCTGTTCTCTAAAGCCTTCTAATATCATTTTACCGGTGTTACTACATTTTTTAAAAGTTTCTATTTCAGAAATAATTTCAGGCAAGAAAAGGAGAAAAAGGAAAAACATAACTTTTTGGGCAAGTTCTAAGTTAAAGGTAATAGAACATTTATTCCCTTCTTCTCTAGGAAAAGTTTATTTTGCTGCTGTCATATTTAAATTAGACAGTTTGGAGGGATGGTTCAGGGAATTAAACTTTCATCTACAGCCTACTAGTTCATATTCAGCCCAAACAAAAAGCTGTGTTCCCTGGGCAGTTTCCAGCTGACAATTTTTTCATCACAAACCTACAAGTAAGAATTGCCAGCTGTGTTCAAAACCAAGCAGACAGCCTAAGTCCTGCCTGGGCCCCAAGGGCTGGGGAAAACTGCCTCGCCCTGACCCTGCAGAGTAGTCCCAAACCTGCCTGTATGCAATATGCCAGAAGCATGTCCAAGAGGCAGCATGAGGGATTTATTCTCTAACAACCTTCCCTGTAAGCTTCAGTTACCGGGGTTGGCAGTGATATCCACCAACAATAACAAAAATAAATATGAAAGTGCAGTCTCCAGCGATTTGCTGTGTGAGGATTTAGTTTGTGTGGCTTTTTGAGAAATTAATCCGTGTCTTGCTCCACATCGCCAGCCTGAGGTGTCAGAGAAAAGTCTCTTTAAATTGTCAAAATATATAGAAGGGAAGGGTCCTCTGAGAAACTAATCTAAACATGCCCGTTCCCATGGGGTAGGAATTATTCGAGTTATGTGTAGTTTAGCACAACTTTCTACTTGTTTGGAGGCTGAGGCTGGAGCATGAAGTGCAGAGTGGGGTTGGAGCCAATGCCTCAGCCTCCGGTTCCACAGCAAAACATGTAAGGAAGGACAATTTCTGTAATCTGCTGTCCACTGCTCACACTAATTCTGCATGTCTGGCTGGCCTAGAGGCCATGTGTTTATTAGTTTCAGATTGCTGCTTGCGCTCTGTGACCCCAGTGAGAGAAATGACAGAGTTCACAACAGGAGTTAATGATGTTTTATGCAACATTAACTTTCTCCTGCAATTTCCTGCAGATCTTCCATACCACTTTTGAGTAGAAACCTGCTTCACATGGCTCTTCTCTGCCTCATTTCTTTGCACAAGTCAACCTTTGGCAATATGGATTGTCTGTGAAACAGAACAGAGTGCAGTGGCTGTGGAAATAGCCATTTGCAGTGCTCTTTTTCCTTTTATATACAGAAATATGTGTATCAACACTAGTTATGCTAAATGACAGCTTCTAAGTTTCCCCTTTGAAGAGGCTTTGTGTTATTTAAAAGTGCATTTTTGATCTGATTAAGCTCTAGATGTTTACATGTATAGAAAAAGAAAAGTTAACTGGGGGAAAATATGCCTAAAGAGGAGTTTTATTCCCTGTTTGTTCTAGATTCACTCGATCGAAGCCGCAGAGTACAACGGAGTCTGGCCCACGAGCTCATTCTCTCGATCACTGAAACTGGCCCAGGTCCTGACTGGGCAGCTCAGTAACCCCATCAAGTTTGAGTACAGCAATGGCCATGTTGGAAACATTATGGCTCCTGATTCTGTCTCAGATGATGGTCTGAACATCTACAGAGGGATTATGAATGTGCTGGAGCTGAGCATAAAGAAGATGCAGAATTCATACAGTTTACAGGAGGTGAGTTTTGGGTTTGGCCATGGTGGTGTCTTTGTAAATAAATTAACTTTCACTTCAGAGTCTTCTACTGCATTTTCTGAACTCATCCTTGACATAAACTTCACTTATAAGAATGATCTAAGCTTGGTAAATCATTATTAAGTTTCATGTGAGACAACATTTGGTGGAGATGCAATTAAACAGGAAAACAGAAGAGCATATTTTTAAACTGGTTGATGAAAGTATTTCAGAAAATACATTTGCAGAATTAAACCCTTAGAAAATCTGGCTTGTGATACCAGAAAAAGAAAACTGTGAAAGATGAAGCCTACATAAAATGTGAAAACACTGTATAAAACAAGCTTAACAATGCAGTTAAATATTAAAGTCAAAATAACAGTAATTTGACTTTTTCTACCAATCATATATACTTTAATCTCTTCTAGCTCCTCTTTTAGGAAGAAAATAGTATACATGTCATAACATTACTGCAACAGCTTTGACAGTTGCAGTTGATGCTCTGTTGGAAATTGCACTGTTTTTCAAGTTTTAATATATTAGTCAAGGTCAATCATCTGATATTACTATTCACCACAGAAATTGCAATGTGTTTAGTTTTTGTGAAACCATATTTACATTGATTAGACTACATTCAATTCAGAGATCAGCAAAAACCTTGAAATTATTATACTTTCATGTTATTTTTATTGAAACTATAGACCAGAGTAACTCTGATTTTTCAAAAAATTATTTTTATGTAAGTAGAGTTTTTTCTGGGAAAGGAACTAGATGATTTAATTTTTTCAGGCTGTTTGCTGCACATAAAATCCAGGTGGTATTGATGAATATTCTTCAACACTATTTTCTCATATCTAGTTTCATATCTTAATTCTTTCTAATTCAGTTAGCAATATGTCCTACTCTCACTGCTAGGCAATAGATGTGACTTCACCCCCTAGAATAATTTCCAAGTTTTCTTTGCTTTTCTCAGACAGCAACTGATAATGAGCTTTGGTACCCTTACTTGACAATCTTGTGTCACTCTACAAAGGATGATAAATATTATTATTCCCAAAATCTAAGCTGCAGAGAGGTTTAAAGGACTAACCTGGGCATGTGTATATCCCATCCTGTGGGCTCAGAGTCTCTGAGCTAGCCATAAACTGCACACAGCCATGAAGTTCAACTAGACAGGATTCTACATCATCCCACTGAACAGCCTGGGCTGGGTGTTCCCATTTAAAGTCTGGATGTCTCTACCTTACCCTGCAGGGTGCAGAGACCCACACCTGTATTTGCAGCATACAAGACTTTCAGAAAGTTTGGACAATTCCTATTTCTTTAACAAAGACCTCATGTCTCGGGGAGTTCTGTTAAGCTGAAGTAGGAACATCTTGCTTCCTGAATTCCAAGTGACAATTTCACTGCTCTCACATAGCCCAGAGCTGGTCTCTGCACTTATTAATAACAATAAACAAAGAATAAGCAATTAAAAAAATCAGGAAAATAACTCTTCCTCCTAAAATGCAATCGAGCATTTTTCCTCGACAAAAATATCACTGACTGTGGAGACTTAAAAGCTTTTATAAATGCCTATGCTCAAAATACTACTGAAGAACTCAGCTAAACCTCTTAACTCAAGAAGACTCTCAATCAAAACTCTGTTATCCTGAAATTCTTTTTAATTATTACTGGTCATATTGTGTCATATCCCCTGATATTGCAAGACCTGTTCCATAGACATTTGTAAGTTGTCTGTAAAAGCAAGTTTTGAGGGCAGAAATAAATCTCCAACCTTGAAATACTTCGCTGTTATGA
The DNA here is from genome assembly GCA_013396955.1 of Regulus satrapa. Taxonomy (NCBI): domain Eukaryota; kingdom Metazoa; phylum Chordata; class Aves; order Passeriformes; family Regulidae; genus Regulus; species Regulus satrapa. The sequence goes on along the minus strand of VWZN01012635.1, from coordinate 951,098 downwards.
TTTTATTCTGACTGATCAAATTATTTTGACACTTTTTTGTTAATATTCCTCAAATCACATTTCATAATCAACAGCACTAACTGAAAACTGTTACTCACCTTTCCTGAGGCTCCAAGTTAAACCTTGGGGAGATTTACTTCTCTTGGCATAACTCTGATTTGGCTTACTGAAACCTGTGCACATAAAAAAAGTGATAAAAGCAATGATCATCACAATTTTGTTTCTGAGGAGTTTAAGGAAAAATAAAGCATTCATTTCTATTAGTAATTTTGAAAATGCAGAATTAAACAGGAAAATTCATGTGGTGAAGTAAAGCTCTGCTTAATTGTGAACTTCTCTGATCCTGTTCTCATTTTTGCCAGGCTGGGATTGGAGGCATTTGTAACACAACATATGCAATTCAGGAAAACAAGCGAGCAAACCTAGTCTTTGTGACCAAATCCAAGGACCTGAACAGCTGTGAAGAGAAAGTTGAAATTGTCACAGGTTCAGCATACACTCTTCCATGCAAGACCTGCCAGCAGGTAAATCAGAGTGGTACTATGTATATGTATTTTATATTCTTATTCAGAGCAACATTTGATATCCACACAATCTCTTCATTTGAAATACTAAAAACAAAGGAAGAATCAGATCTGCTGTATCGAGTTATCAGTATTTTCTTTCTGCATGAAAATGATCCCACAGAGAAGCAGAGAGCTGGGCTGCACACTATCATGTACTGCAAGCACATTTGAGCTAGCTGAAACTAGCTGGCTTGGAAATCATTAATTATCAGCATGAGTTAATTCACCTGCTCTGTTGAGTTAAAAAAAAAAATAGTCACGAAGTCCATTTTCTGCTATTCCAGACAGGTACTGCTGCATTTTATTATAATCCTGTCTTTGAAATATAAAATTGCATGGTTTATGCAGCTGCTCTCCTCAGAAAAAATGTGTCGGCTTCTCAAGAGAATGACCAATTGCTTAGATTTGGGAAAAGAAAAGAGCAGCTAACACTTCTTAGCAGTAAAAGTAATGGAGACAGGCAGTGTGCCTGACCTCTCCCATGGAAGTGAGTGCACAGAATTCACACTGATGGCTCTTATGGCCAATGAACAAAACAGCCCTGGAAAATGAATGGGTTGAAGTGGGTGATGTAATAGCCCCTAGTCACAGAATTTCAAAGTTCAATGACTTTTTATTTTCTTTGTTTCATTGCTTTTTTAATATCCTAAAGAGGAACAAGAATTCCCGTGCAACTGCTACTTACAACTACAAAATTAAATATACACGTAATGAAGCTGTAATTACACAAGCTGATGTCGAGGAAATCCACCAGTTTGCACCCTTCAACGAGATCACGGGAGGAAATGCTATCGTAGAAGCCAGGTACTGTGCATATTCCTTTAATTCAGCAACTCAGTAATCTGAGTGAAGGTCCATAAGTGAAATAAATCCTTTACTTCCACAGTCTATTGTTTGCCAGTATTTGATTACATAAAATCCCAAACAGCTCATGAAAAAAATCTTCACTGTTACTTGTAAATCTGAAACATGCACATCACTATCCAAATTCTGTTAGCTAAACTTGGCAGGACTTGTCTACTTTATTTCTCAGGGATATTTGATTTATGCCATAAAAGCCAAAACAAATGTAATTCCATCTGAGAAATTCTGAACTAATCTATTTGAAGTAAAATACTTTGAAAGACAGTTACCCAGGAAAGAGTTCCCTGGAAAATAATAATACAGTAAGAACTCCTTGGAGACTAGTTGACAAGAAAACTAGATAGGACTTTGGATTCCTAAATACCGTGGGCAGCTTGCAAATCTCCCATCAAAACTATTTCTTGATAGGAAATTGGGTTTCATTGCAGAACAATTGGGCACAAGGCATGTTAAATGCATTTGCTTTTTCACAGCAAATTTTGCATATTTCCTTAAAGGAATTTGGGGCAAAAAAAGAATATGGCTGACTATGAAGTTGTGCCTCTAGCTCAAACACTCAAACTTCCAGTATTTTAAATATTTTTCATCTATCAAATTCATTTATTGAAAAAAATCTCAGTTATTTATTTAATTATGGACTCTGTAAATAGGAGTGCCCTACTGAAGGGAGAGGCTTTTTGCATAAATGTCCCAGTGCAGGTGTTCTTAGATTCCATTCTATAGCTACTGTAATCTTCATTGCTCCATTCTGCAAGGATCTATTGGTATAATATAGTTTTGGAAACAGCAACATCCAAAAGTTTGCGTCAGTTACTCAGTGATTAACTTCATATATATAATGAGCATGTTCAATTTGGCTAACCAAACTAAACTAAACAAAGGAAAAAATGAAAGTGGTTTTACTGTCTTATGTTAATCAAGGTAATTAATCAAGGTCAACCTGTAGATAGACACAACTGCAGTGCTTCTGTGAAATTATAGGTTTTTGTGAGCCAGCATTAGTCTGGAGACAATGGACTTTTGAGGCTTTACACTCTCCTTCTGCAGCCTGTAGAGATTGTTTTCAGTAAGGTCTTTCTCAGCTCTCAGAGGAGTAGTACCTTTACTTTTCCCATTTTCTCTGCATTTTCTCTTTCCCAGCTGAAAGAGACTAATATAAGATAGTTGGGAAGATGTGACTATCTCTCTCAAGTCTTCAGAAGTTATTTCCACAATGATTCTCTGTTAAAAAAAATCATCTATCAAGGCCTTAAAGCACTTGGAGCTGAATTTTCAGACCAGCTCAGCATAAGACTCTTGCAGCACCTTTCAAGGCCAAGAGAGGTTTTACTACTGTTTCAACATTTTAATCCTATCTTTAGCTTCTCTTCAGAATACAGTATTTTTCCATCTATTCTAGGCAGATATACCTCTTCCCAAAACAATGAAAATGAAGACATAATAGATTCATCATGATTTGAAAGGGGGAGTTAAATCTGCCCAAGTGTACCTGATGTTATATTTTCTGACCCAAATGCCCTTTCAATAATATTATCCTAAATTTCAAGAGAGAAAAAATCTCTACTGATTCTGTAGCAGTTTCTATTCAAATTCCAGTGGCTTGTCTGTAAAGCAGTTATATGCTATTTTTCTGCAGCAGTTCTCTGTAATCCATATGGAAGGAGTGAATAGAAATGATACAGAAGATCATAGAGATTCCAAAATAAACACACCAGTTTTCTACAGAGATTTTGAGAGACTGTAGTACAGCAATAATGCTTTTGGAACATTTTCAGTTGTCCAGTACAAATGCCTAACTTTATTATAGTGTCCTAAATGACCCATTTTAAACATAATTGGTAGGATAGACTGTATCTCTTTAGCTGAAGATGTAAAAAGATAGCAAATATTTGCAAAGACACTCTCTCATTGGAATTATTTTTGATAACAAATGATGAAGGTTTGTTGCTTCTTTAAAAATTTTCAAAAGGTTGAGCTCTTTTCCTAAGACTAATCCTGAATTTATGTGGCCCTTTTTGTTTGGTAAATCCAATTTAAAACTTTATTAGAACCTTCTTTTGTAGTCCCCGGGATATTCAGCTTACCAAACAAAATGGGGAGGGAATTGAAATAGTTCAAGTTAAAAGATTGTAGCATTTCTTATTCTTCAATTTGTAGCATTTCTTATTCTTCAGTTCCATTTGAAGCTTCCAGGAGAGGCACAGACACATAACAGCTTTTATGAATTTCTGAAAATGTTCAAATTAAATTATAATTTCTGAGCAAGGTTCCCATTGGTGCTTTTCTACAGCCCATAGTTAACTCCTTAAGAAACAACATGTACTTCTGTGATATTCTTCAGGCCACAGTTTCTCACCTCCCTCTTCTGTAAATTCTCGAGCCAAGTGATTCCCAAAGGAAGGCAAGGGCTGGCTCTGATCTGAGCCCTGCTGTGCAAATGCACACCTTCTCAAAGTAAGGTTCTGAGCAGCATGCCCAAATGTATCTGTCTGTAAATATGTAAATATCTTTATCCTCAATAACAAAACCTTTGGTAGCTGCATTGCAATATAGGGAAGCAGAATTACTGGGTTGCTTTTTGTTGTTTTTTTTTTTTAGTTTGTACCTCTGTATCTTGTAATGTTTTCTTCCCGGGGTTCTCCATTCCAGGCAGAAACTTGTTTTGACCGATGTGCAGAAGGAGAGGGCAGAGGTCCCATCAAAACAGTACCAGAATCGTGGGTCTCTTCAGTATCAGTTTGGCAGTGAATTGCTTCAGCTTCCTGTCCACTTATTCAAAATAAAAGATGTGGAAAGCCAGGTAAAGCCCAGCTAGTGGACAGATTCTTTGTTGTAGATTTAAATCCATGCATGTGGGAAAAGATGCATGTGAGCCTCCTGCATTTTCATCTTCTTGCAGATAGAGGAAAGCTTGCAAGAATTAGTAGAGGCCTCCTCTGATCAGCTTCCCAGTGATGCACCAGCAAAAGCTCTCAAGCTTTTGCACCTCTTCCGCGCGGCAAACCAGGAGAATTACGAATCGGTCTGGAAGCAGTTCTCCAGTCGGCCAGCGTACAGGTACAGGCAATAAAGGTGGTGATGCTTCTGCTTGAGACCCTCTGGAATGCCTGTGTTCAGAGGCAGACTTGGAAAATGCTGCTTGCCTTTCCCGTTACAGGCGCCACATTTTGGATATCATTCCTGCAGTGGCCAGTCACCGCGCACTCAGATTCCTGCGGCATAAAATGGAAAGGCATGAACTCACCAACTGGGAAGTGACTCAAACAGTGCTTGTGGCTCTGCACTCCAGCACCCCAACTCGGGATGTGATGGAGGAAGCAACGGTAGGATTCTCTAAACGCTCTCAAATCACTCTTTGCTGATTCTAGCATCTGTTGTATTTATTCCTTTGACAAGACAGCAAAGGCTTTGAAAAGATAAAGGTTTTATATCCTCTAGCGAGGTTGAAAGGCCTTTATTTCCTGAGTGTCTTAAGGGGACGAGAATGCAAATCAAAAGGGCAAAAATGAGTCCAGAATGAAACAGGAAATAAAGACTAAAATACCCCCTAGGGATAAAGGTTATTGCTTCAAACAGTGGCTTCTAGTCTCTCTTTTTCCAAGTGTACTTTATATTTACATCAGATTAAATCTCTGACTGTCTACAAAGAAAAGGTAGCAAGAAATACATATTTGTTATATCCACATATTTGTCCTAATTGCCCTAGAAGTATGGGTATGAATTTGAGAAATCTGTCAAAACTAAGGGAGTTATTTCAATGTGAAGGACATGTAGACGAAAGTCTAATTATTCTTGCAATTTTATCTGTATATGCAGAGTTTAATCCCAGTCTCAAATGCAAGAACTTATCTCTGCCTACCATAGGTAGAGACAATGAACCTCAGACTAGAGTTGGTGCCTCCTGTCAACTCCTACATTTACAAAAAATATTCCTGTCTGCCCAAGTAGTGAGGTCCATCCACAAAAAATCTCAAATTCATTGTTCCTATAGCTGAGGCAACCATAAAACATGATGAACGTTTCTTCAATAATGTGCATTTTTTCCTTCCATAACTGGGTGATTTCTTCTCTTTGGATTATAAAATATGCCAAATTTAAATCTGAAACACTGTAAAAGAAACAGATCTGCCTTCCAGATGTTACTTGGAATTACTTTACAATTACAGTGCCAAATACGATACTACCCACAGATTAACTGAAAATCCATAACCAAAAAAAAAAAAAAAAAAAAAAAAAAAAAAAAAANTATGAAAAAAAAAAAAAAAAAAGAAAGAAAAAAAAAACAAAACCAAAAAACCACTATCAAAAGCCTAGTTTTGTCTTTCACTGGGCAGAAATGTATTTTCCAATAATGTTTCTCTCCATTACTGGTAGTAACGAACAGCTGCCTTCTCCCCAGCTCATTGTAAAGAAGCATTGCCCGCGCTCCAGCTCTGTGCTGGGGAAGGTTTGCCACCTCAGCTACGCCTCACTGTGCCACAAGCAGTGCTCCTCCTCAGACTCCTGCTCTGAATGTCTCCAGGTAACCACACTGTTATTTATCATTTAAAAGAAAAATTAAGCCTTGAGTTCTTTCTTCATTATTCAGAGAGCTGTACTCTGCTTCACTACAGCGTTTCCTTGGGGGAAAGGAACCCCAGTTGGTTAAATACGGCATTTTTATCTTTAGATTAGCACACTAAAGAGAGTGAGAGGAAGAAGCAAACAATTCATAACACTTTATATCTGAGTATCTCTGACTGCTTTTTTGCCAATTATTAATGAAGTCCCGTGACATTGCTCAAAAATATTTTAAATATAGGTATTATGTATATTTATAAATTATATCTATAATATATATGTATAAATTAACTAAGTGACACAAAAGCCTTGGTTTTTGTCAGAATTAATGTATCCCTGCCAGAAGCAGAGCCCAGTCATCAATATAGGCTGTAAGGTTGTTATATCAGCAGTAACACCCTCCCTGTTCCATACTGCTTTTAATCAGCAGGCCTCAGAACAATTTGAGTAGTCATTAAATAGCATTTCCCAGTTCTAAAAATGCATGTCATATTTTACAGGGGCCAACCACTCAGCCAGTAATAGGGAGGGAAAGAAAAATGTGTGTTTAGTCTTTGGCACCCGTCAATTCAGCATCCCCAGTGAGAGAAGGGTATTCCAAATGCACTGTGTGCCTGACATGATGTTTTTCCTGTACTACAGAGGCATGGCCAACATTCCTACATGCTCCTGTGTTACAGTTGCCACCAATGCTCTTGAACTAATTAAATCTGAGAAGCCCTGTGTCAGAGAAAGAAAAATTCTTTCCCGAAGGAAATGATTGTTTAGGCTTATTTAATGCATTTCCCATCATTCAATTAGTAATATCAAGTAGACTGTTTATGCACCATTAAGGGATAAAATGTGTTATTTTAAAGTACAGAATCTGTATTGAAATTATTTTCTAACATCTCACTTTCTTTTTTAGAGGTATTTGCTGTCATTTAAAACTGTTAGCTATTAGGATTTAGTTCTTTGCTCTTATTCAGTCTTCAGACAACTACTGCTAATCTTGCCATACTAATGGAAGTGTGATCCAGTTGCTTACAATCAAGGCTGTGAAATGACCTGATTTTTTGGCAGTGATCTCATTTTCCATCTATTAATCCGCACAAAAAAGAGGATTTCATAGCTGGTTAAGGGCACCAATACTAGCCATATCTTCAGGAACCTTTTTAAGAGTATGAAGGTTTAACTGTATCTATATTTTTGTACCAGTCTTCAGCCATGAGAGAGAGAGAGATGCTCAAGCAGCATTATTTCAGGGTTCCCAAATTACCCTGAAAGGCAGTGGGCACTAGGTCCTACCTGTTATTTTTTCCTTTAAAAATCTTAGTTGATAACTTTAAGGTATAGTGATGAAGAAGCTGTTCAGTGCAGCTTTTTGGCTATACTTGTTCTATGAATAAAATGTTCTATTCATGAGGGGGAAAAAAAGACTTTGAAAATATTTAAAATAAATGAATTGAACAAACTGAAATTATGGAAGTCAAACCCCAGAACAGGCTGGTGGATGGAATATAGATAAGAGCTGGAATAGAACTCAACAGATTTATTTTCATTTTTCAGTTTCTTCATGGCTTTGCAGGAGAGGCATTGAGCAAGTCCAGCACAGAAGAAATTTCCCTGGCTTTGAAAGCCCTTGGGAATGTAGGACATCCAGCCAGCATCAAGCATATCAAGAAGTTTTTGCCAGGTTATGCAGCTGGTGCCTCAGATTTGCCACTCAGGGTGCATGCAACTGCTGTGATGGCCCTGAAAAACATAGGTCTAAAAGATCCCAAAACGGTAAGAAAACAAAGCTGCCTCCTTTCCCCTTGTGACATCAGTTACTAGGCTGCTAATAGGTAACGGGTGATGAGGGAAAATAGATCTTATTTTCAACAATAACATTATTTTAAAAAAAAACCAAAAAACAGCAACTTATCCATTCCTTGATAGGCATGTCTTATTTCTTTTGACATTAACCTCCAGTATTTCAGACTGCAACAAAAAAATTCCATTAAAAGGATGCTTTCATTGTTGTTTAAGACAAATCAGTATTTCCATTGCAAACATTTTGTTTCCAAGGACATTAGATGGAAAACTAAATTATTGACCCAAATATGTTTAGTGCTACTTCACCTTTGGTATGCGAGAGAACCACAAAACAAGGTTTTCAGAGAATTGACATTTAATACCAAGTGTCACATCTAATCGTAATTCAAGACCAGATTTATTGTAAATAGATACCAAGGGTTTGCATCCTAATTACAAATTTACAGACATTGTGTGGGCTTAAGTCATAAACAGAGCATTTACTAAATGTGACTTCTGTCCCTGACTGAGATAATTATTAAATCACACATACAATGACTACACCAGCATACTCTCATCTACCACAGACATCACTTTACAATCATTTTCACTTTGAAGCAATCTGCTTTTAAAAGGAAACCTTTTCAAGGTTTTCAAGATTTTATCCCTGATGTTGAAAATTTTCTTTTATGTAAGTAAATTCTTAATATAAAAAAATAAAATAAAAGCTTTCATTAACTATTCACCTACTAATCAGAGTTAGTGTTTCCATTATACTCATTTTTTGCATGTGCATCCCAGTTTGAGTGCACATATTGATCCACAGACAATAGTGTTCCAGTGTATGCTTTTAACCAAAATAATAGAGAAGCAATTTAATGGAGTGCAGGAGCTGGATAGGGAAATGCAGGGGATGGAGGAGAGAGAATTGCAAGGGTAGAAGTTAAAGTATTTGCTGGGGAAAAAAAAAAAAAAAAAAAAGCCAATTTGGTGTTTAAGAACAACACTACGTCTCCGATTGCCCTTTGGCCTGGCTTTCCACAGGTGCCTAGGCCACTCCATTTTGGTTTTTGTTTTCTATGCATTTTCTTCGGAGAAAATTATTTGGAACAAGTTGATGATTGTGACCACTTTTTTATTGTTCAAAAAACAGTTTAATTCCTGGTTTGCAGATAGGTACACATCCATATTTGGATTCAACACACTTAATTCATGGCCTTTTTATTGTTTAATTTGAAAAGCCTCATTTAGGCCTGCTGTATCTTTGTCACCTCTTCTACACTGGCATTTGATAATCGTCATATTGAAATTAATAAAACCAGTCAAGGTTTCTCTGGAGTTTTCTGAAGTTTCCTGGGACATTCTTCATTACAGCCCAAGGATGAGCACTCTCCCCTGCAGGACACAGCAGTGCAGAAGATTTGCCAGAACAGTAGCAAATGAACAACATTCATTTTAAAATTAGGGCCAAAGACCTCTGTGCCCCACTGGAAACTGCAAAGATTCCAGTACAAAATTGGTCTTGGTAGTGAATATTGCTGAGGCCAAACACATCAACCACAAGTACTACTAAAGAAATTACATTTATTGCATGAAATTTTGGTTAAAGCTGCCTATATGGCATAGAGATTTCTGATAATAAATTTAGCTTTATTTGTTCTATTTTTTTTCTGTTATTTAGGAGAAAGTACCCCAGAAGATCGCATTATTAGAAATTAGTCATACCTTTATGCATAGGGATAAGTGATCGCTGAAATCACTTCTCAGGTATGGAGATTCATGGATTCATGAAATCTCTTTTACCTAGAGTGGGATATGTCAAAAAGGGATAAAAAACTTGATGTAGAAGTTATCCAATGAAGTTCCTTGGCTTTGATTGTGTAGGAAGTCAGACTATGGTACCATAATGCCCCTTCCAGACCTCAGACTATGAAACCAGGAACAATGTTGCCATAATAATTAAATAATCCAAATTTTTATTTTGCTAATGATGAAACAGATCATTCACTGGTGATGGGTGGTTATTAGCAAAATGTTCAAACATTCATTAAAACTTGATATATCTATTATTTTCAGGTCCAGGCTATTACCCTTGAGATTTTCCTGAATCAAAAAATTCATCCTCGACTCCGAATGTTAGCTGCAGCGGTTTTACTTGAAACCAAGCCAGGTCTTCCAATCGTGATGACATTAGCTGATGCTGTGCTGAAGGAACCTAGCATGCAAGTGGCAAGTTTCATCTACTCTCACTTGAGGGCCCTGGGTAGAAGCACAGCTCCAGATCTTCAAGTGATGTAAGGGAAATTCCTTTCCTAAAAGAAACACTTGTCACAAGCTAATTGAAATGTTAATGTGCTCACCAAACTTTTTCAGGGCTTCTGCTTGCAGAATGGCTATCAGAGCACTAAATCCCAAATTTGACAAATCTGGATATCAGTTCAGCAAGGTTTTCCGCTTCAGTGTCTTTAAAGGTAAGAACCCATAGATTTTGTAGAGAAATATATATACTGGTGAACACGAAAGAAAAAGATTATACTATATGAGAGCCCGATTCTCCTAGCCAGCTGTTAGGTTTCATGTTGTTTCTCCATATTTTCCTATCCTCAGTGAAAAAAATATAACAATCTCAGGCTCTCTATCTGAAGAGTGTTTAAGTCCCTGTGGGTTTTGCATTGTATACTGCCAGCATAAAATTACTGGAGGGCTTGTGGGGCTCCAACCCTCCATTTTCATTAGTCAGGGAGGCACATGCTCCTGTATCCAATGCCATATTCTCAGTGGTGCTTAACAATTTCATACCATTGTTTAGCACCAAACAAACAGAAGGGACCTAAATTACTGCTGAAGTGGATTAATTTCTACCAGTGTTGAACACCTACAACTCCCGCTGCATTCAAATGGTATGATAAATACTCTTCACCCCAAAAATTGTGCCCAGTGAAAGAGAAAACTCTGAAAACATTCAGGTGTGACCATTCATTGCATCCATGAACAGCTGTCAGGTTTATTGTCTATAGATTTTTTTCTCACATCTTCGTACCAAGACTCTTTACTATTATGAGCATGTATGGTATCCGGAGACTGGCCAGTTACATCAGAGTTGCACATAAAAACATAGTTAAAGCAAGGAAGGACCAAATTAGAAGACGGGATTTTGTTGGGCCACATGGTAGCTTTTGCCATTTTCCGCGTATCTTACTTTTCTCAGTAGATTTTTTAAAGCAACTTCCCTATGTAAATGACCGTGACAGCCCTGGTGATTTGGCATATGTAGATGGCAGACTAGCGATATTATAGCTCTAAACACAGACTCCTTACACATGCTGTTTATCTATCAGGAGTTGGATGTTTTGAGCATTTTTGTTATTCACTGGTATGTGTTAAGATTCTTCTCAAAGTAATCAATATTAAGAAACTCTGAAACATCTGAAATCCACGTGCTGAGTGTACAAGTACTCCTGTCTCCTTTTTGGAGACAGGGGTGTGGTATGAAGGACTTTCGTAAATCTTATTATTGTCTTGCCCCAATTTTGTGGGTTCTACATGACCATTTAATGTGCTCTATAATAGAAATAAATATAATACATACTGCAAGAATCACAGTAATATACTACACCTGTGCTTGCTTCCTCAATGATAGAGACAACAAGTGCCCAAAGAAACACAGTGACTAATATACACCATGTGAAATTTTGTACTACTTAAAATACATTCAGGGATAAATATGTTTTCTGTTAATATGACGATATGTGTTTCTTGGTTTAGGCACTCATTTTGTCTTCTAAATTTTGCTTTTAAAATTAAGCCATCTAAATTTTCCCACAGTGAGAAAGAAGGGTGCAATATGTATGAGGGATTCTGGCAGGGGGCTATGTGAAATGGAATAATTTATTTTGGCTTGCAAAGGCAGTATATCAGGGAATTGCTGTTACTTCCTGGTGAAGACCATTGTCAGTAATTTGGCTACCATGGATAGGTTGGTCCTAATCCTGAAGAATAAAAAAAGAGATCTTTTTCTCACACATGCTAATCTTAGACTTGTATAACTGAGCTAAATTAAGTCAATCATCTACTATACTAGTATGGAAAGAGGATCCATCCTCCAGCTTTCTAATTTGATTTGTCTCCACTAGCCACAGGTAAAATGTGTTTCTGCGAGTCCATTCTGGAAGAGTTACCATAGTGACGGCTGTAATGCAGTACCTATTTCCTTGATAAAAACAGAAATCTGCCCTCAGCATCACAGATCTTTGTGGTGCTAGATGCTGAATTTTTAATGACAGTCAATAATGTCAGCTGAATCTATCTCTAATCTGGAATTTGTCACACATGGCCACCACAAACAGTGCTTCATGCTCTACACATTGCTACTGAAATCAAAGGGGTTCTACACAGTGTGAGGACTGTGAGAATCTGACTCTGAATATTCATATAGAGATTCATATAACTAAATGTGTACTAATTAGTTTATATGTACCTAAGACAGCTTTTTTGCTCACTAAGTTTTCTTTCCCTCATCTTTGGGGCAAGACATTTAATCAGATATATGCAGGTGTCGCCAAACTCTCACAGTGAAATGGCAAATATATTCTTGGATCATTAGCACTATGTAATGCCTGAGGTATGGAAAATATTCCTGCTCTATTCAAGTCAATGAATTCTATATAATCATTTAATTATTTATAAGCAATACTTCTTATTAAGTATCAGTAAGTACCATGACAAAGCCATAACGGGTTTTGTGGTAAGAACATAAAATATAGTTTAACAAATTCAGTTAAAGTACTGTGCCTCAATTTTAGTATCCTGTCCACAAAACACCTGGCATTGCTCTAGTTAAGCTCAAGCAGAGAAAAACTAGTCTTCACATTTGCAAGTTTCCTGTCAACTCACTAGTAATTTCCCAGTGTGGCAGCACTTTGTTGGTTTTTGTTTGTTTGTTTGTTTTTTTAATAGGATCACCATTACTATGTGCTGAATGTTTTTCACATATTCCTCTGACAAAAGTGGATTGGCATAAATGCCTGTGTCTTAATTGCAGGAGTTGTTTTAGAATCTCATCTGTTGCAGGTAGATAGTGCCCAGAACTCTAAATAGCACACTAGATTCATACAGAAGGCAATGTGGTAAAATTAGTTTCATACATATTTCCCTATCGTCCAAATGGTGTAGAAACAGGGGAGGAGGGCTAGAAGAAAGCACAACAAGGATGCTGACATTTCCTGTCAGCCTTTCCTCTTGAAACCTAAGGAAACTTAGAAAAGCAGTGGGAGTACTTTAACTCATAAAACAGGACAGGATAGAACTGTGCCAAGACCAGGAAAAATTCCTGACTGTGCTCTGCACTGATTATCTGTACTTAAGAACATTATAGATGACAAATCTAAGTAGAGAAATAGATATAAACAAACTGTTTACTCAAGGTTCACTCAATAGTTAACAATAATATAATAAAAAGTGTATTTCATGTAAGGGGTTGCAGTGTTTTCAGCTAGATGTATTAAATAGGTTTTGAATCATTTGACAGGCAAATCTATGTCTCACCATCTGTCCTTATAGGACATCTGTATCACTTTCCCTGAACTATTAGCAAAGGATGGCAAATCTGTTTTCATTTCCCATCTCTTTTGTCAAGGTGCCCTAAATGATGTTTCATAAAAGCATTTCATAAGCTGGTTTTACAGAGTGTGACTGGATGTAAATGACATGGACAGGCATATTTTCCATACTTGGAGAAGCTCAAGATGGGGGCCCATAGGAATCTCAGGAGGTTTAACAAGACCAAGTGCAAGATGCTGCACATGGGTTGGGGGCAACCCTCCATATCAATCCAGGCTGGGGAATGAACAGGTCAAAAGAATCCCTGCCAAGAAGGACTCAGGGTACTGGAGAAGAACATGGACATGAGCCAGCCATGCACACTTGCAGCCCAGAAAGCCAACTGTGTCCTGGGCTGAAGCAATAGAAGCCTGATCAGCAGGTCAAGGGGGAAATTCTGCACCCCTCCTCTGTTCTTGTGAAACCCCGCCTGCAGTGCTGCATCCAGCTCTGGGGCTCTCAGCACAGAAAAGACATGAAATAAGTCTTGAGGAGGACCAGCAAGATAATCAGATGGGTTGAACACCTCTCCTATGAGGAAAGGCAAAGAGAATTGGGACTGTTCAGTCTGGAGAAGAGGTGGCTCTGTGATGACCTAACTGTTGCCTTCCAGCACGTGAAGGGAGTGTGCAAGAGACCTGGGGAGGGGCTCTAAACAAAGGCATGGAGTGGCAGGATAAGCAGGAACCAGGAGTCAGTTTATATGAGATATTACAAATTAATTCTTTACTGTGAGGGTAATGAGACACTGGCACAGCTTTCCCAGAAAAGTTGTGGATGCCCCAATTCTGGAAGTATTCAAGGCCAGGTTGGATGTGGATTTGAGCAAACTGCTCTACTGGAGGGTGCCCATGCCCATGGCAGGTGGTTGGAACTGGATGATCCTTGAAGTCCCTTTCAAACCAAACCATACTATGATTTTATCATATAGCAGAAGCAACTCAAAAAATGGCACAATTACCATGCAATTATCAGTGAGCTTGTAACTTTGCCCATTAATAGTTTAAAAATTCAGAATATTCTGTTGATAACTGTTTTAGAAAACTATTTTTAAATAGATACAATCTGCACACTGCCCTAAAAACTAACTGTGTGCTGTGTCTTACTGCTTACTTTTCTGCAGAGTTCCTTATGAGCGGGCTGGCAGCTAAATATTTGGTATTGAATAATGTGGGTAGCTTAATTCCAGCTATGGCAATGTCCCAGCTACGGACACATTTCCTTGGAAGAGTGGCTGATCCCTTGGAGGTAATTTGGTCTACCCACGGTTTGCCCTCTAATCCCTTCTTACAACCATCATCTACTGGCATCTGCACTTTACTTCTCCCCACAGGTAGGAATAACAGTTGAAGGACTGCAGGAGATGTTTGCTAAAGGTTACTCTCCTGACAGGGACTGGGAGACTGACTATGACTTCAAGAAAATCCTGAAAACGGTAAATTCTGGGGGAAAATAAAATCTCTGATATTGCTTTCTGAAATGTTATAAAGAATCAGGCTTTTTTCATCTTCTCACACAGCTCTCTGACTGGAAGGCATTCTCCACTGACAAACCTTTTGCATCAGGCTACTTGAAGATGTTTGGCCAAGAGCTCTTTTTTGGTGGACTTGATAAAAACACCATCCAAAATGCATTACAGGTATCATTTTTAAAGCACCACTACCCAGTCATCAAAAGCTCTAAAATACTCTTACTTTCATATATTCTCTGCCTTTTATAAATTCATGGTTGGGGTTTTTTGTCTCTAGTATTAATCAAGGCAAATAAGGTCAAGCTTTGATCAGGATTACTTATAATCACTGCTGGCAGAATTTCCCCTGAGGCATAGTTAATGACACGGATCATGATATTCAAGTTCTGCTTATTTATACATGTTGAACTGTGTAATTGCAGGCATGGTATGGATCTGATGAAAAAATCCCTTCACTTAGGAGAATAATCAGTAGCCTTCAAAGTGGTGTAGGGAGGCAGTGGACCAAAGCTCTCCTGTCCTCTGAGATCCGCCGCATTGTGCCCACCTGCACTGGCTTCCCAACAGAGACCAGCTTCTATTACTCTTCTGTCACAAAAGTGGGAGGAAACGGTAACATATCTCATTGCTTTAGCAATATAAACATTCTTAGGAGGACTGGAGGGCATTCTTAACCCTGTCTTTTCTTTCTTTGTAACAGTTCAAGCACAGATTACACCTTCTCCAAAGTCTGATTTCAGACTGACTGAGTTACTAAATGCCAACATTAAGCTGAGATCCAAAATTAGTCTAAGGTAAGTATTTAGTATAAAATAAAAAAATAATACTTTCAAGTGAGAGAGGCCATAAATATGCAACAGTTGTTTGCTGCATGAACATAATTATACCCTTGTTCTACCTTTTCAGCATGGCCAAGGAGGTGACCTTTGTAATGGGCATCAACACACACACAGTCCAGGCTGGGCTGGAAGCACGCACCAAAATTAATGCTCAAGTACCTGTGAATGCTGTTGCCACGATCCAGATGAGGGAAAAAAATATCAAAATTGAAATACCACCATGTAAAGATGAGACAAACATAATTAGCATAAGGTAAGTATACATTTAGTATATTTCTATGTAGCAAAGCAGAGTCTCCTAAATAAACTCAAATATATTTAGGAATCTTGTTTTTGACTTCGAGCTCGGATAAGTGGTAATGATTGGTATAGCTTATATTTATTTTAAATGAAGAGATATGCACTAAAGCTTTGCTTGAAAATATGTATTATTTCTGTGGTCTTCACCTGAAAATCCTCCTTAGGACTATATCTCAATTCTTGAGATTCATGAGCTATCTGAAACACTAATGACATAAAATTTCTGTCTTGATACAAATATTTGAACTGGAAACACTAGGTAAGATATAAACCAGCTAAATCCTATCAGAACAATTAACCCATCTATATTTGCATAAGATGCCTTGAAGCATAGAGGGTTTAGTGTTACTTATGTTTTTATCTTGTTCCCTTGTGGTTGCCATTTGATTTTCTTACCTGTTAGGTCTCCTTGATTTATTATTGGTGCATGCAATTACAATACACTCTGGAAAACTGTTGTAGGCAGATGCCAAACAAATGAAAACAGATGGAAATAAAAATTCAAAGAGCAGGAGGAAACAGAAAGAGTATGTCCAAGGAATCAAAGCAGTAGACCAAAAGAAAAAGAAAAGAAAAAGAAAAAAAAAAAGAAGAAAAAAGAGGAAGAAAAGCTGAAAATTCATCACAAAGGAAAAAACTTCACTGACAACAGAAATCGGTGATTAAACAAACCACTGAAATGTTAACAAGTTTCTACTCTGGAATACAGCCGTAACAAAAGAGCTCAGTTGCTTGATCCAGCTGCAATTAGCATTCATGGCTGCTGGCCCAGAGATGCTCTGCAGGTCTCGTCAATTTAGCGACCAGTTAGGCTAATCATTATTTTCTCTTGTCCTTCAGTAGTCACAGACCATTTGACCTGCATTTGACATCTCATCCTCCTCCCTAAGACAATTCCTCCACTTGATAGAGTGTGGTTATGGTAAGGTTCTCTCCGTGCAGAGGTAGGGAGGGTCTCAGTATTTCAGAGATGAAAAGTTTGCTGCATGTTTTTTTGGTTCAGTTTCTTATGGAGGCTAGGGCAGTCTGCTCCTAAGGTTATCAGGGACAGCAGGCAGCAACTCTTACTAGCTCCCACTGTTGGAGAGGGTGAGGCAGATATTAATGAGCTTAATAAGCACACTGAATTGAAATGAGAATATTGAATACTGATACGGAGATTAGAGCCTCAAGCAGAGAGAAATATTAGCAGAAGGATCCTCCCTGCAAATAACTAAAAAATATTCCTCTCCTTTGACTTAAGGGGAGATCAAATGAGACACAAGAAGGGTTAAATACATTGCCATAAAGCAGAAAGCAAGTCAGTATCAGAAACAAGGTATTACAGCAGAGAAGCCCATGAGTTCCAGCACAAGCCCTGCTCTAGACCCTGCAGCATTACCATTTATAAAGTGAAGTAGTCACTTGGAAATAGCTCCATAATGCCAAGTATATGAGAAAGCTAATACTCACTAGATGACTTCTAGCACCATCAATTTCTCTCCAAAAAGCATTCCTATTCACTGTTACAAAACAAATGGCCAGTAGAAACCACACAGAGCAATGAAACAGCAATGAGTGCAAGTGAAGGCAAAGCAATAACTAGAGAATGTAACACTGAACCACATCACTGGGGAGGTCAAAGACCAAGCAAAGTAAAATTTTAGAAGTATGAAGAGAAACAATCAGGCATGGTAGAGAGAAAGGAGATAGATATATTGATAAAGATTTATAGATATATCTATATATAGTTATATAGACATTCAGATGCAGGAAGCAAACAGTTTTCAACAGCATTAAGTTAATTTATATACTACACACCAGAAAGGTTATAACCTGTCACAGGAGTGGGATTTATATAAATTTTCAGGAGCCAAAGAGAAACTCAGGTAAGTAATCACAG
>VWZN01012635.1:899504-931840 GCA_013396955.1 Regulus satrapa | reverse complement strand
AAAAAAAAAATGGAAAAGAAACCCCAGGGCTTTCTGCTTGGAGATCCAGCCTGCAGTTCAGTGGTCATTTGAATTATTGAATGGGATTAAAATAAAACCATTTCCTTTTTTGTCTCTTTACCCAGATGAGCCATCTGAAATGCAAGTTGATTTGTATTTTCTTTTATCCCCTCAGCTTGTTAGGGAGAATATTTTATTTCAGATTTCATTCTTCAAGGTTCTCCTATCACCCAGCGTGGAGCGTTGCTGTCATGTCCTTATCTAAAAAAGGAGAGAGATGGAAAAGAAAACAAAGCCCACAGGTGACACACGTTTTATTGAGGTGTTCCACATGAAGAGCAATTGTGTGCTTTACATTGCACACAGCACGGTAGGAGCCTTCAGGAGGAAGAGAGGGCTATCAAATGAATACAAATTCATCTTTCAAATAGGTTAGATTGGAATTGCTGAGGCTAGTACAGTGTGGACCGTATTAAAATAGAGACCATTTTGAGACATCTTTCCATTCACTGTCACAGCGGCCACCTCCATTGGCAGACCACAAAAGCCCCAGGGCAAAGAGATCAGCTTCATCCTTGAGAAAGAGCACATGGGGAATTTTGAGACAGTTAGCTAATAAACAGCTAATAAGGTAGAGCTGGCACAGTGTTAATAGCTGAGGGAGATGGGTTTTTGTCTCTCAAAAGCATTTCAGCATTCAAGATGTTTCTCTGGCCCAAAACAAGACTCACAGTTCACAGCACTGTAACAAGTTCCATGAAGAATGTGAGATATGAAGTCAAGGGCTCAGGATATTTTGCCATGAGAGCCTCACTCTCATGCTGCACCTCCTATCACTTATCTGGGATCCTGGTTAATGCACTTAGAATGAATTCACAACACTGGAAACAATGTACTGAACACATTTAGGTAAATAGGCTCTTAACCTTCCTGCACAACTCTCTTGACCTCTTGCCAAGTCATGGCCAAGCCATTAGTACTAGTGAATTTTAATCAAGCCAGAGACACTTACTGTCATGATTTCACTCTCCCCTCTTCAATTCTGCTTTAATAAATATTGCACACAAAATAGCATTCAGTAGCCACCAGTCCCCAGGTTGTTTTTGGAAGTTATGGTAGTATTTTTCCAAATATAATGTCAAAAGAAATTAGAATTAAGGTTCGTGCAGTGAATACAGAGAAGATGAGTTTTAAAAATTTAAATTGCAGGAGCTCAAAATTGGAGACTCAAAAATTTAATAATGTGTGATTTCTAAGTGTGCTGTTTTTCATGGTATTAGAGTAAGAAGAACCAACTAAGTGTAATGCTTTTAACCTGTACACGTGATTCTGAAAGCCTAACTGAGCTATCTGCCCCTGAGATTGGTCTGTGTCTTTATTGACTCTTAGCAGTCCTTGAAAACACAGCTAACAGGAAGGATGCTGTAAATATCTGTAAAGCAATTTGCAAGGTATGATACTTGTTGCTGAGTGCAGGCTACAAGGTATTATTCAGGTCTTTTCCTCAGCAGTGCTTTATCAATACAGGTTTCTTCTAATGTTTATTCTGCAGGTCTAAGACATTTGCTGTTACACGAAATATTGGGGATTTGGCTGCTAGTAAGAGGACTCCAGTTCTTTTACCTGAAGCAGTGCCCAACATAATGAAGTCGTCCTTCAATTCAGAGTCTGCATCAGGCGAGACTGATAACATCAGGGTAAATGATGTAGTGTCTGTCTATTCTTTTTTTGGCTTCTAAACAGTAGGGAACCATTTCTTTTCTCTATAGGAAAAGGTACAATTCCTCTCTGACCAATGCTGCTTTGCTCAAAATAAGTCTGCCTCAATCTAATAACACAAATAGCCCCATAGTAATGTTTGTTTAAAGTCTGGAGTGTAATACATCAAACTTGCAACACTTCTAAAGCAAAAGCATTTTCTTTGGTAATTAATTTTGTACTGCCATCTGCAGGCCCACAATCTTTAAAATACTTTGCAACCCTTATGCAAGTATCTCATTCCCAGGGCAGTCAGAAATGTTCCACAAGACACTCCACAGCTTGACTGCCGAATTTAATGCTTGTAAGCATCCTGATTCAAGGATGGAATGCATTTCAAGGATGGAATGCTTCCTGAGCCAGGTTTCTGTAAAAGCCAGGATAGGCTCTTCCAAGATGGACAGTGTTGAGAAGGCATTGGTGTGACAATTAATTCAGTGAAAGACAGACAGAGGTGAGGAATACACTGTCCTGTTCTGGTTTCATTGTTATCCTGCAACTCTGAAGGGTTTTCAGGTAAAATAAGAGATGACAGAAGACAAGGACAGCGCTTTCCTATGGAGAAGTCAATAGACAAACATGCTATCAGTGAGAGCAGTTTCCAGTATCCTGGAACCAGCTTTCTTCTGCTTTGTGCCTCTATGCTGCCCTTCCTGAAACTTGCCACTCCACAGTTATTCTTAAATGAACAGCAACTGAAAAATGGCACCAAGTGGAGCGTTTCCCAGTACCACTAGAAATTCCAGGTTTTTTCGAAGGATCCACACAAGGCTGGAATCTTGTGAGACATGATAAACTTCATAGAAAAACTAATTGTAAACCTGAATTATATGTGAAATGAAAGCTTGTGATTATTGTGTCTTTAGGTATTTGCTTCATTGCTTCAGGAAATCATAGTTTTCATATCATGGATTTGATTCCAATTTTAATTAATTTTAATTTGTTCTTCTGAAAGCATTGCTTATTACATGTAAATTACATAGCTTTCAGTGAAAATTTCTAGTACATGATATGTTTTGAACACTTAATTGTTATAGCGTCACATTCATATCAGACCTCATCTGAATCAGAAGTTTTGTGGACATAGTTGAAAGTTTTGTTGTCTGACACATCAAAAATCAAAGAAACAAACTCCAGTCAGTCTAAACCACACTCATTTTTATCAAGAACCTGTTAACACTGTCTAATATTGCAGGAAAACAAAATTAAATATTTATAATTAATTTGTGATATAATTTCCCATTCTTATAATCTGGAGCTCCTTTTACAGTAGGTAGTCTAATCAAGACATTCAGATAATAATTTTGTCCAATTTAAAACCAAGTTTTCCAATGTTACAGCCTTAGTATCTCAAATAAACTGGTTAATTCCCCCTGTAGAGTACAGGTAGCTGTTACCAAAACATGATGTATAACATGAAGGTAATCTCACTGTTGTCTGAGTTAACTTGATGTGTGTGCTCTCTAATAGGATAGACAGTCTGAAGAGGATGTTTCATCTGGAAATCCCTTTTCTTCTGGGCACTCTTCTTCCCAAAAAGAGCCATTTGTTCCGTCTGTGTGCTTCAATGCAAGCACATTTGGAGTTCAAGTGTGCATTGAGAAGAAAAGCATGCATGCAGCATTTATCAAAAATGTGCCTCTTTATTACCTGGTTGGAGAGCATGCCCTAAGAATGAGCATCAAGCCAGGTAAATACAACTGGGCACAAAAATTAAAATAGTGGGTGGAAGAGTGTGTATATGCACACTCACATATACATAGATAGATACAGATGTATACATTTGTATAGAGATGTATGTATTTTCAGCAACTTAAGTACCACTAAATCTACAGTTAGAAGTACCAGGCCTGCCAGTATTGGCAACAGACAATGCTCACAGCAGGAATCCATTTCTGCCCCACTCGCCTGAGCAGCAATTTCCCATCTCTCCCAGCAATGTCACTCAGCATGGCCAGCGTCAAGCAGAGCTGATCTGTGCCTGCAGAGTGTGTCTGATGCATCCTGAATCATTGGATTTGGGATGCAAGCACGAAGCAATTGGACATGGGCAACAGATCTGATGCAGTGTCCTGTAGCTACATTCTAAAACCCAGACTCTAAAAGGGAATTATGGATTAACCTCGCCAGGATCTAGTCCTTAATGTCTTAATCCATGATCATAAGAAATAAAAGCACAGCAGGCCACTGAATCTAGGTCTCCTAAGTATCAAACTAACAGCCTAACCATTGGGCCACTCTTTAGCGTTCAAGAGTTGAGCCTCAATTCCTGTCTGATGTTTAATTCACTAACCCATGGTTTATCTCTTTAAGCAATCCAATTCACTTGACTTAAATCTGCTGATCATTCTGTTTATTGACTTGAAAAGAGTCCAGTATCATGGTAATATTTTTAAATTTGATTGCCATGATGCACTTTTGTTATTAGAGAAAATTTTAACAAGGTTGCTCAATACCAATAATAACCATTGAGCATTCATATTTGAGAAAAAAGGGCTAAATAAATTATGGCAAAATTGCCTTATTCTCTCATTCAGTCGTTCATAGTAACAGTAATACTAATTGTAATGTAATTTCAGTTTACACGGAGGCACCTATTGAAAAAATACAAGTCACAATTCAAACAGGAGACCAAGCTCCCACAAAAATGGTACGTCTAGTAACATTTGAAGATCCAGAGGTACAAGCATCTTCCAGAAAAGAAGCAATTAAAAAAGTGAAGAAAATCCTTGCTGACACTGATGATCAGGTACTGCTGCAAAATTCCACTTCTGGATTTGTGGGAGATATTGCAAAAAGCTTATTTTTATGCCTTCTACTAAGCTCCTTTGTTTAGATATTATACCAAAGTGGAAAATAAAGACAAAATTTTGGGTACGCAAGTATTTCAGCAGGTCATTTGTTTGCACTCATCTTTTCTGCAAGTGAAAGACATTAGAAAGAGCAGGGTGAATTGTATGCTTTTCTGAAAACCTCTTGTAAGAGATAAAATAGCTGTTGTGTGGCCAAAAAGTAGTCTGTTATTTACAGGTACTTCAATTGCAGCAAAATGCTGACACCAACTACACAACCTGCCCTGAGACAGTGACAGCTACAACATTGTCATTACTGATACAAGTTGAATGTCATTGTGTGGTCAACAACTGCTGCACATGCTTTTTATCACAAAAGTGTCTGGGGTATTGTTCTGCTTATGTGTGGGTTTAACACATTTTTATGAAATTGCCTTTGAATTATTGTGATGTGTTGCAAGAATGTTATCAAGCATACACCTTGTCTTCTAAGGCAACAGAGATTCAGAGGTGTCTGTATCTGATTTTATTTATGCTGTTCTGCAGGAACACAGAAAAATAACTTTTTTTTTTTTTTCCCCGATGTTACCCTTGACTAGGGGACAAGAAAATATAGGAGTTCATCGTCCAGTGCCAGCAGCGCTAGTGGAAGTGCCGAGAGTACAACGAGCAGCCCCTCCAGCAGCGACTCTGAGGACAGAGCACCACAGGGAGGCACCGAGATGAATCTGAAAACAGGGCAGTCCAAAGCCAAAGGAAAGAAGTTCTACCCCTTTGGGGACAGTGGCATTAGCAGCAGCAGTAGCAGCAGCAAAAGCAGTAGTAGTAGCAGCAGCGGCAGTAGTAGTGATAGTAGTAGCAGTAGTAGTAGCAGCGGCAGTAGTAGTGATAGTAGTAGCAGTAGTAGCAGCAGTGGCAGTAGTAGTGATAGTAGTGGCAGTAGTAGTAGTGGTAGCAAAAGCAGCAAAAGCAGCAGTAGCAGCAGCAAGAGCAGCAGTAGCAGCAGCAAAAGCAGCAGTAGCAGCAGCAAAAGCAGCAGTAGTAGCAGCAAGAACGGCAGTAGTAGCAGCAAGAGCAGCAGTAGTAGCAGCAAGAGCAGCAGTAGTAGCAGTAAGAGCAGCAGTAGTAGCAGCCAGAGTGGTAGTAGTAGCAGTAAGAGCAGCAGTAGTAAAAGCAGTAGTAGTAAGAGTAGCAGCAGCAAGGACAGCAGTAGCAGCAGTAGCAGCAGCCAGGACAGCAGCAGAAGCAGTAGCAGCAGCAGCAAAGGCAGTACCAGAAGCAGCTCAGATAGCAGCAGCAGTAGCAAAGCATCTGGTATAAAGCAGAAGGCTAAGAAGCAGTCCAAGACCACATCATTTCCACTTGCCAGTGCTGCTGAAGGAGAGAGAACTGTCCGTGAGCAGAATCCTAAAACATGGAGTGGCAGCAGCAGCAGCAGCAGTGAGAGCACTGGTGCTTCCCATTGGTACCGCAAATCGGACAAACGAGCTGAGACGAATCGCATCAAGTCCCAAGGGAACAGTGGCAGTGGTCATGACATTTCCACAGAATGGGTAAAATGTCTAATACTTTGACTTCTGATAGGAGGTGATCTTGACTGAGCTGTGCGTAATAACTTCTTGTGTAATTTTGCAGGAATCTCACCTTCCAAAAGTATACAGTCTCCGCTTCAGGTCTGCTCACATTCATTGGGTAGGTGCCTAATTCAAGTGCACATTGCCATGGTAGCTACAACTGATGTGATCAGGCCTGTTACTGAAGGGCTTTGTTTGGGTCGTTTCCCTTGACCATTCCAAAATGCCCAATAACAATATTGATAATAAAAGAGCAGATTTATTACTAATATGCTATTATGCTACATCCTTTTGGTGTTGCAGCACTTGCGATTCTCAAATTTGGGTCAAGACACACAAATACAGCCAAAACTAGATTTACAAAGACCACGGGGGAATGATAAAACAGTGTGATCTTCCAATGGGAATAGCTATGTCCACAGTTCTTAGGCAGCCATGGCAAAATCATGACATAGATTTTTTTCAGAAACCAGGCTCAGTACATATTATGACACAAAGGTATTTTTAGCATATATTAGAAGGGTGATAATAGAGTGGCTTTTGTAGGTGTTACCTGTAGAGCTATTATACATCCTGCATATGATGAGAGAGGAAGATGATTTACAGTGTTATTCATAAGATTGTATTATCTCTTTTTTTTTTTTAATATGGATGTATTTGACCACTTATGAAATGCCACTTTTCATTTTCCCTAGCATTAGACCTGAACAGTGTGGTGTTTTCATTTGCAATCAGTATCTTTGCAGCCTTTCTTTCAGCAGAGATGTCAAAGTGGATCCCAGGCACATTCCAACCCAACATAATTCATGTCTATATATGGAAATAAAAATAACACTCTAGACATGTCCAAGTCTGTGACCTATAAAGGGAGGCTGATAGCTCTGATTTTGATATTGGCAATGTAATACCAGAGGCTATCTCATACATTTTTAACCTATTTTTATTTCATAGCATCCGGCTCATAAAGGATCAAGCAGCTCATCATCATCTTCCTCTGAGCTGGGAAGCAGCCACAGAAACAGTAGCAGCAGCAGCAGCAGCAGCAGCAGCAGCCACCACCATGGAGAAAATTCTGCCCACAACTCAAGGAGGAGCAAAAGAGTCAGCAGCCACCACCACAGCCACGGCTCCAGCCTGACACGTGAGGTACAGCTCTGTGTGTGTACCCAGAGCAGGAGCTCTGGATGTGGCACACTAACCAGCCGAGGGGCTTAGGCTAAGGAGGGACACTAAAAGTAAACTCTGTAATAGAAAGTTAAAGTTCACTAAAACGTTTCCCTACTGCAAAAACATCCAACTTTTTTTTTTTTTTTTAACCCTGTTGTGTTCAGGCTTTTGTTTGCCTGTTCCTTTCCTTCATTTCTGAAGGTATTTGCAGTATGTGAAAGCCTGAATTTAGAAATTATACACGTTGAAGGGAATGCAGCTGTGAGTTAAAGAGGAAAGAATTTCTTTTTTTTCCCATGAAAGCCCAGAATACAAAATCAGTTGCTTTAGGTAAAAATGAGGATGAAATAAATAAGTCTGCCTAATTATTTTTAAATGTAGACTGAAGGTCATGAGTGCATGCAGAGTATAACTAAAATCAGACTTTCCATGGACATCACTGATTGGTAAATGTGAAGGCCCATTAAGCACAAATCGTCTTTACTTTTATTATGCACTTAGTATTCTATAATTGTACTGCATAAAGATATCTACATAATAATAGAACAAATAACTCTGCAAATGCAGGCAATGTCTAGGGGAATTCTGATACTAAGCAGGATTTCAAAATATTTGAAGAGTTTGTATATATTTGAATATTTGAAGAAACTGTAGTATAGTAAAATAAGTTGTGAATGTGTGTACTACTCTGAAGGTTTCTAGTACACATTGAAACTATTTGAAACTTTCAAATAATTAACCAAATCTTGCTATATGCATAAAGACAGCTTGGACGTATCTTGGATCCGTCACCAAAATAATCACATTTTTGAATAATTAAGTTTCCAACCAAATTCATCCTTAACTGTGGTGGATATAGAACTATGTACTGCAAACTAAACTGATAAAGGACAAAGTTGTTGCCTGCTATCAGCACATATTAACTGGTCTGCAGGCTCTCTGGTGAATACATAGAAATACTTAAGCACAGATGGTTGGGGGCTCTTTTTCAGCGCAACTTCCTGGGAGACGTAATTCCACCTGGCATTACGATTGTGGCACAGGCAGTAAGGAGTGACAACAGAAATCAAGGTTATCAAGCTACAGCATATGTTCGTTCTGATGCTGCCAAAGTTGATGTGCAACTAGTTGTGGTTCAGCTGGCTGAAACCAATTGGAAAGCATGTGCTGATGCTGTGATACTGCCTCTGAAAGCACAGGTAAGTGCACAGGCAGCTTTGCACAGAGACATCTCCAAAGCCCAGAGCAGGCACAGAGAATCTGCTGATTAGGAGTATTACACAGGAAAGACATACATATTTTGAAATGTTTCATAAAGTTGGTGAACTTTCAGAAAATATTTCACCATTCTTTTGAATTAAAAATAGATAATAGTAAAAAAAAAAAATACACACTTCAAAATCCAGCAAAATTGTATTGATTTTCAAGATAAATAAAAATATAACCAGTAGAAGCATAAAAAATATTTGAAAAATTGACTTCTTCATCACTGTTTATTATTTGCTCTACTATGAGTTTTTTGTCTGGGAATCTGCCTGTTTTTCTGTATATAATTTATTGACCCTAAGATTAGCTTAGTTGGTTAGAGCATGTTGTTGATAACACTAAGGACATGAGATTTGATTCCTGACTGGGCCATTCACTTAGGAGTCAAACTCTTTCTGGATGGAGTTGGATGATCCTCCTCAGTCCCTTCCAAGTCAGACTGTACTGTGATTTCAAAACATTCATAACTCAAATATATTTACAATTGTATTTCTTAAGATTTATATGAAAAGATGGAAAAAGCAAAGTTGGGTAATGGGTTGATGCCAAAGAGAACATCATAAATAAAGAAACAGGTCTTTACTTTTTTTTTTTATATCCTTGCACTATGCTTCCCATTAGCTTTTTAGAACAGGAGATGTTTGCACAACAATTTATAAATCTCTGCTTTTTGCATCTGCAATTAACAAATTATGCATAATATTCAGTATTGAAGAAATTGGGGTGAGTTCAAATCAGAAGGTCTTGGGGAAAGCAGAGAGAACTTATAATACAGTCCTCTTCTAGGAAAAAAATAAGTATTGATTAAGAAGTTACCACGTCTATGGAAATCTCAACATGTTTCAGTGGCTGCTTAGAGACAGTAGTGATGTATATGTAGTTCTGCACAGACCATAAAACTTTTTTCCTACTATGCCTCACATTCTGCATGAAGAAGTCAAAATTTCTCTGTGAGCCCATTTAGAGTAAAAGATTGGAAATATGAAGGATGATTGTGCAAATTGGTGAAAGAAAATTTTGCATTTTGAAAAGGTAAAGGTTCATTTCATAATGGGATTCTTTTCTGAACTTTGGGTGACTGTTTCCCTGTTTACAAAGGCCAGACTGAGATGGGGCAAGGAGTGCCGGGATTACAGGATAGCAGCAGTGGCTACCACAGGACAACTGGCACGGAAGCCAGCTGCACAGCTGAAGGTGCAATGGGGAAAGCTTCCATCCTGGATAAAAAAGACAAGCACAGCGTATGTAATTCATTATTTCCTAAGTTTTTATTTGACTTCTTTACCTTACTTGGTTTCTGAAAAACACTGAAAAACTTGGATGAAATTTTTCAACCCAAACGTACTTGTCTGGGCAGTGCTTGGATGGAAACCATAAATTCAGTGATCCATAAGTATTTTATGAATCTGCTCTACTTTTTCCATATGTTTCACATTAAATTATACCCTCCAAATATTTTTAAAATATGCTTGATTTAATTTTCCATAAATTATTTGCTATTTCTGTTAAAAATTTTTTTTTGTTTTAAACTATTCTTCTATTCAGTCTCAAAAAATAACATTTGCCGTTTTAAATAGGCAAAACCAAACCAGTGTGTTTCTTCTGGAAAAAAATCAACCATTTAATTTCACCCAAGTATTGTTTCCTTGACTTTTCAGTTCTTCCATTTTTTCCTGATTTTTGGATCTGCCAGTAGTGTTCACCATCCCTTGTGTGCTTTTGTTCATGCACCTGAGTTTGTCACATCTTGTTTATCTCTAGATTCATGCAATACGTTCCTGGTGCAGCACTTGTGTTGGGCTTCTCAGAAGTACATCAGAGAAATCCATCTCATGAATTTATAGTAAGAGCAGCTGCAACATCTCCACGAACAATTGATACAGTAATTAAAGCCCCTGAGGTACATTAAATTTTTATTTTCCTTTTCCTTACCTTGAATGATTTTTAACTTAGAATGTTTTGACGTTTAATGTAAAGAAACAAAAAGCAAAACATTCCCCTTTAGAGAAGCTGCTATACACCTAACTATATTAGGTGGGTGTTCAAATACATACAACAGTTCTCTTAATTTTGTGCTGCTTTGGCACAGTGCAATAGCAAGTTGAAAGTCAGACTCTGTAGTCAAATACTTTATTTGCATTCTGAGAACAGCAGTGAGGCCAAATTGTCTCAAGTATGACTGGTCTGCACTCACAGCTTCGTGCACTTTTACCCAGTGTGACTAGTTTTTAAATTAGGGTCTCAGAGCAGGTAGAGGGTGCCTTGAGAACACTTTGCACTCTGCTGCAGCCACAAACAGCATCTGTGTGTGTTGGCACTCCAGTCCTACACCTGCAGTGACCATGTTTGATGTGACTGGTCTGAGCAAGCCACAAATACAGCTCTGCCTTAACCAAACTGGAGCAGTTAGACACCCTCTCAGAGCAACCTACACAGGCAGGGTCTGCACAGTCCCGCTAATTAATGGATTCTTGTCCACCAAATCCCTATGCACCTCTTTGAAAAATTTCCCCAGAGGATCTCTGGAAAATTATTAACAGCTAGCTATACATACACAGAAACCTGTGTGTCTTTAACCCTCCATAGTGCTTCAGTACTGCAGGATCTTTAAAACGTGATAAGGAAGAAGTCAGTACATTAGGCATTCACTTGATTCTCTTGGCAAATATAATTTGCAGCTACAGTGAAGGATCTTACCCCAATGCTGAACATGCCAGTTTTCAGCCCTTAATGGATGATATTCCTTTTCCCAAACACATCCATCATCTCAGTTATTCAACTTGTTACCTTATTTTTTTAAGAAGTCGCTCAATTATCACTTAAACTCATCTCTAACAGTTACTTTTCTATGTTCTTAACAAGTTCTCAAGAAGTCAAGTATGGCTAGAAGAGATGATAATGATTCCTCACAAAAGCTGAAGGTTAGGGTGCATTCTGCAGAGATTAACACAACTGCAATTGTAGAAATGCATCTTCAAGGGTTTTTTGGTTTTTTTCCAAGATAAGAGTGGGGGTTTTTTTTCAGTCATATCTTGAGTATATGGTTCAATTTATCTTAACGTATTTTCATTTCTGCTTTTTCAGGTAACACTTTATTGTCAGGGATTCCGATTGCCGTTCACTCTGCCCTTAGGCCTATCTCCAGCTTATGAGAGTCGAGATATCACTGCCTGGAATTTATTTCCTGAAATAGCTTCACAAATAGCACAAGAAGATCAATGTAAATGTTACTTATATGTTTGTCTCATGAATAAGCAATGTGTGTAGATCCATACTCTGCCATGGCTGGGCCTTGCCTTTCCTTCTAATGGTCTTACAGGGAAGCACCTCTAGCCCTGCTTCCAGCAGTTCATTCCCTCACAGAGAAGCAGGTTTTTCAGAGGCTTCAAACTGCTGTAAGCATTTAGAGTTTGGGAATCACTACTGTCTTCAAGGATTAGAGGTTGTCTTTTGTCCATCCTGAGAAGGTGCCAACCCTGCATTGAGAGGCATCCGGTGATGGGCACAAGAGAGTCCATGTATTTTTTTTGTCCAGTTTATTTTATTCAAAAAGGAGCCACATGAGTCTCTACCTGGCTGGTGCCTAGCACTCCTGTGGGAAATGGGTAGTTTTTATCACAGCTTGTTATGGCATCCAGTTTCTCAAGAATTTTGTACATTTTAGACTCTGTTAGCTTGAGTTTTGTGTTTGGCATGTAATCAAAATCAATACTGGTGTATAGTCTACAGCAGGTAGTTATTTTGTAGTGTTCTCACGTCTGTGCAGACTCTGGCTTCTGCCAAGGAGGTGAAGGTTTTTCCTGTGTGCTGGGTAGTTCAATCTCATAGAGGTGTCATTCAATACTTCACAGCAGCATGTACGGTGGTTCATATCTGCCATTTCTTTTATGGTTTTGTTTTGCAGCCACATGTGAAATCAGGGAGACAGATTTCAAAACATTTGATCGTGTGAGCCATTCATACTCTTTCAATAAAAGCTGCAACCTGGTGGCTGTTCAAGACTGTACTGAACACCCAAAATTCATCATTACTACAAGAAAGGTTGATCCTCAATCTTTCTCAAGAGAGGTTCACATAAATACAACATCAGCGTAAGTGTGGCTTATAGTAAGGCTTAAAAATTTGTTATAAAGTTTCTCAGGGAGTTAGTGTGGAAGTGGGAGATATCTAGTTTCTAGCTGAAACTGGTTTTCAATGAGACATACAGGGAAAGACAGAATTTCCAGAAGGGATTCTCACCTGAAACGCTACGGTACAGTTGTTCTTGAATTCCAAAGCCATTAATATCTGATAACTTTCTCACTAAGTCTCCATGCTGTCTTGTCTTTAAAGGTTGAATATTCAAAGCCCACAGTCACAATGAATTTTGCACTCTGCAAATAAAACTGCTTGTTCATTCATTCAAATTCAAATAGTCCCAAATATCTATATTTTTTTTATATTTTAAATTAACCACTAATTTATTCTCTTTTGGTTTTGCTTTTTCTAAAGGAACATCACAATCTGTCCTGTCGCAAATTCATCTCTCCTTGTGGCATGCAATGAAGAACGAGTTCTATCACACACTGGAGATTCTGAGTATGAAAATGGTAAGCTGTGATACCCAGCTTCACAGGACTGACCTGGGAACTAAATATCAGGATTTAAAAAATTTCACAGAAAAAAATCAATGTAAAGAAAACACAATTGGTATTAATTCAAAGAGAAAACTAAAGATTACTTTCTTAAGATTTGTATTGACTTTTGTTCATGTTTACTATAGTCTACACTTTCCTCCAGCATAACTAACAGGTGAATAAAAGCCTTTCTTATTATATACCCGGGTTGGTGATTGTTCAGGAAAAAAGTTCATGTTATAGTCACAGAGAGATCCTTTAGTTCAGACATTTAGCTGGAGCACCATCATTGTCATTATAATTTCAAATTTTAGCACACTGGATACAGAAGTCAGTTCCAACTAGAGGTAACAACAGTAGAACATTTTCAAAAATATATTATTCCTTGTGTTTTAGTTTTGCCTCTGCACTTAAATATATATCTATTTAGCTGTAGCAGCAAAATTATCATTGTGAAGGAAAATGCACTTGGTGGGTTTTGTGTTACACAGTTTCTCGATTAATTTAAGGTGATCACTGTATAATTCAACATCTTTTTACAGACATTGTTAAAATTTATAAAAATGGAAAAACTGTTACCGTGGAAGTTCCCGCACTCGGACTGAAGAAGGTGACGTTTGATGGTGTAAATCTTAAGGTACTGCACTTACTTTCAAGGTTACTGCTTTCTTTCTGCCTTGTACCTTGCCAGTGTGACAGAGCAACACTCCAGCAGTCACTACAAAGATGTGCTATTTTGCAGGTTACGGTTGCTTCGTGGATGAGAGGGAAGACCTGTGGAGTTTGTGGTAATAATGACAGAGAAAAGGAAAATGAACTCCTCATGCCAAACCACAAGCTGGCACACAGCTGCTCTGCATTTGTTCATTCATGGGTACTGCTAGAAGAAACCTGCTCTGGTGGTGAGTGAATCTGGAAAAACTTCATGCATTAATAAATTATGATTTCACTTATCCTCTGCCAACAGCTAGAATTTTTTTTTTAAAGCAGTATATACCTTTTACTTAGAAATTTCAATAGCAGTATGTATCTATTTTAACTTTATTAACCACTGACTGTTTAAAACACCGCTTGTGGATATAGGGAATATATACTCCAGCAAAAGTCTTTGTCTCATGCACAATTCAGTGTTAAATAACTGATTTTTATTTCTTACACTGAGTTGCTTTATTCTTGAAAGGTAAAATAAGCCCTAGTCTTGTTCCCACTGAAAAAATGTGTGATTGTCACCATTGTATCAAAACAGTTTCTGCTGTTGTCTGCAGACTTAATTTCACCACACAAGCTGCAGTCTGTGAATGCAGTGTCAGACCCTACACTCATGTAAATTTCCAGACTGCAAAAGAATTTCATTTTTGTTCTGCACCATGTGAGGGTGCAATCTCAGGAGAATATTTAGAACTACTCCAGCAGTAAAGAGCTTCATCTCACATGTAGCTGGAAAACACTGTTCGACTGCCACAATATCAATACAGTTTTGTTTGGTAGGTCTCCATTTTACCTTGGACCTGAAATAATTTTATTGAAGTTAATGGTTGCTTTCTCCTTGACTTCAGTGGCAGCAGAACTGTACTTATCTGTGTGTCAGGAAACAGAGTCATAGCTGGGATGCTGTTAAGTTACATTATACCTTTTTAGTGAGATAATTGCAGCATTATAAAAATCATCCAATACAAAAATTATCCTTGTTGTTATTATATAAATGCTGCCCTTTTTTTAATCCATTCACTACGGTTGACATTTTTCCTAATGCAATGAAGTAGCCATTGTGCTTGTAGTATCTATTCTTAATAGCTTTCAGACATGAGAGGTTATTTTCTGTGTATTATGTTGAGCTAAAAAACTGAGTATACATTATTCCATTTGGGTTATATTGTGCAATTAGATTTTAAAAATAGCTCCTCTTTCAGACTCTTTCCTCAACTTATTATTGTCCTATCTTGATAACCTCGCTACCGTGAAAATTTTTTGCCAGATACCTGTGTTTTAATAAAAGCTGAAGAAAAAATATGGGTCTTTATTATTGCAAGGATCGATTGGGATTTATTTCTACAATTTTAACTACCTTTCCTTTCCTCTTAGGGTGCAAGCTGCAGCGCAGTTATGTGAAGCTGAATCGAAATCCTACTATTGATGGTGAGGAATCTACGTGCTACTCTGTTGACCCAGTACTGAAATGTATGAAAGACTGTACTCCAGTCGAAAAAGCTTCTGTAAAGGTTGGCTTCCACTGCTTCCCAAAAGGTACATTATTTTTCTCCCTCTGTGTGTCACATACTGCAGGAGTTGTCAGTGCACCCAAAAGAGCAAAACACAGCACAGCCATGCACAGAGCTGTATTCCTCCAGCTCCTCTCTGAACTGCTGTTTTTAATCCCATTAGTATTTCCTCTAACTGCTGACAGTGCTGGCCAGTTAAAAGCTAGGTTAGGTGATGGCAGGTAGCATCATCTGAGAAAAACATTTGAAGAGGTAAAAGGGGCAGCAGCGATCAATAAAATCACGAAATAATTTTTTTCATGTCTTCAGAATCTCCATAAAGTTGAGATAAGCAACACTGAGTCTTTTTATGTACATTACAGCCTGCAATTTTGTGTAGACCAGGGCAGGCAAGTGAATTGAAAGTCACTCAAGTAGTGTGATATGTGTGCTGTAATTAGACTGGCATGCTATGCCACTGTGCAGTACATCAGCAAAAACACATTGCTAGAAGTATCTCTACTTCTCTATTTTTGTTCCAGAAAATAGTTTAATTTTTAAGGTATTTTATACACAAATACTCATGACCCAGATGAAAAAATAAATTTAAAAAAAAAAGAAAACCACAAGCACTTTTTCTACTTTAATTTATACCAGGATATGAGGCACTGTCTAACACAGTTTCACAATGAAATTATCTCCTCATGAGAGGAGAATCCAGCCTGGAACCTACAGATATTTCTGGTACATTATTTCCTAAATCTTTCAATTAATTACCTGTATAGCTTACTGGTAGGGAACATAGGGAAATGTAGGGAAAGTTACTATGAGGAAGTATCTATTCAATGGTTTGTTCTCTGTTAAGCAGTGTTGGCTAAATCCATTGTGAGCCAGGATGATCCAGTGTAGTTTAACTGGAGCCAATGCACTCCTGTGTTGAGTAATACTGGAAAGGACAGGGTATTTTATGTCTGAATTTAATAATCTGTGAAGAACTTTGCACTTTGCTTGTGTTATTAATATCTGCAATGTGCTGAATCAGCCCAGAATAGCAGAGAGGATCTCTCTATAATAGCCAAATATCTGCAACAGCCTATTCAACAAGTAGCACAGAGAGAGTGTTAATAGTTTTCTGATGGCTCCCTGAGATGAGAATGGATGCATTCTTTCAAAAATAGAAAAACCCACCCTCTACAAAAACTCCTTCCAAAATCTTGTTATATCCATGTTTCACAGATTTCTATTGTGTATCCAAGTCTGTATCTCTGAAGTGTCATAACCCCAGACCACTCACTGCCTCAGAATATTAGGCTATAATAAAGCTGTCTCATTCTTTCACAAAACTGTTTGAGAAAAGAGGAAAATCAGGAGAGAAAAAAAAAAAAAAAAATGTTAGTTGTTACAGCCAGTGCTGCTTTCAGAGCAACTGCAGGCTTCTCTTGTTCATTTACTGAAGCAGAGACTGGAAAGTCTGTTGGCAATACTTCTAATCAAGGCCTTATTTATTTATTTATTCATCCTGAAGAGGAAACAGAAAAAGAGGAGGAGAGGGAAAAGATAGAAAAAAGATGCCATTTATTGTTCTTTAGCTTGCTAAATTGATTGCTTCTTCTTAGGCTAAGGATCAATAGGAATACAAGACCAGCACTTAAGAACTATTCTTTTTCTTTCTTTGACTGATGACTTGGAGAAGCAGTAGAAGCAGTAGAAATCTTCACCTTTCTTAATCTAGGAATATGCATGCACAGTACAAAGATCTTTTCTCAACTCTTTATATGAGAATTCAGACATGATAATTTGCTGTTTCAAAATTGAAGGACCCCATCACTGTCACCAGTGGAGCAAGGATAAAATGAAGTACAAGAATGCATAATTTCTCCTGTTGTCCTCAAATCAGCAAGACTGTGGTCTTAGAAACTTGCCTGAGGCAGGAATTGCTCCAAGTTTAAGTTCACATATTGGTTTATATTTCAAACATCCCACAAGGCCTACGCATGGGGATCAGTTACTCAGCCATGATCCAGTTTGCAAGGAAACTATTTCCTACATGGATATGAATGTGCTCAGACCCACAGTGTGCCAAGAGTAAGAGACATAATGTATATAAAAAAACAAAATTCAGATGTTTTATAGCATTTCTCATTTCACAGCCTGAAAACATAATGTATATTTTTAAAAGCATCTCCGGCATCTTTCTGGGAAATATTTATTACACAGTTTACTATGCAAAACCTGTGCTTAATGTTGGACAGTAATTTAGCCACAGAGTGTTAACCTTTCAGAAGATAAGTGACTGATGCAACATAAACTCATAAAGCAGTCTCCATATTTCCCTGTGATGAGGGGTGGCATGCTATAAATGTACTGTCCACCTAAGGAATAAAACAAATAGAAGGACTAATTCCAACTAAAATTAGGAAAGCTTTAGGCATCCTCGTTATACAAACTTAATCTAAATGGATGTACTAATATTCTTCCCGATGCAATGATAAACCTCCAACTACTAGGAATATTTATTGGGAGGATGACTATCATTATTCCATTTAGATTATTTCAGCATTAAGGAATATGGCTTATTCAAGCTGCCGTTGATAAAGCAGTGTGGTAATGTTAATCCTGCAACTGACAATGCTCTGCCAGATTCCACAATATATAGGAAATTTTAATTAGAAGTTTATGAATCTCTGAAAATTCTCCAAAGGGCTTATCCTTCAACAAATAGTCAGCTCAAATATGCAGTGGCATGCAGCTCAAAGTGATTGCTGATGTGGATTGGTACGCGGTGGTCTTACACTGACAGGGGCTACCTCCAGCACTTTCACAGCCTCCTTTTGTCTTTGTGCTTCATGAAATGTAATTCATTTTGGTTTTAGGGAAGCATTACAGTAATTATATCATAGATGAAAATCCTGTTCCAAGTCAATGAGTCAGTTAGATGTCAGTCGTGAGGGCAGAATTTCATTCTTTACTTGATGAGGGAGTTGACAGCCATCAAAACAGAATTTCTTTGAAATGTGTTAATTTGCTCGATGCTAGTTAACAATGGCTTTGCTCTTCTGACAGGAACTGCTCTAAGCCTGTTGGAGTGGCAGAAAAGCAGCGATAAGAAATCTGCGTTTGAGGATGTTGTGGAGTCTGTGGATGCTGACACTGATTGTACCTGCACTGGCAGCTGTAGTTAAGCTAAGAGCTTTGGCGTTGTGCTATAGACATACTACACAAATAATTGAATAGCTGGACAGATAAGAAGGGAACATAATAGCTGTAGTAAAATATTAAGAAAGGTGCTTGAAGAAAATAAGCCTACTGCAAAGTCAAATGTGTTATGTACAGTCTGCACTGCTTAATAAATATGTTCATTAAATAAGTATTCATGTGGTCTCTCTTTATTTTTCCCTATCAACAAAACAATCAGGCCAACTATAATATACAGAAATTCTGCTCCCTTTTATCTGCAATATAATTACATCAGTCCACTCTTAAAATTATGTTCACTAGGTGATGAAAGGAAAACATGATTACTGTGGCTACTGCTAACATTCCATTGTGCAAAGAATTTCATATTTAGCATACTAAAGACACAGTAAGCATTTGTTTTCTTTTATGTTTTCTGGTAAAGAGCAACGTCTGTTCCTGGAACCATTCTGCAAAAAAATATATTTTACTCCCAGCAAGACCATTAGCCTTAGTACATTCTACAAAGGAATGAATTGGACTGCTAGACTCCCACTGTAGCTTTCCAGAGAGCTATAGTGTGTGACACAGTCCCCATTTTCATTTAAATTTCAATGGATGTGCTGTTGCTTCGTGAACTAACTAAAAGTATGAATAGGAACTTTTTTTTTGCTTTACCATCTCCTATTGTATATTTATGAAAATGATGGCTTCAAAAACTTCAGGGAACAATAATACATCAAGTAGCATTCCAAATACTCCAAAAAGCAATATAGAGAAAGATATGTAAGATCAATAGCATCATAAAGCTAAAATAAAATATAAGCAGGACAGTCAGACCATGTTTAACCAGTGAACAGTCAATCTGCTAGCTTTCCCTGAGCAGAAAGGTAATTCCCTCCCACCCCAGGAATAGGTGGCATCTTCAAACCCCCAAGCAATGGCACAATCTCTCTTCACCCTGTGTCACAAATCAGCCGTGCACCTAACCATGGTATGTTTCCCGTAACAGTCAGCAGCAGCCAGCACTCTCTTCCATGAGAAGCCTTAGCAGCTGCTGAACTCAAACCCTGGAAGGAAACTGTCATTAACACAAATACTTTTCATTCTAACTAAAAACTGATCTATCAGAAAGATGATTGATGACTAAATAGCTGAACAATTACAGCATAACACTTCACAGTGTTTTTCTTTCAGGAGCAGAAGCATGAGTAATGTAAAGAGTTACTCCTTTTACTCTCTCTTGAGTTGCAGCTTACCACCAGCTTTCAGAAAAGGCCCAGGTTTTTCTCCATGTACAACCATAACATCATTACTTCCAGAAGTAAACCATTACAAGTTTGTTCAAACCAGATGCCTGGTGCATACTCTGGGACAAGGGTATTTGCCTCTGTCCCAAGCCTCCCTCCTGGGGATTACCTTCAAAGTAAAAGGCGATTACCTGCCTCTTTCTCTTCCCCCAGCTTTAATTTTGTCTATGTGTTTTATTTGAAAATTTATGCAACTAGCCAGTGCTCTATTCAACAACTTCTTGTCATGCATGTATCTTCAAACTAAGACCAGTAACATGAACTCTTGCCCTATGTTTTATTTGTAATAAAGCATTCACAAATTGCAAGAAAGTTGTGTTTTACTAATTCATTAGAAGGCTAAACTGCAAAACAGCCTCAAATAAGAGGGGAGATAAAGAATATTGAATTCCACTTTCACTTAAAATCACACTAGTCTTACACCTGGAGAGTTCCTTTCTTGCTGGTATTGTTTTCACTGTGGCTTATGGGAGATTTGACATTGACTTTCACAGGATCAGACTGTCAACTTTAATCCAACACCTCTCTCTTTAATCCGCTTGTTTACAAAAGAGAAACTTTAGCCACTCAACCACTTCAGATAAGACAAAGGTAGCAGGGAGAGAAGAAAAATGAAGTTTCATGCTCAACTACTAGAACATGGATTTAGTAACAGCAAAGAGCCATTAGGAAGAGAAGAAATTCTGCTCCCAGGTCAGGGAATTCACTCACCATCACCCCAGCAGTACTGCAGCCTGGGCTGGGGTGCAGGTTCAGCCAGGGGGAAGGCAGCCACTGGTAAAGCCCAGGCACAGACCTTTCTCTGCTCTGCACAGGGCATGGGTGGGACACAGTTCTCATTATTTCCACTTCGAAGGGCCAGCTTTCCTTTCTGTCCAACTCTTGTTTATTAGTGCCCTCTTGCTGAGACAGCTGAATGCCTTTGCCTGAAAGGCTTCGTTGCAGCTGTAAAATCACAATGTAATGAACGTTAGAAAAGCCTGAGGTTGGTAGTGTGCTCAGCAAAGCAAAAGACTTAGAACCAGCTCATTTTGCCAAAGGAATTAAGAACATTAGCAGTACAAGTGTGAAAAAGCCCTTCTGGAATTTCTAATGCACCACACAGACATTTCCAACCCATCTGGGAGAATATCTGCAGTCCAGATTCAAACCTCATTTGGAAATCATGCCTGTCCTATCTTATAAAGCAAGCCAAAGCTATGTACCCAACTGAGTATTAAAATGTATACTACACAGGCTGAGCTTTTATGCATTCTACTTTTCCTTCCTAGTGTTTCTCAATATGCATTGTATGTATTAATGAATTCTGGACTTTACTGTAATCGAGTAATATAATCTTGTAATTATAGTACTCTAGTATTGGGGTTTTTTAAGTGTCAGAAAGAAGATGCAGACCTAAGCATAAGCCAGGCTTGAGTCCTAATCCTGCCCTTGAAGCTCTGTAATGTGGTTTTGCATGAGGTTGGGGACTTCTGTGTCTCATTTTCTGCATCAGAAAGATATGACTACTTACCTACTTGATGGAGTCAGAAATGCTTATGAATTTATAGTCCCATATGTCTTTTGTAAATTCTTCAGTGATTCTAGAAATGAAAAGTAAATTGTTCCACTAGATCTCCTAACCACATGAGTATATTTTATTGCTAAGTTGAAGGTTTTCATTTTCAGATTCATCCAACTGTAAAATAACTATACATTTGGAAAAAATCAAAACAATATACTTAATTTGTTCACGGTCAGTTTTGGTTAGTGGATTATTCCTAAAAGCCTACAATTGGATGGTGCTATTACAGACAGATAGGCAAAAAGGCTGTCAGAGACAGAGCCTTTTGTATCCTAGACAAAGACAACAAACCTTTTGTCCATCAGACCTGGCTCTTTTGATTCACTAATTTTAAATGACACGGTGACTCTCAGGAAAGCATGATCATTCTGCTCCAGAGAAAGAAGCTGCACTGTGACAGGAAAGGACAAAACTACTAATACCAGACCCCTCCTGGAAATGAAATGTTGGCTCCGCAGCATGAGCATTAAGAAAAAACACCATCTACAATTCTAACCCCACTGAAGCCAATGGTTAAACTCAACAGAGCTAGGCTTTTACTCAGCATGTTTGAATGACTTATTAAATGAACTTTGGTTGTCCCTAAAAATAAATGTACTGTGCGGATCTAAGTGCAGCTGATGAATAAAAAAACCTCAGGAATCTAGCAAATACAGTAGTTAGGGCTAAAACCAGAGACAACTCAGAAGGTTGCAGAAGTGAGTAGCTATTAGTGGCCATCTGAGTTTTATGCCAAATTTCAAGGTCTCTCATGCCATCTACTGGCTTTTTTATTTAGTAACAATGGTTTAACTTTTTTTTCCTTTAGGTTTTTTTTCATAGGTCTGATATATTCCAAGTAGTTCTACGTAAATTCCAATCAAGGTTTGGGGTGGGGTATTTTTCCCTCTTATCTCCACACTTGATTATTATATGATTTTTTATTTTCCTGTTAAGTATATCACAGTTTGCTACCATTCTGAATGCCATTTCATTGCCCAGAGGAAAAAGACATTGCATAAGACATTCTTATTTCTGTTATTGCTGGATTAGCAATAATTATACTGCAAGCAGTACTGGAAGAACAGTTTACTAAGAAAATCCAGAGCTGTTCAAAAATAGTACTTACAGTTCATCCTGAATCAGTGTGAGAAGACTGT
Source organism: Regulus satrapa (assembly GCA_013396955.1). Taxonomy (NCBI): domain Eukaryota; kingdom Metazoa; phylum Chordata; class Aves; order Passeriformes; family Regulidae; genus Regulus; species Regulus satrapa. The sequence continues at coordinate 909,282 of VWZN01012635.1, read as the reverse complement.
TCTTTTGGTACCTGAAAATGTTTAATGCACAGAAAAATCTGGTTATCCCTCTTTTTTTGCTTGCAGTTCCCTTAGCTGTATTTAAACAAAATTTGCAGTAAACACTTCTATGTCCTAATATTATTGAGTTGCCTTTCAGATGGGGTTTGGGAAGCAGAAATTATCTATATTGACAGATCTGATCACAGAGCTTTCCCCTCATTATCTGTAGCCTGTCTCTTCTTGCCATCCCAGTTTCCCTTCCCTGTTTATGCATCCACTGGTCTGGTCAGGGCAAATGCAGGCACCTCAGCACATGTTCACCCCACTCCTGGGAGAGCAGGCAATGTTACATCTGTGCACCACGCCCCATCTACTCAGGCATCTTCAGAACTCATATCGTGTCCCAGGTTAAAATATCAGTGAGCTGAAGATTTTGGAGTCTTACAAACTTGCTCCCTCTCTTCTCTGGACTTTCCTTCTGCAGTGCCTTTCACTCATCTGTGATCACAAATAGGCTGTCAGGAGCATATGTGACACCGTACTTCTAAAGGTGATACTGATTTTAGGCAAGGTAGGGGTTCAGGCCCCAGAACACCCAAGTTTGAACATCAAAAACCTCTATGGATTATTTTGGATGACTCCAGCTGCCATCTGCGTACTATGGGAAAAATTAAGTCAAAGCTAACCCAAGTATACTTGGGTCCTCTTACTGAAAAGCTGTGTTTTTCACCATCTTTGATACATTTTATCTTTTGGTAAATTGAGAGTTCTTTGGAGAAAAATACTAATTGGAGACACACCGCATCAAACCCCAAGTCCTGCATAAACTCTGTAAGGATCACTATAAGAAGTATAGTGCTAAACTAGGGTTTAAATAATAAAAACTAAAAACTGAAAACTAATCTAGCACTGAAATAATAATCCTCAGGCTTTTGCCACATCCCTGTTTTGTTTCACTTGGGAAAATGATCAAATTTTCGTACTGAAGCTTCAGGACATTTACATGACTCTTAAAATTTTCTTGGGAATGAAATTAATTTCAGAACAAAGTAAATGGTGCAAAACACATTAAATGTTCTGACTAGCTCCATGAAAGTTATCTCAGTTTTTTTACACTATTTACTCCATGTATCTTCTTAGATACAAGAAAAAGTAACTCAACATTCCTTACAGACATTATATGAAACAATATTTAAATGCCAAGTTTAACTGTGGTCATATCTGTCACTTACGCGGTTGATAATTTACTCTAATTAGAGTTGGAGGGGTTTTTGTTGGTTTTGGGGTTTTTTGTTTTTTTGGGGGAGGGTTGTTTGTTTTTGGGTTTTTGTTTGTTTTTTGCCAGCTGATAAAAATAGACAATTGCAGGGGGGAAAAAAAAACTGAGCTGAGAATTTGAGCTGAATAATGCTAGAATTCTACTCAGATTCCTAATTCTGTGGTCAAAACAAAACTGTTAAGATTCAAGCTGTGTTCATGATTTAGAGGATGATATACAGATTAGATTCACCATGGGCATTAGAAATTAACACAGGCTCAGACTGGGGCTAGAACTGGCGGACGAGTGCTTGTCTCACCGTGGTTAACCTGTCTACATTTCTGCAGACTCAATGCAGACACATCAGTATCCCTGAATGTTTCACCTTTGAGAAATAACACCACTTCCTTTTGATCTGCACCACGAGTCATGGTGCCCCCACTGCCTCTGGCATTCCGAGTCACTGGATTACAAGGCCTGACTTGCCTGTGTCTGAAGCCAGAGCGCAGTGCTCATCCCAGAGCAATGTACTGAATTTCATTTTTAAGGAGAGCAAAGCAATTCAGGTGGGATCGAAGGCATGTTTCCCTCCAGCCCTATACCCACCACAACTTCAGCAGGAAATGCTGAAGATACCATCATACACACCCCATTTCATGGGGCCCAGAGCTCCCGAGGAACAAGTTTGCATACCTGAAATCACCTTCTAGGTTTTGGCACATACAGTATCCCTTCCAAAACACAGCCAGGGATAGTGGGCCAAGGAAGGAGGCTCACATCTCTGATGATTGATCAGCCTATTAAATCAGTGTATGAAAATAGGCATAAGCATAAACACAGGTGGACTGTAGAGGGAAAAGCAAGTTGTGTGATGCTTTTCATATCATACATGTGAGAAGGGGCTGAGCCCTGCAGATTTTCCACCATTTCTGAGCAAAGGCAAGGCTGCTTTTTAGGATGCTAGAGAGCTTTACAGCTTATGAAAATTAGGCAGTGAAAGACTTCACTATATAAAGGTATAGAAGGGAGTATTAAGAATTTCAGCCTTGAGGTTAAGCACCTACATTGTATCTAAGTCTTTTTCTTTCCTCTGTGAAGCCGGGCATCAGTCTCTGCAACACTACAGCTTCACATTGGAAAATCCTAATGCAACCAAACTGAAATGCTCCAGAGGAATTAATTGGTGACCTTGCCTGACAGACCAAAATAAATCTGGCAGGCAGGTTGCCCCCTTTGCCAAGTCCTCAGATCCCCAGCTGCAGCCATACGGATTACACTGCTTCCTGGGCCAGGTGAGGTTGCCAACTCCGAGTCCAGCTAGCAGCCAACTCACCCGCGCTGCCTCCTGCCTTCAGCTTGGCTCTGTGGCCTCCTAAGCATGCCCAGGGCCAGCTGGTTAGCACCAGGCACACAGGGAACCTGGCACGGCCCCCACCTTTTGGCCAGCTGGTAGATCGACAAAATGGATTGCTCCACTCATGAGAAATTCTGGGATGCCGACATCCCCCTCCTGCGCAGAGCAAAGTGCGATATGACAGCCCCAGACTGCCCTGGGAAATGGGTCCTTTCTGCCTTTGCCTCACCTTCTTCACACAGGCAGGGCACAGAGGAGCTTTTCAGGGGTGCTGTGATGAAGTTATTTAATTTATATTTCTCAAAGGATCTGAAGCTCGAAGCACTAAAATTTTGCACATCAATTGATATCCTGTTTCAGCTGTGCCTTAATGAGTAGGCACAGACTGGCTGAATTAAAGGTCATGGTTTAGGTTATAGGCACAGGCAAAGCACTGTGCTCTACTAAATCTGCAGCTTTACATGAGCAAACACCTACATAGTAAACCCTGGCCAAGCAGAATCAGAGCTCAGAGTATAGTATGGCTCAGTATCATGTCAATATAAATATAAAAATAATTAAGAAGGATTTCTCATTCCTTTCACAGCTTCTATTATCAATTCTAAGGGTAACGTCTTTATGGCACAAATATTTCAATGTCACATTCATTCACCTGCTGCATGTTTTCAGCATGGTATCAAAGAGTAGTTGAAATGTATACATTTTTGCTCCTCCTGAGCTTGTTTCTCCTAAAAAATCTAATTTTAAAGGAAGTTTTAAAATTAATTATATACGCATATGATTTTTTCTAGAATCAGTGATCACTCTATTCCTGAATGACCCTGTAACAGCAACAGAAATATTCCCTGCAATTGTGTCCATCCGTTCACCATTGTTCCAGTCATCACGCCCCCTTTTAACTGCAGCTCCATATGGGGCAGAAGAGAAAAGCTTACATTTGCATAACCTCTGGGCTGGAGACAGTGGGAGATTTTCCCAAGTGCTAGCTGGAAACATATTTGTTTATCCAAGCTGCCAAAACTCATATTTTAGCTTGAGAAGTCTCTCATCCAATAAGGCTCTCATTACACTTCCACTGTTCTACAAGCACTTCATCCTAAGGCAATCAAGATGGTAATAAATAGTGCTTTTTAAAAACCAATGGTCCTGAGTCATAGGTGTTTGGAATACAGATGGCATGGGATCACCCAGAGTCAGGCCCTCAGGAAGATACCCGGTAATTTCCTCATTACTTCATCCTTAAATGTCAACCATTTCCTCTCTATAGTTGCACTAACACTGAAAACAAGAGTATTGCTGTTTTCTTCTGCATCAATATGAACTTAATGAAAAAAGGAAAAAAAGCTTCTTCTGCTGCAAAAACATTGATAGATCTTTTAGTATATGAGACATAAAACGTGTGGCAGAGTCTGCCTTACTATTCTAATGTCTCAAGACTGAAAACTGCAATAATTTTTCTGAATCATAAGCCAAGCACTTTTCTTGCTTGGTGATCACACAGCAATTTCACAGTTACTGGGTTTCATTACCCTCTTCCCTCCCCAGAAGATTTCCTTCCTATGAAAAGACCTTTCCTACTTAAAGTTCTTCTCTTTGCCTGAATTCTGCATTATGCTATTTGTAGGGCTTATTTTTCCCTTGTTAGTCAGTAAGCAGGGCTGTCAGGAAAGCACTACATAATCAAGTGTGCCTCAACAAGCTGAACAGATTCTTACAGCAAACCCTCAGGAAACCAAACTGCAGCCCCCTCTGCTCCTACCAGCTGCTGCTGCATTTACCTTCTAGCTAAGAGACTTGGTGATCTCCTCTATGGTTTTACCCTTGAGGGAATGGAGCAGCAGGAAATAGGTTTACTCACACTTCACCCTGACCTCTAGGTGAGAGGAAGCCTTCCCTGTACACTTATATGCTCACAATAGAGGCTGATAAATAGACAGAATCATAAAACAAACAACAGAATTAAATAAAATCCGTTAGTGAGGTTCTCTGCTCCTCTTGGCTGCTTCCAGGGGTCCAGCAGCTGCAAACTCACTGCCACCAGAGGGCAAATATGACAAAGCCATTTAACAAAATAAATCCCTGTAAATTAATAGATAATAAATTTTCATTATGGCTAATTTTGTGAGAAATGATACTGTGATGGTATCTTCTACCAGAGACAGGGATGTCAGACGCACTAAAAATATTCATGATTGGAACTCTCTCAAGTTACATGGACACTTTATTACACGTGTCTCTAAAAATTTTTGCAAGCAAGCAAAACACTCTCCTCAGATAGTCAAGTAAAAATATAGTATATGCATTGATGTTCTTCAAACCAATACAAATGAAAACAAATTAGATATTTTACACCCTATGGAAAAGAATTATTTTGAAAAACAACTAGTCAGAAGGTTTCCAGAAAATGGTTGAGATCCCACTCTAGGTGTTTCCTATTAATGCAGGAGGTGATACAATGAGATATCCAGACTGACTCTCTCTACAAGGCTCTTGTCTGATTTTCTTCTTATTCTGAATGAGCACAGAGGCAGCTCAATAATTCTTCTTAATGGCTTCAGGGTCTGTATGTGGAATTAGTCATTATCACATAATATGGGTACTTAGCTATTCAACTATGTGAGATACAGAAGGTGGTTCCTAGTGCAGCAAAGTGAAAGGAGAACGTGAAGAAAGCTATGTAGGGAATCATTCAAGATGTAATTTAAACTATGAAGCTGAAATAGTGTCCGTTTGATAATTTCTTGAAAGATTTGTGCAGGTGATTTTTCAAATTGAAAGAAATTACAGGTTTGAAAGATCCTGCAGAATGGGTATCAAAGTTCAGAGGCTGGTGAATCTGTTTTCCCTTTAATATAAGCAAGGCAATATTTTTTGTTAACAGGAGGTCCAGCTCCCTAACTGCAATGAAATGCAGTCTCTGGACTTGCATTTGCCTCTGGTATCAGTAAGTGACCTCCAACATCAAGATTTTTCAAAGATTAGCCCAGCAAGCATATAAAATGTCAAAAACTACAGGAAATTTTCAGCATTTTCCTCCAGCTTCTCAGAAGGAAAGTTGTCAAAGTAGCTGTCTGCTAAACATATCATCTGACTTACTATAGAAAGAAGGATGTCGACACTGCATGTCAAATCCAACACTGAAATATATTTTTTAATGGGCAGGATCTGACTTAGACAGATCCCAAATCTCTCTGCAATTACCTGCATCTGTAGGAAAGGCACAAAAGGATTTATCTTAAAGAGCTCTCAAACTATCTTCTAGCCTTCCTTTTTGTGACAAAAGCAAAGTAAAAATCTTAGGAAAATATTTTCCAAGGCATTTTTTGAGGAGACTGTGTTAGCTTCTCCCCTGCCTTCAGACCAGCAATGGTGCCACATGGGTACAGTTTGGCTGATGACATTTGCTTTCAACCAACACCTTTCCTAGGGGTCTGGTGACCCTTCCCACATGAACTCTAACCCTCTGTCAGCAGCCAGATACCAGGACACCCGGGGGCTTTCAGGAAACAGTTCAGAGGTGGCCTAATGCAATCAGAGCTATTCATCTACTACTGCAGCCTCCTGCCTTCAGAGAAAGTGTTTGGGGCAACACAATGACAATTGAAATTACTCTGCACCATCCCTTAGCCAGAGATCCTCCAAACATAGGGAGAGAAAGAACAGAAATGCAAGAACATTTTTTTCTTTTAAAGAAGAAAAAAAAAAAAAGAAAAAGAAAGAAAAAAAAAGAAAAAAAAAAGAAAAAAAAAAAGCTGTGCAGTTTCAAGATGTTTCAGCTTGATGATCTTAACCACTGGTCACCTGACAGGGCCACCAAGTACATGCCACAACAGTGGGAACAGACACTGCTTCCTGAGGCCAATCTTCACACAAGTGTAAGAAGCAAATTCATTCCTGCCAACGTGGACTATCATCTGTTCCCTGCTAGGTTTTCTTCCCGTTCAAAGCATACTTCAAAAACAAGAAATAATGTGACCTGAAGTCTAAATTTTGCTACAAGATCTTCAGCTTCTGGAAGCCGTTCCCACGGGTTAAAGGAGGTCATGTCAGTCAGCTGTGAGAGTCCCCATGCTTCATAATTGTTTTCTCAGCTGTGACCCTTTAGATGGTCACTTCAGAGCTATATCCAGCCACTACATCTAATAAATCACCCAATATTAGCCCAAGAGCAGGTCTACAGATGCAAATCACAAATAATGGCACTTTAGGATTATGATATGTGATCCTTTACATCCTTTTTTTGTGTGTGTCATTTTTATACCCACACAAGGTATGTACAGAGCCCTAATGTCTCTTTTTACAAAAAACTTCATGAACACCCACAGAAGGAAAAAAAAAGGAGACACAAGCCCTTAAGCTTAAAGCAAAATTTTTGCCTTTGTAACTAAACCTTATTCCCTCCTGGATTAGATTCAGCAAGTATACAAAGATATGCTTTTATGGCCCAGGAAAGAAAAGCTCTGGACAGGTTTTACAAGTACCCCTATGGAATCTTAAGTGGAATATGAAGAACTGTTCACATTTTAGCCAGCAGTGTGCAGGTGTTAGGCAATGAGACAGCACATCATCTGCCAGCAAAATTCACTCCCTTCCTCTCCTCCTTCTTCCCTAATTATGCATGAGAATTTTTTTTTTTTAAAGTAGAGGGAGTTTTGTAGAAGATGATTGTTCGAAAACATATGAACAAGCTTTTTCTCCTTCTAAGGAGTTCCTCAGCTGGTGGGTAAACTCCTGCTGTTATGGATTGGGCTGGATGCAGCAAGTCACACTAGCCCTTACTTTTTCTAAGCTTTTCTTTTTCTCTGCTAACAGAAGACAATTTATTCTTTAAGGAATATGTAACATTTTAGCATATCCTAAATTTTTAGAGGGTGAAAAAATACTTTGAATTGTCATACAACCTATGTATTCAGAGTATGGTGATCCCTAATGGGACAAAAGCATGGCAGAAATGGAGTACAACTGTGCTCTCCTCAGCTGATGTGCTGGAGTTTGAGGCCTGAGCACCTCCCTCAAAACAAGGAAATGTTTTCCTCATTCTAGAGGAAAGTCTGATCTGGCACCAAACAAATGGGCAGCCTTCTAGGAACTGCTCCCCAGGAAGCCTCTTTGCAATTGCTTCTGGTTGAAGCTCACATAAGAATTCAGTTTTTCACAAAGGCATTAGGTAGAAAAGCTTTAATTATTAAAAGAGCGTGAATTAAGCAGACAGTGTGCTGCTGCACCTACAGTGCCTTGGTGAGAAGGCACTCTGTAAACAGAATTATTATTTCATCAACACAGTAGACTCCTCACTTAATGGCTCACTAACTGGGCCAGAGATGAGATTCGATGTGAAGAAATCAATGACTCAAAGCAAGAGATTCAGCAAATATGAAACACCTATCGCTTAGCTCTGAGGATTGCATATTGTCTCCTGTGGAAGTGACTCGTATCATGCAGGGAGAAAATAACACTCCTGCTGCTGCATCCAACTGTATCCATAGGAGATAAGACTGAACTGGTGCTTGCTAGCACTAGAGTCCCATACTTTAGGGAGGGGTTATTTGCTTTTTGGTGTTCTTCTCTGCTGTATCTGCTAAATTAGTAAGCATTGCTACTTCATATTTTCAAAATGGTCTTACTGCTTGCTTTCTTCTTTTTGTAATTCATGACTTCAAACTCAGCATTTCTTAGTAATGGTAGCCTTATTTTGGGGTCCACCAGATGTATACATCAATCAGAATGACTCTGCTGTACTGCAGAGCAGAAGCACCAAAGGGCATCCTGCAAAATTAAATGGGGAGAATAATGAAGTCCTTCACAATTCTTCTCTGTTCTAACCATTATAACAACTCGAGAGAGCAGAGAAGATATTTTCAACATGTGGCTATAGGTGCATGACTCTTCTTCAGACAGCTGGCTGGAGGGTAAATGGCAAGAGTAATAAGTATCTATCTCTCCTCCCCAGGAGTGAGCATGATTCATGGGTGAGGAATACTTTATTTTCCTACTCACCAGCACACTGAGGCTTTTCTGTGAAATTACTTCTTAAGTTTTCCCTTCTCTTCAGTGCTAATTTAGGGATATAAAACTCACCATGCTGGCTCACTTTTCACTGAAGTGATTTCAGCTTCACTTCCAGATTCTCAGGGAAAATCTTGGCTTTACATTCATCGGCTCCTAATGAAAAACAGCAAATCTGACTCTGCAAAGAAAGGTTCCTGGTGTAGTGAGGATTGTCTGTGCAAAGAGGGAGAGATGAGTTAAATTGCAGAGGAAATCCTTCATTAATAGTACCAAAGGACTGCACAAAATCCAACTAATTCTCTGAATGAAAGAAGGATTAATATCCCATTTTATAGGAAGGAAAGTGAGATAACAGAGCAAACACCCAGGAAAATTAACAGACAGGACCACTGCAGCTTCAGTTCCACATCCATTCTAGTGTGTGGAGAGCCAAATTTGGGCAGAATCTCTTCAGTTGGTATGGCAGTTTATTTATTTGTTGCAATAGAAGGAACATCCCAGCAAATTTTCTCACAAGCAATCTTCTTGAAAATCCTGCCATTTCTTTTTTGGATTTTTTTCCTATCAGCATGCATCTTTACCAAACAGGACAGTTAACAGTTAATATGACAGAAAACAAATATAAATTGCACAGAACTGTGTTAAAATCAGACTGACACCTATCATGTGTTTTTGAAGATAATGTCTTTCTGACACACCTTTCTGGCTGCTTCTTGTAGAAAGGAATAATACAGCACAGAAATACAGTGCTAAAAAATGGCAGCTTACAGTGCCTTCCTCAAAAATGCAATAACCTTTTTCTAAACGTAATTGTACTAAATTCACCAAGAACACATAATGGACAGGAATACAAAATGAATCACAGCATTTCTATATGAAACAGCTGTTCCATGAACTGGCCACGATGATTTTTGACTATGTGACTGCATCTGTAGTTTGGAAACAATTAGCCAGGAGCAATTATTTATCTTGAGCTGTCACACTTGTTTTATCAGCTCTTTAGGGGGTACTTCTGTAATCATAGAACTTGGAGAGCTGAGAAAGCAGGATTTTCCCACTCCAGTTGGACCAAGAAATAAAATGCAAATCAATGACAGTGTGTTTAAATAAAATTTGTGACATCCAATTTCATCCATCATTTTCTTCCTTTCCTTGTTAAACCAAAAAAAAAAAAA
>VWZN01012635.1:873484-890310 GCA_013396955.1 Regulus satrapa | reverse complement strand
TTTTGGTTTTTTTTTGCAAAGGACAATTATTCCCTACAAGGAGGAAGGAAATGCAACTACAGTGCCTCCAAAGGACAGACCAAACACTCTGAAATGTCTCAGCATAGTCCCAGATGGGAAAACTCTGTATTTTCTTTACATGGGGATATTTTATTAACAAGTGGCAATGTCATAAGAAGATAGGATGGTTAAACATCTGGTCTGAGGTCTGGCAAGATTCACTCAAAGCTTTGGGCATGTCATCAGAATAATTCCTGACATTTCTCATTTATTCGGTTCTTCTGTGCAAGCACCAAAGTCTGCTGTCAAGAGTCTGTCTCACTTTGATTGCAGCAAGAAGCTTTCTCACCCACTAAAGAGCTATAATTTTGTGTGCTCACCACTTACTACAAATGCTCGCAGAAAGGGAAATGAACAAGTGGGAGAAGTACTTCATCCTGCCACCCTTCCAGTGCAATGAAAAAGCAGAAGGGAATTAACAGTCCTGTTGGTGTGGTCAAATAGAGGACTCAGACTCTTGCCTCGACTCTCCTGGCCAAGACACAAAACTCAGCAGCACAGTCTATTCACAACAAACTTCCCCCATTCCCAAGGGGTGTCAGAGGTGGCAGCTGCCCTAAGCAGGGTCATTGATTTCTCATTCCTCTGCACGGGTTCCCTCAGAAAACAGAAATCAAGTTTCTTCATCTTCTGGAGAAGATTTCAGCTAAATATAAAAAATCCTGAAGCCAAGTTGTGCAAATTGACCTAGGAATCAAGTATCTTTACCCCTCCAAAAGCTGCAGAAATGTGTCTAAATACTTTCTCAAGACCTCACATATGCCTGTGCTGACAGAGTCCCAAGCAACTTTGGATCCAGGTGTTTTGAAATTGAAGGATCATTCATGATTATTACAGGAGTAATTAAAGAAATCAATCAACTTTGCATATATGCATATCTATCTCAATATTTGTGCTTTCATCTTTAGAAAAACCGTATTTATTTGAACCAATTCTAATCTGAATTCCTTAAAGGTTCCTTTTCTTTATTTTCATTCCTTACTAGACCATTCAAGAATACAAGAAAGTGCTGTGTACACAAATTATATACAAATAGCCAGTATATAACTGGCTTCCTGCATGGCTCTGTGCTCCTTCTCTAACTGAGGGCCTCAGTGATTCAGCATTACAAGAAAAATCACAATATCTCTAATAAGCATTCTGTTACTTGCGTAATCTGGCAGGTTGCTGCAAGAAATCTTTCTGCTCCTTTAAAAAAATAAAAGTTCTTAAATACATTCAAATGCGACCCTCACCCAGCTCACACCCCTCTGCTGTGTCAGGGATTTCTTTGCACATGGGCACGCTTCGGTGCTGGGGTCTGACTCCCTGAGCTGTACCCACTTTCCCACCTAATGCAGAGCAGCCCGAGGGCTCTGCTGTGATTCCAACCAGGAGACCCCAGCAGAGGGCACTGCAAAAGCACCAGAGAGCTGCAGCCCTGCCCAGAAAGAGCTGGAAAGGGAGTAGGGACATCCTCCCCAAGGGACACGTGTGCCATTCTCACTGATGCTGCTCTCATTTCCCCTGCTGGAAAGGTGATGGCTGTTCCTCGGAGCAGGTGTCCAGGAGCCAAGCTGTGTAGTCACCCCGTGCTCTGAACAAGGCCAGCTGAGCCTCTAATGAAAAGCTGCTGTTGATGAAACTTACTCCCAGGTGAGGTCTCTCCTGGGCTGGTTCCTGGTTTCTCCAGGCCAGGCAGTAGGAGCACTGCTGAGGGGATGGGCAGAGTGCTATAAAACCTTGACCCTGGGAGCTGGTACACACTCTACCAGTAAGGGACACGTGCCTGCACAAACCCACAGATGTGCCTGGTCCATAAAATCTGTTTGGGACTTAGCTGGCTTAACTTTCAAATGTTCCTGGGAGAGATAATGCCATTAAAATACGGGTTTATAATCAGTCATTTTCATTTGGAAGCTGAAGGCAGCTCTCCACTGTTCTGCTTTTATACTCTGTACTGTCAGATATTCCCAAACACCCTACAAAGAGGCTAAGCCTGCAGAACTGAGATAGTGAATATTTACAGCAGTGCTCAGCAGCCAGCATCTCTGAATCTATCAACAGCTTCTTGCAGGAGGAATCAACCTTGTCTATCCCCATATGCACAAGTACTTTAAAGAACAGTTTTAGAAAGCAAATGAACCATTGCAGAGCCATTAAAAGAATTAAATAATCCATAAGTAGCAGTAAAACAGTACTATAAGGAACATTAATGTTATTAGAAAAGTCAGTTGTGTGTGGACAAAGGCTGACTGACAAATGAGAAAAATATTTGTTCACTGTGAGTGATCTACAGCAGACCTTCAGCCAATGGTACCAGATGGCGGGGCTGGTTTTCTGTAAACACACCTCTTCTAGGACCAAAAAAGCCTAGTTAATCGACCATGGATCATGGTCCCATAAACTAAGCAAAGCTGTGGCTGCCCAGCACCATCAGCAGACAGTTCCCATTAGGAAAGCAGTAAAGAAAAGTTGCTGGGTTCTTTGGGAGGCATCTGGATTCACTGGGAAGTTAAAAAAAAAAAAAAAAAAGAAAAAAAAAAAAGTAATTCTAAACAGATCAGGTAAGACAGAGAAGATGATCTTATTCATTACATGTCTCTGTTGGATAATACATTTAATTTGAATGGACAGTCTTCTTTTCAAGTCAGCCTTTTTAGTCTGTCATCAAGAACACAGGGATACAGAACTAAAGAGGGGTGCAGCTGAGAACTCTATCTCACACAGAGTGGGTTCATCATATGATAACCACGAAAAGAATGTTGATTCTCAGTTTGAACTGTTATTAAACAATAAGTATTAGCATTCTTAACTCTAGCATTGTGATGGTATTTAATCCATGACTTTCATAAAGCTTTTATACAACATAGAGGATGAAAGAAATTTCCAAAGCAAATATTCATCAAGGGAAAACTCTGACTCATGTTATTAATCTACGACTAATAATCTATTTATTAATCTATGACAGCCTTTCCAACCCATGGAACATTTTATTTTGTTTACTGGCATGGGATCACAGCTAATCTGCTGCATGTCACTTGAGGATTAATAAAGTGATTAATGACCAGAAGCAGAGCAGCTCCATTCGCTACAGCATATCAGAACCAATCTCAAATTTTGACACTCTGGGGAAAAGGGATGACATCCAGAGGGATCTTGACAAGCTGGAGAGGTTGCCTGCGCAACCTTCAAGAAGTTCAGCAAGGCCAAGTGCAAGGGGTCAGGGCAATCCCAAGCCCAAACACAGGTGGGGACAACAATGGGTCGGGTGCAGCCTCAGAAGTAGAACTTGGAGTTGTTGGTGGATGAGAAGCTCCACGTGTTCCATCAGCGTGCACCTGCAGCCCAGAACGGCAGCCGTGTGCGGGCTGCATCAAAGGCAGCGGGGGCAGCAGCTGAGGGAGCAGATTCTGCCTCTCTGCCCTGGCCTCGTGAGAGCCCAGCTCGGGCACTGTGCCCGGCTCTGGGGCCAGCATAAGGACAGGGAGTGCTGGAGTGAGTCCAGAGGAGTCCACAGAGATGCTCAGAGGGCTGGAGCACCTCTCCCAGGAACACAGGTTGAGAGAGTTGGGCTTGTTCAGCCTGGGAAAAAAAGAAGGCACTGAAGAGACCGTAACATCAGCTTCCAGTTGATAAAGGAGACACAAGAGAGCTGGAAAGGGACTTTTCACAAGGGCCCATAGTGGTAGAACAAAGGAGAATGGCTTTAAGCTGAAAGAGTAGGTTTAGAGATTAGAAAGAAATTCATTACTATGAGGGTGATAAGGCACTGGAATTGCTTGCCCAGAGAAGCTCTGGATGCGCTATACCTGGAAGTGTTCAAGGCCAGGTTGGATGGGGCTTTGAGCAACCTGGTCTAGTGAAAGGGGTCCCTTTCCATGGCAGAGTGGTTGGAGCTACGTGACTTTTAAGGTCCCTTCCAACCCAAATCATTCCACGGTTCTAAGATTTAAAATGTAGATGACAGTATATTCAGGTACATAAAATAAATTTCTGGGAATATTTTTTTTCCTATGCTGACAGAGAATAAACTTTCTCTGACCACAAGATGGCCCTCATGGTATATTGTCTGTGTGGTGGTATACAATATCCTTGCCTTATTCGTGATGCATAGCTTGCAATATTCTAGTTTCACTTTATTTATGTATATATAAAATCTATTTCTCCCTGCTACCTTCTGTTAGCAGAAGACAAAGCAAAATTCCTGAACCTGACAGATTAATTCACAAGCTCTGGGGCAGTCATGCCAAGTTTGTGGCCGTGCTGTCCCAACACCCTGGCACCAGCACAGCCAGAAGCCCACGCTGGGTTTCTTCACTGCAACCTCCTCATGGCCACACACCCCTTGGTGTAGCTTCTGCACACCCAGAGCCATCTGGAGAAGAGTCCTTTCCACATCACAGGGGCTGGCTGCCACAAGGTCAGATGCCAGGTAAGCAGAGCTCCTCCTTGTTCTTCTATCATGACGTTTTTCATCTCTTGCTTGTCATTGTTTTCTCAAGGATTCCTGGTTGTTTCTGCAGGCATATTTGACCTGGCATTGGTTCATTTCCTGTGTTTTCTCCCCAAAAACCACATGATTTGGCACAGTGATGTCAAGCAAGGAAACTAAATTGTTTCTTTCAGTCTCTGCCTTCCATGGGACCATCTGCAGCCTCCAGCTGAGCTCCTGTATTGACAGGGCTCAGAGATAGCTCTTTTTAAGCTTTCTGCTGGTCTAGAATTGGGGAACTTCTATAACAGAATTTCCTTAAAGGTTAGATCAAGATGATTCAAAGCAGGCCAAGGAATTAAATATATAGCCTCTTACCTAGAAACCTACTAGTTTCCTGACTGAAAATGTTCAAAACTGCAAAATGCTACAACAAGGAGTGCCAGCAGGATGGAAGACAGCCCTGTCTCAGTCCAGCTAAGCTGGGATAATTTCAGGATGAAGTGATGCTCATTTGGTAAAGCATAGGTCTATCCCAGAATAGGACATGGTACCAATCAAACTTCAAATTAATCTCTTGAAAACCATTTATGGTCCACATACTAGTCAGGTATGCCTATTTCCTATGGACATCCAGTGCTCCAAAATGGTGAAAAGAAGAATAGTTTAAAAAAAAAAAAAAAAAAAAAAAAAAAATATATATATATATATATATATATTTCCCTAGAGAATGTTTTGTTGTTTCTAATTCCATACTGGGGACAATCTTTAGGACTTCTCTGTTTTACATGGCAAGAAAAGAAACTGCAGGTCTTTCTAGAAAGAAGTGCCACGGTTTTGGGGATGCCAAATCTGCCAGGTTCACCCTCTCCAGCTTCAGTCTGTAATTTATCTCTGATCTTTGCCTGCAGCTAAAATGCAGATAGTTCATTCAACCAGTAATGGTTATCTTTACCAGTCTATTTGTTACCAACATTTGTGTGGCTGATCACTGATCGTAAATCATTCAGTACAATAAAAAGCTTATGTGAGGTATAAAGAAAGAGCAGTTATTTAAAGGATTGAAAAATGCATCCCTGAGCAGTTCCAGAAAACTTAGAAGTATTGAAGACACACTGAAACTATTATTTCTTGATTATCACCTCAACACATAACTTGAATCCAAAGGGAAAACACTGTATTCCGTTAAAGAGCAACAAATTTTAGATCTGTAAAACCAGAAACAATTCTTTGTAGATATATAACCTGCCAAAATCCATTATAGCTACACAGCACCGTTATCATTTAATGCAATCAGTACTTTTACATCCCTTTCAGACTGCTGAGGATGTTGGCTGATGCCAGTAATGCAACTTAAGAGTTCTCTATAAGAAGTGAAATCTAACTCCCTCCTTCTCTAAGGAAAAATAAATTACTTGTACAGCTTTGAAGAGTTCATCAAGTTATGATATTTTCATGGCATATCAGCTCCTAAAGTTCTGACCTCTAAGAGAGTTTGGAATGCCAAGAGAAGCAGCAGCATTAAATGTCCATATATTAGACCAAATTCAATTTAGTATTGTCTCTTGAATTAGTGACTATTCAGCAAAGGGTAGAAGAAGGGAGCAAGCATCCTCCCCCTGCAGTGCTCTCCTGGCGCTGCTAATGCTGCTACTGGGCCTGCTGAACTCTGCCAGTCTAAATTCAAAACTAATGGTTGCATATTTCTCTCAGCATTATCAGTTCACACACACATCAGCAGGAGGCTTCTACAGTTGTAAGCATAGGCGAATTTATAAAGTGCAAATCTCCTAGGAAATCAAGGTCTAAAAGAATTTTTTTCTTGATTTCATAGCAAATCTGAAAATTAGCCTTGGGGGTTTTGTCTTTTTTTTTTTTCTTTTCTTTTTAAAGGGTTCATGAAGCTTTTCCATGGATTTCTAAGTCACAATGAATCAAGTTGTGTGTTTTCATGAATTTAGAGCACACTCAGCACCCTTGTATGCTTGTAGTCAGTAAGCCGCCATCATGTCCTCAGTCTGAGTCTGAGTTTGAGCTTTTAGAACACTAGGTAAACCATGAAGGAGAGGAAATTCAAAGAAAAAAATTCAGCAAATCCCCACAGAAGCTGTGCTTCATTGGTTAATGCTAATGTCAGCAAAATGTGTCTGGATCTAGATCTGGACTGGGATCATTCACTATTGCAAAGAAAATTTATTGGTGACACTTTCTCACTTCCCCTGAATTTCTCAATTTCTATGTCCCATGCATCATTCTATTCTTCCTCTCTAAATTACTTTTTCTCTAAAATTGTCTCCCCACTTACTCTTCCTTCACCCTCCTGAGGGTTGACGTTTTCCTTACTGTGAATTCTCTGGGCTTTATGCAATTTGTAGACATGGATATGTAAAACAATATTTTTAATGCTGCTCTCCATCTGATTTCTCTAGAACTAACTGCTAAGCAAACTCTTTGCTGATAGGATTTATGTAACCTTGAAAACAAGTACAACAGAAAAGAAAAGCTTTAGGTATGAACAGCAAGAGGAGCCCTTGCACAGTAACACATCAAGAACCAAGAGGCTGTGAAGCAGATAAAGAGATAAAGGGTGCCCAGCAGCTCTAAGACTCATTAGTTCTCTCTTCCTCCTGAAAGAAATGAATGTGTTGAAGCTTTTCCTGGAAACTATCCATCATGCTGAAAAATTTGGTTGACAGCTCTTTCATGAAAGAAAAACAAATGAGATTGTATGTCTTCTGCCCCAGAGAAAATCAGAGGGAACCAATGAAATCAGAGGGAAAAGCAGGAAAATCTTCAAGGGAAAAAATTTCTGCTCTTCAAACCATTGACAGACTGGATGCAGAAACCAAATTAGTTTTGGGTTGGTTATATTTTATGTCAATGAAGCAACACTGTGGATCCATAGAACAGAAGAAAAGCCTAGGTGTCACTGAAAATAACATCTGCCTGCTACTCACTTCCCCACTGGTCTGGTGCACAATAAGTCACTGAAATATATCCAGACCAATTTATGTCACTGTGCTGTTTCTGCTGCTTGGCTGTGGAGGCAGGTGTGTTAAAGACAGAACTTTGGCTTTATATGATCTTCATTAATTCCAGCCATCTGCTAAGATGTAAAATAAATCTTAGTCTCTGCATACAAAATTAAGCAATAAGGATGGAAAACATAATTTTATATAAAATATATAATTTTTTTATATTAAATTATTTAATCAAATTTAAAGTAAGCATGAGTCTGTCTGGCTACCTCTATGAACGGTGGTGCCCAAACTGGGCAACAAACTAAAGGTAGCTACAGAGAAGTATAAAATAGACATTTAAATGGCACCATGTAATTTTTGCACTACTCCAGAAAGAAAAGATGCAAATAAATCACTTCAGGCTTTTCTTGATAATAGAATCCATAAAGGTACCAGTAACAGGAATCAAACAATTCTTCTTTAAACACATTACTTTTATTCTTTGAAAGGAAAAAGTACTTTCGGTTTCAGGTAATTCTGAAGTGAGTTTCAATTTTCAATGGGAAAGTTAGATGACCTGAAATAACTCATTTAGAGAACCTACTGCACTATTTTCTACCTGTTTGAGACATGAGTTTCAACCACAAATTAAAGTCCATTCCCAGGAACTTTAATTTGAAAAAAATATCCCAGAAACTTCCAAGATAGTATCTGCTATCACTAGCAGCTTTCAGCATCCCACTCCCACAGCTCTCTCTCTTGTATTGAGAGAATAACACTTGTCAATAGGAACTTTCCCTCCACACCAACAGAGAACCACAGCACAAGGCTGAACCTGGGAGGAAGGAGGCTGGAAAATGCCCTGAATGCACACCTTGCACCAGAGTACCACAGTTCAGTGTAGTACACTCTCATTTTCCATCAACATTAAATGAAAAGATTTTTTACTAATCCACTGTTCTTAATGCACTATCTCTCCTTTGTGCAAATCAAGAGTAAAGCCACAAAAACAATATAAGCACACTACCAAGAAATCAGCATGAATTAGTGAAAATCAGAATAAAAACCAAACAGCTTGACTGAGTCATCAGTGAAGATCAGTCTGTCAAAATATTATATAATATCAATTACTGTTACTTAGTTCTGCTGTGATTATTCTGCTTTCTTGCAAAAAATATCACAGCTTTTCAGAAGCACTGGAACATGTTAAAACTACAGTCTGTCTTTTAAAAGTACACATCCTCAAAATTTTACCTGTTCAATCAGCCAGTTTGAAACAATATTTCTTTGTGAACACCTTTAAGGTGAGATCTTTTAGAATGGCTGGCTATTTGGGGATTCCCCTTGAAAATTATTTGCATTGTTATTCCCATATTTACTTCTCTGATGAAATTTAATGTTCATACACAGGTCTATATATAAGATCCATACTCACATTCATGTGTGTACATATTTATATAAACATCCTCATACTCTAGCATTGTACAACGGTCTTTTGCGGCTTGTGTCCACAGAAATGAACAATTGCATTTGTTCTAGAAACATCCATCACAGAAATCCTTTCTTGATGCTGGGAACAAATAAACCAGCAGCAGCTCCCAGTTCCTATGGCCCTGCACCTGGCCCAGCTGTGGGAAGCAGCTGACTGCAGCAGTTACACAATTTACACTCTGTATAAAGGCCATGAGAGCCTCTTCAGCACCTGCAGTACAGGCAAGCAGAGCTTAGGCACTGCTGGGGTACTTAAATCTGCGAGTTTTGAACAAAACTGGAAACTGATTTGGGTACTTGTTGAAACAACTTGCTCCACTAAGCCCCAGAAAGGTGATTCTCAGGAGAGGGCAGAGGGGGAAGCATGTCAGGGTAGAAAGGGAAGGGTACAAAGCACCCTCTGGAAGAAATGTCCTTTTGAGACAGCCATCCCTTTGAGCTGCAGCCAGGAGCCCTTGACTACCACATATTAGCAGAAAAAGTGTGCAAAAGCCTGTACCAAGTGTTGCCTTATGTCATGTGAAGGGTAATAAAATAAAATCTAGGAGGTATATACATCTCTCTATGAAAAAAAACCTTCTTTTCAGTATTCCTGCAGCATCATAGTTATCAGTTATTTCCCTAATCTTTGCCTTAAAAACATAGCCCTACAACTTCACAGTAGCCCTAAGACCATTTCCTATTCCACTGAGTACCTGCCTTTTGCTCCTCCAGGGTATCTTTTATTCTGCAGTGTTATCAGAGGTGCTGCCTGGTAACAGCCCAGTTTTGCTCCTGCTTTGGTGCCAGCAGACCATCAGAAACTGTTACACACTTTCGTAAGATAATTTACATATGCACAATTTGCATAATTATTTGCATTAATTAAATGTGCAACAATTGTATAATTGTTGCATAAATTATTGCATATGCACAGTTTGACCTGATAACCACTTATAACCGGTAAAGAAATAGAAATAAAGAATATAATTTGACTTCCAGGGCCAAGAATTCATTTGCTAGGCTAGCAGTTACAGGAAAAAAAGTGTTTCCATTTATGTACTGAAGATTTTGCTGTTAGTTCCTGGCACATCATTTTAATAGATCTCCGAAACACATTTGGGATTGAAATGAGCTCTTAGTGTAGGCCAAATATGGAAGACAGGGAACCCTGTTTTCAATATTTCAAAGTTATCTTTCCTAAATTGTAATAAATGTTCTTACTCTCTTTCCAGACTCTTTTCCCAGTGTTCTCACATTAACCTATTTATCTGCCTGTCTGACAGTGATTAGAGAAAAGGCATCATTTTTTGTGACTGTTCAACCAAATCTGGGGCAGTCTTCTTTGACAAGAACTTCAAGAAAGGCAAAAGTAAAACTTTCTAGAGCTCAGAGTCCAAGGACACCACATCTACTCCACCAAAGCAGGTTTTCCTAGGGCATGCTAAGCATTTCCCCATTGCAGTTGAGGGAAACATCCCTGCACATCACCACACAATTTTGTTTAACAGTGCTGAGAAGTAAAGACAAACCAGTCCAATGTCAGACATGAAGAAAACACGTCAAAAGTGGGCTCACATTGTCTTCTTGAATACTGTGAATTGGTGTGGCTAACAGAGTGAGGCTGAATCATGATGAAAGTCTGTTTGCTCTGGCTGTGTGAGGTGCCTGACACCTATCTATATCTACATATTATTCCCCTTGCCAAACATGAGGTTCAGTCTCAGACTGCTTTTTGTTCTGTCCAATGTATTTATAGCCAAGAAGACTGAAAGAAACTGAACTTAAACAAGACATCAGAAAGTTACAGCATACTACTACCACTACTAGCAATAATAATTATGATGATAATAGTAAAGGACATAATAGTATGAGTTGTGTTTGGAAAGCTTAGTGGAAACCCCAGTACTGCCATAATTTACTTTGCTGGGATCCAGTCATCACAGTCAAATATACAGCACTTTACTGCAGACTTCAAGAAGATAAAGGAATCTTCTTGCTTGTTCAGAAATATGACTTAAATGTACCAGAGAAACAAAAAAGTACTTTAAAAATCCAATAGTTTGAAACACATGGTTGCTGTTTCCAGTTCTAGATTCCTTATAGCTAGAGACCAGAGCTTTAAAGTGAAATGTTTTGGGGTCAATATTTGGAGAAGCGAATGCCTCTGCTCCTGGCTCATTTTTTGAGTATATGCTGTACCATTCCTCAAGCTAAACAGCTACTCAAGGAAGATCATCATTATGTCTGTTTAATCACTGCTTTCAAAGACATGTTTTTCAGATATCTTATGGAATGAGGCACTTCAGAAGAACTGTTAAGTTCTAAAATTGTCTTCTCAGTCCTTCCATTTATATCACTACTAATTTATCAAATGCTAATTCCACAGATTCCTTCCTTAACTTCCAAAATTTCCCAAATAGCAATCCTTTTTATAAAGGCTAATCTAGCTCAACTGTAGCCTTGGATCAAGTTTCTCCTCACCTCCTCAAGGATACATGAATTTTCTAGTGAAGGCAGCACATCAACACTTCTAAATTGCTTCTAATTTGTGCTCTCATTTGCCTTAGTTTTTTTATAAATGATATATTATCTCATCTTAGTTTAGGAGAACTACATGCATTAGTGGAAATCTACTGTAACTTAGAAATAGAGTTATTAAACACAAATACCCTATATGCATCTTTCATGTGGTACATAGGCAATTCACTAATCTATAGAATAAAGTCTTCTTTTCTCTACAATGAAACTCTGTCTAATTCTGGCTCAATGGTATTAATTTTATTTCCTTCTTTAATTATTATTTAATTATATTTTATTATTATGTACATAAAACAATAAATTGAAATTTTGTCAAAGCCATTTATTTTACCCTAACCCCTCACATAAGCCATCTTTGGAAGACTGTTTAAGTAGAGCATCAATTCCTCACTTGCATGGGGTGTTTTAGGCAATACTTTTCCTTTTTGCCCTTACCAGTGAGTGTTACAATGCCAGTCCCAGCAAGCTCATTTTCCTTTTTTACCTTCATTTTTCTAGTTGTAGTTTTTGTGGCAAGTTCCCTGATGTTAAGAAACATGTTTCACATCACACGTGGTAGAAAAATCATCCCTCCTCCCTGCCTAGTACACATTTTACCACTATATTAAATACTATTAACTTTTCACTCAGAGATAACACAAAGAGCCCATTCACCCTTTCTCCTCAAGATGTAGAGGGAAAGGACTTCATGAGTACACCTCAGTTCTAAATAATTTCAAGATGACAGAGAGGTTCATGGGGGTTTTTTTCTCATTTAAACACTTTAAGAAGGGCCGTAGGTCAGATTCGCATTCAGGTCCTTTTCTTTGGAAATGCTCTGGTTCCTACAGGAAGCACAATGGCACATATGACTTAATTCTACCTCAAAAACTGACAAGTAAATGAACAGAGAATACCTGAATAGCTTTTCACTGATCAAATCGAGTCTTTCACCAGATAGGGTCTAACTTATGCAGCTTTCTTTTGTGTGGGAAAAATCCATTTTTCTCTGCTCATTTAACAGAGAAAGTCACCAGTTCCAGGCTGTTACTGAGGCAGTTATTACATGCTTTGGGTTTTAAAGCAGTGCTCTTAACACTGTGAAACAGAAGTACTGCAAGGAAGCTTTCCCATTTTCCTAGGAAGGGCCAAAAAGTGATAGGGGAAGAAGAAGAGAAAAATAAGTACGGCTGATGAGTGACAAGAGTATCATTCACTATGGATTTTAAGGTTTTGACATTTATTAATGTCAAATTCCTTTTTCTAAAAGCCAAAGAAAGATTCCTGATAAGACAGATGTATACATTCCACACAGTAGTTTGTTCATATAGGGTGGAAGAGATCCACATCAAGGGCCTGCTCTGCTCTTCAAGACTGGAATCTCATTCTTGCATAAACTCCATAACTGTCCCATTAGAGGAGCTTTGGCATCTCTCTCCGTTCTCTAAAAATTATGAACTATTCCTATCAGGCCTTTACATGGAAAATATTCTCAAATATTTATGTGTGTAAGCATAAAGTAAGGCTAAGCAAGTACAAAAATATTGCAAATAGCAAAAACTTAATAAATATTAAGAGAAGGGGGGGGGGGGGAAGAAGGGAGGCAGGTTTCTTGGCTTGCTGAGCACTTTTAATTGAAAAATTGGCAAAAACAAGAACAACGAGAAAAAGCACATTTCCAGATGAATCTGCTCTTCCTAAATCTGATTTGGGAAGAAGCCAACAGGACAGAGAAATTAGGAAAGCAATGTGACTACACATTTCCCACACTACAGGTCACACTAAAATTGAATGGGTTTCCTGATATTAGTTGCTCAGTCCCACCCCTCAATGGTACCCTGATGATGTAAAACTCTCCCAGGAGGAAAAATGTTAAGAAATAGGTTTGTTTCCATAGAACCCTGTCCACTGCTAAAAAGAGTATCTGAAAACAACAAATTCCAAAACAGACATGAGAAAGTAAAATTTGTGTTCTACCTTTGAAACATTATTTCAGATATAAGCTGTGATTTTCAAAGAACAAAGATATCACCAAACATATATACTATTAACTTTTTTAAAGATTAGATTCTGTGTCTGAAGAAGTTTTGCCATCCCTTGCTTTGTGGCAGCATAGAAGAAGCAAAGCATTTCCAATGTGCTATCATTTGCCTTAGTTCTTCTATAAAAGATATATTATCATAGCTTAGTTTTGGAGAACTGTATATTTTAATGGAAAACTACAGTAACTTCATAGAAATAGATTTATTAAATCAACTATTATATATATATATATATATGTATATATATATATATATAGTGTTTATAGAGCTAAAATGTGTATTAAAACAATTTCAGATGTGTAAACATAGCTAGTAGAAACAAACTGAATAGTTAACTGCATTTCTAGATGTGTACAATCAGTATACATTCCACCAAAAATAAAGAAAAAAACCACATTCTAGTGCTTTAATCTTACAGTATTATAGGGCAGTGTCCTGCTAATCAATCCATTTAACCTTACTTTTGAGGTTCATTTCTATCAGTAAAGACAGACATATTAAAATGCTCTTCAAAATTACAGCAATATCTCATTGAAACCCGAAGTTCAAACATGAAACAGAAAACAGTTTTACTGTTATCAAAACTGGCTTTTCAGAATAATCTGGTATTAGTGGACTACATAGCAGCAATACTGATGAGATAGTTATTAGTGACTAAATTATTCAGTACTTGCTTTTTTACAGGAAAACATCACTTGAGTCGTGAGCACTATTTTTTCATCATGCCATTTGAGGCCACATAGCTTTGAAAATCCAACTTCTTCTTGAGGTCTTTCCCAAGCCCCTGATTCATCACAGAAATCCCAACTTTGGTAACCACCAAACATTAGAACATTAGATTGGTTTTTCTCCTGAAGTACATTCAGCCCATGCTCTGCACCATAGAAATCAAAGAGCATTTTACAGTGATGTTACAATTTCCGTCCTTGAGGATAATCAGAAATTGACTGTGCAAAGCCCTAAGCATCCGGATCTAAAGTTAGACCTACTTAGACTGATGGCTTGGATTAAGCAACTTCCTGAGGTCTCTTCCTACCTACATTATTTTCTGATTTCCTAGAAAAAGCAAAAACAGTAGGTAAAATGAAAAGTTGCAGAAGCAGAACATGAGATATTTTCACAGCATACAACTGAATTGTTGAATAATATTGTTAGAAATAACATTTTGAAGTGAAGAAACAGAAATAACAGCTGGAAAATATTTTGTTGAAGTGTTACTCAAGTGTTACTTAAAATGGTCAAGTGAGCTTTTCAAGGCACATGATAGCACAGGCTTTATATACATAAATTCCTTGCCTTCTCCAGCATTTTCAATCATTTGGATGTTCTACTTTTTTTTCTTTCCACATATATGGAAGAAAGGACTGCCCAGGTTATCTGAGTTAACCTCTTTTTCTTTTTTTCTTCTCTTTTTAAATTTGTTTGTTTTCTTTTGTTTTTAATCAAACAGCAAAATATCTAAAGGGTACACCACAAATTCTTTGGACTTGATTTAGGTTGAAAACACCAGAACACACCAAATATCCATCTTTCCTAGCTGATCACTAGAATGTGTGCGACAATTCCAGAACTGGTTTAAGAATTCAAAATTTACAGGGGAATGGTAAGGAAAGTGCCTGAACACTTCTGGTTCAACAATGTCGGTCTTGGTCCTTTCACTGACAAGCACAACAAAGAGCAATAACGTAAAATATACTTCTTCACAGGGAAATGCCTACAAGTCTCTAGGCAGAAAACACTGGAATATTTATCAGCAAGAAATACTGAGCTCTAAAGCACGTAGCTAAGGACAATTTACATGTCAGCATAAGAGCAACATCTTTTCAGGAATTGCCAGTGAGAATTTTTACTTACGGAGAAAAGAAAACCTATTAAAGACTTAGATGTGAACTGAAAGAAAAAAATTCATCAGCAATTGGGAAACTAGATTGTGTTGTGAACATTCTGATTAAAGAGATGGGCTGAAAATTGGATTTTTCTACAGAGACGCAGCTCTTCTGCAACAAATAAAAAAAACTAGCACTGAGAATATAAGATGAAAAAGAAGTTTACTTTCACCTTTCTTTTTGGTAAACTACTTTTATTCTTTTGTGTCCTGGCCCATTAGAAGTTTTAAACTGGTTGATTTTTTCATGCTCTATTCTGTGATCAAACCCATGTTTAGAAACTCATCGCATATTGCTCCCAAAAGAAGGTCCAGAAGCCAGTATCTCTCCTCTCTCAGGCTCCAGCAAACCACCACTGAAGCCCCTGAGCAGCAGAACCAGGCACAGTAAAAGCCTCAGCTGCACCCAAAATGAAGTATAAATAATCAGAGACAAAAAGGAGAAAGATCAACTCCATGACTCGACTCTTGTTACCAGAATGGAGAATAAAACACACAGAAACAAGGACAAGCTGTGTGACTGTGAGGCAGGATAGAGCCCCCCAGCAGATCCATACTCACTGTGGGAGGGGCTGGGGGCTCCCCCTCTGCAGCCCCTTGCCTGCACTGCTCACTTCAGCCAGACCAAGAAATTCCCTCTCTCCCCTCACTCCCACCCACGCCTTATCAGCTGGGACTCCTGATCAACTTGCATGCCAGATTGCAACCCAGAGCTCATGCTCTCTTAGAGACAGGAGCAGTAGCACCTCAATCATGCCAACTATTTGCCCACTGAATATACAGAAGTCCTGCTTAATTATAGCAAATTAAAGTCATATATTATGGCTTTGATGTGACCCTAAAGCCCTTCAGAATGAGGAAAAACCACAGAGTAGTAGAGGAAATCCAAAGAGCCTTCCCTCGACCAAGAATAAAACATCTCTATGAAATAAAATTATCATCTGATAATACACGGCCACCACTTTCAATCACGCATTTCAAGCAGATTTCTAAAAATATTTTCAGGTTAAAAGCAAGTTCTCTACCCAACTAACACTGGCTTATGAGTTTACTAGACAATTCATATGTTATAAAGCAGGAACATGACATGCTCTTAGTAAAGATCAGGTTTGTCAACATCACCCAAAAGACAGAATATTCACACATAATATTCAGATTAAACTCATTCCATCAGGATCCTAAAGTGAGAGTCCATGGTGATACGCTTATTTACTCTTGGTCCCTCACATGCTTTGTCACATGTTTGCATAGTCATAAAGAGCAGATTCCCAGTCAAATTTTTGAAGGAAATATCACATACCTTGTTGCAATATGCAGCCTGTCCTCCAAGGACGTTTTCTGCTTCAGATCCCGAGTGGACCATTACACCAACAACCACCAAAGCTGAGGGCTCAGCGCTCTCCTCCACACTTGTGTTCAAATCCCAGAATGTTGCTTGCTGAGCATGGTATGCAAATGTGTCACTGCACAGAATG
>VWZN01012635.1:836314-873461 GCA_013396955.1 Regulus satrapa | reverse complement strand
AGAAAGACATCTTCACAGAAATTAACTTTGGCATTTCCTGACTACTGTGTTAATTTTTGAGATTGTATTTTAGCACGTTACATTTGTAGTTTTTCTTATGTCTATTTAAGAAAGGTTGTGAAAAATGTAAAATTCTGATTTATGCTGAGAAGTCTGACTGAGGACTTAATAGTTGATAAAGATGGAAGAGTTGTGGAGGTAATTTATTTTCTTCTGATTTCTTCAAGATCTTTGTAAGGCTCTGCACAGATGCCCCAAAACTGTTTCCGTTCATATTTTTATATAAATGACAGCCTGGCAGAGAACTGGGGAATGTCATGCTATCCTTCTTCCTGAGGATGTACACCAAACAAGATAACTTTCCTGTTCAAAATCTATTTCTCAATTTTCAGAATTAAAAACATCTGGGTTTTCCATGTCAACTTGTGACATCTTGAAACTCCTCAGAAAAAAAATGAAAGATCATCTTCTGAATATTCTGACCAAGGCTGAAGAGTAATTTCACAGTAATAGGAAACCAAACATTATGGATTGTAAAAAAAGGATTTGAATTGAAATTGGCTTATGAAGTCAAAATGCTTTTCAGCAACAATCCACAATATTAGTTGTAGTAATGTTCCTAGAAAAGGTCAGTCAGTGTAATTGGGCTATTTCTGCCCAGGGCACAGGACTGGGCCCCAGCAGAACCACATTCTACTTCCCATTTAATGTGACTGACCTTCAGCACATCAGTGGCTCCCTGAGGAAAAGCGATGCTGACTTGCAAAGGGCTTTGTGATAAGCAGGTGAAAAACACTTTATCACCTCTTAGTCTAATCCTTACTAATTAATGACATAATAATTGGTTTGGTCTTCTTGCTCATTAGGGCTTGATGTGTTAATTGGTTTATCCTGATGACTTTATTGAATAGAGCACTTCCATGAGATTAATTTCCCCACCAATGAGTAATACACAAAGTGTTTTCTTACATCCATGTAAAGCGTGTGTGTAAGGCTGTGTAACACAGGCTTTATGAATACAGTCTGAAGTACTAGAAAGCCAAATTAAATCAGCTTCCAGTTAGTTCTTTCAGAGACAAGATGTGTGAACCTTGTTATCTTAATTCACTGTCAGAGTGGAGATTTCTCCACCCATTACAATTCCTATCTTCTACTTCTCAAGACAGTCCTAAGGCATAAAATTCAGTAAATGAACCTCGCTTCTTTATTGGGAGTCCTCTGAATCCTTCCTGAAACTCTACTGCTCTAAAATTTTCCTCCTGCATATGTGATCCTAATTACATGCTATGCAAAGATGTAGGAATTCAAACATGTAATAGAAAACACCTCTAAGGTACAGAAAATATTATTTTAGTAATAAATACCCCTTTTTAAAAAAAGTATTTTAAACTAGTGTTCTGATCCTAAGAAAGAATCTAAAATGTGAAAAATTGCATCTTTCAGCTGAACTTCCTTTCTAAAATTATTCTCTATTTTTAAGTGGATATCAGATTTGACATTTTAGAAGTATCTACTCTAACATATTCAACCACTGCCAGGCCAGAGCATTGAAATCAAAGATTAAAACCAAAATAACTCATGGGTTTTTTCATAATTAGAAGGAAGCAGGTGTTTGCATAGTTTCAGGTTATTATTTCACAGCGCCATATTGCCTCATATTCTCTACTACAGCATGAAGAAATGAGTGCCAAAACCCAGAGAGTGCACTAACACCAGGGGCAATATGGGTCTAAATACAGGCAGAGCAAAAGTGGGAACTGGCCATCAAGCTCCCACCTTTATCATGAGCATTCATGACATTATCCCAGCAGTCATTGTGTGTATTAAACACTATACCAAACTTCTGAAAACTCACTTTTTTCTGTATCTATGTAATACAGATATTACCTTTTCTTTTTGCTGCTCAGGAAAATTAAATTGAAAAATTAAAAATTTGTATACATATATGTATATGTCTTTATATGTATGTATGTTATGTGTGTGTGTGTATATATATATTATGCAAAAGTTATAACAGTTTTTTCCTTCTTTTTTGTAGCTGTTCATTGGTTCTGAAGGACAATACAGTCATATTTTATACTGTAACACCTAGGAACAAGAAATTAAAAAGAAGCAAGTAATATCTGAGAGAGAGTATGAAAAAGGAGAAAAGAGAGATTTAGAGAAGAGAGAAAGTTAAATAGTGGGTAAAAATAGTTTGTCTTGACGTTTTTCTCAGTGCAATTTCATTTTGTTCTGGTCCCTACACAAAAGAGAGATGCTAGACTGAGGATAGTATTTTGCAGCTGATTGGAAGGACCAGACAGTTTTGGTTTACAAAAAGGAGCAAATGTGCTTACTGAACCAGCCACACCACACACATGAAATGTGCTATTGTGAAAAGGCACTCAGTGCAACTGCTGGCATAGAGAAGCTCTCGAGAGAGATCTATGAAAGTTCTTGCACAAAATGTAAATCACATTGCCAAAGCAAAGCAAGCAAAGGGCAATTGTTCCAAACACCTGCGTTCTGCTCATCAGCTCACTGGTCACGCCCTCATGATTCAGTTTTGTTGGAAACCTGATGATCTCCATGACAGCCTTTCATTAAGCAGTAAAACCTCCCCACCCAAATTTGTTAAAGTGTTATATTCAAGCATTAGAAAACATATGGCACAAATTTGTAATTTGCATTTCGTGCCTTTGCTGCAGCAGTTAGAGGCTACCTTCCTCCTCTAATTCCAGACAGAGAGAAGAAGTAAATACAGACTCTGTGATTTCCTGCTGGGCTTGCCTTGTTATGGTTTTTCTAATTTATTTTGTCACATGAACACTTTCACGCATGTGTCTGACCACCTCCTCTAGTTCCATTATATTCCTCCTGCAAGCAGCAGATTCTTTGTACTGGGGATTGCTTACTGGGGTGAATGTTTGCTCCTTTTTTCATGGAGCACTCACAGACAGTGAGGTTGGAATAGGTTTGCATCTAAAAGGTCAAGTTGTCTCCCCATATGTCAGCCTATGTCACCCCATCTCCTGTGCATAATGAGAAAAAAAAAAAAAAAATCACCGGCAGAAGACAAAACAAAAGAAAGCAGCTGAAGACTGAAAGAGCAAGTGTCAAGTGACATAGCAACTTAGAAATCCTTTGAAGCAAGTCTACATCAGACTGTGTGAAACTGGAAAAACATAGCACAGTAGGCAAAAGCAAGCTAAGACTTTTCTTTCCAAAATGTCCCAACAGCATTAAAGTAACATGAAACCTGGGAACAGCAGAAGCAGAGATTTTCAGCAAGCAATGGGAGTGAGCAAGAAAAAAAGACAAGCAGAAGGTAGTTTGACATCTGGATATTTCTTTTTCTGAAACTGTTTTCTGCAAGCCCTGGTCTGATTAGACAGACAACTAACTGCAGCACTGTGTACTGACATATGGAACCAGCCACACTCAGACTTACAAGATATCTTTTTACAAAGTATAAGATGGAAGTAAACTGTGACTATTTTTAAAGTAAAGACTCAGCTCTTTCAGACTGTATTGCATTTTCGGTCTACAATAGGACATTCAGAAGGACTAGAATTCTTAGGAATTATTTGCTGCCAAACAAAAGCTAGTCAAGTTTGAAGGCTGAATATAATCTTGACACCAAAGACAAGAAAGAATTCAAAATAATGTGGGAGATAAAGAGAGAAATTTGAACATCAATCTTCAAGACTGTAAAACAAAACAGAAGCGTAAAATATCACTAAACAAATTGCTGTATTTCGGGGAAGATGCAAAAACATCAAAGGATTCTATCACTTTGCAAGAATCCGGGAATATAAACAGAGTTTTCACAGCATAAACAGAGAGGATAACCAGAGTAACAGTAACTCCACAGAATTTTTCAGTGAATAAATTAACCAGTGAATAATATTACAACAGAAGACAAATGGACTACAATCTGAAAGACAGTACAACATTTAAATTTAAAGGCATACATTCTTGGTGTCACAGTAAGCAGACTGAGATGGCAAGACAAAGGAATACCCCAAAGTGCCAAAAAGTTTCCAGATCATAACAGATCTTTGCACGTTTCTACTTCTTCTCATTATCTGTAATTTATCATATTGTTCCTGCACAATAAATATAAACAATTAAGTTTTTCACCAATTCATTCTAGCAGATGCTTTTTCTCAGGCACCATAAAGCCTCAGTTAGAAATAGATTCAAATCTGGAAGATACTATAATGAAGTACCTGCCAGATCTGATAGCACAATGTCATGTAGTGGCATGAATTTAAACAGCTCTCAGCAGTGTGATTTCAAACATGTTACTCCAGTTCTCTGACAAAAGTAGATGAACCATCTTTATTAATATTTTACAAACTGCAAAAACTACAAAGCTCTATCTCAAAGCAAACAATGTCAGTAACTACATTTTATTTAACTAAAAACTCAAAACAGAAATATACTGGTTGAGACATCTGGTCACATTACTGAGCAAATGCAAATACAGATGAAAAGGAATGCAAAAATAAAATCCACATGATCAGCGTCTGCACTTAAAGTTAATCCTAGTGTCATGGATATACAACAGCAAATAGTATTTTCAAATATACCCATTGATATACTCTTTGGTTTTAAATTTACCCTTAAAAATTTAAGCTATCTAATTTGTGAAAAAAGATCAAACTGGTATCTCCCACATGATAAAAGTTCCATGTGCCATTGCATGAGCAACAATTAGGGGATACCTAAATATGCTACAAAAAGGAACCTCTTGTAATTTATTTCAGGAATTGTTATAGATATAAAATTCAGCTGCAGAGTGTTTCCAAATGCCTACCAACAAATCTGTGTGACATATCCCACAGCAAACATGCATATTCAAGAAATCAGAGAGGTAAAAATAAGAAAAACATATGACATTCTCCAGTCAGATTTGCTTAATAATCTGTGTGACTAGATTTATCCTGTAAAATGTGAAACTTGAAGACATACATCATCAGTAAAGTTTTAGGTCTTACATGACTTTCCAGGCCCTGCCTGGTTTGTATTTGTCAGGAACATTATTATACAGACACTGTACAAAGACAGAATTATATTGGATGCACCGTTTCCAGGCAATGCAAAAGAAAACCAAAATAAAATTAGGTTAAAGTAACTGCACAGTGGATTTTCCCATTCTCTTTCAAAAAAGATGAAGAAAGTATTTCCTTACAATCTGCCCTGGTACAGCACTGTTTACATATCATGTCAAATTTCCAAACCTCCCCTCATTTGATTTGTTGACACAGGGTCTAGTAAAATATTCTGGATCATCAACAAGACCTAAATATTTTTTTCTGGTTTTTTTTACANTGGTTGGTTTTATTTCAGAATTTTTCAAACATCCTAAAAATTATATGATATGCTTAAGGCACACTTAAGAATAATTTTACAAAGACAGATTTCCTGTTTTACAGGAAAAATGTGTTTAACACACTGAACCTGCAGATCAGATGGAAAGTGTGACCAACAGCTTGTTTTCTTGTTCAGTTCTAGACCTTTTCAGGACTTAGGAAAAAGAAGCTGATTTTCTCTTTTTAAATATCTGGGACACAGAGCACATCTCCAGCTGTTCCTGCTCTCAACCAGACAGACTTCAGCTGCTCCTCTCCACGTGAGAAATTTTATCACTGATGAAAATGAACAAGAGGAACTGATAGTCCCACAAGAGCAGCAATTCATGATTTCTTCATGGGTAACAAGTTTCACTCCCTCCACTTTTTAATAAATACCAACTTTATTCCTTTAACACTGTCTAGCCTCTGCTCTAGGTAGCCTCTCAAGGCATCACTAGTTACCCTTTGGCTTCATAAGTGCTTGTGTCTTTCTTGCTGAGAGCTGGGCTTTAATCACCCTGTCATAACTTCAAAATCTAACAGATATAGTCAGAGTTTCTAGTGACTCCATCTGTTCAACTATGATCTTCATCCTACTGGGATTGTAAATGCAGATGGGAAATAAAATTACACTCATTTGTTTTGGGTTTGGGATGGAGATGTTTATCTGTACAATCTCCTAAGTGCAAATGCAGTCCTTCAAGATCCTTCCAGGCGCCACAGTGAAGAGCTGGACACACTGGTACTTTGCTAATTGGTCCTATTGTCTGAAGCCACTTCTCAAAACATCAAAAGGAAAACCAATGCCATCTGGTTAGAGCTAGCTATAAATTTATCATACTTAAAAATATTGATTCAGAAAAAAAAAAAAAAACCCAATATATTTAAAAAAATGTTTTTCCGGAAAAAAAAAAAAAAAACCAAAAAACAGTTGAAATCATCATCCCTCTTTTCTCAAACAGAGACAAAACACATTCAAACATACTGCTCCTGATCCAAGTTATTTGTGTATGGGCTTACCTGAAAAGCAAGTTTAGATTAGCTGAGGTAATTACAGAGTTACACACATTAATTCAAAATGCATCGAAATTTCTATAACATAAAAGTTTTGGGTTTTCAGCTGCAGCATTTTAATGTTATGGGGGTTTTTTCTCTGATAGCAACTAGCAAAGTGGAAGACATGTTCTTTCTTCATTTAGAAACAGCAGTAGCAAAATTAATACAGATCAGACTGCAGGAAAGAATAAAAACATTGTCACCTTCCCCGGTATTTAAAACTGACTTAGAACAGTGTAATGCCTTGCACCACTTCAGGAAAAGTTTCATATTTCCCATGTGATTTCCTAATTATAAGTGAGTAAAAAGATGGTCAAAATTGCATAAAATGAAATTATTTATTAGGTAAATTGAAATCAGTGCAGAGTCAAAACAACCTACCAAGATGAACTTACAACATAAGTAATAAAAATATTTCAGACAAAGATAATATGTCAGGCTAAAATGATGCAAATAAGAATCCTATTTACAGGAGACACAGAAATGTTTTGTTCTTCCCTCTGCAGCAATAAAAGTACCAGATGACTTTTATATCGATGTATTTTATATACACAGATTGTTTTCACATAATTAATTGTTCCACACAGAATGTGTTCCTTCTCTTGACATACAAAGCATTTTAATAGTTACAAAGGGAAGAGCAAGGCTTCAAGCTTTCTTCAGCTCTTTTAAACTAAAACTTTTTTGTCATGTGATACATATCTATGTGTGTGTGCACATCTGTTTATGTACAGACACACTCTGTACCAATTCACCAATTTACCTCTTCATTGTAACTACATCAGTGGAGTAACTCAGTGATGGAGGGTCTCCTGCTAAAGATGTTATTTTTCAGACTTGAAAGGAAAGGTGTTTCTCCATCACAGTCTCCATTTTTACACCACACCTGAAGTCAGGCTTCCAGAAAGCAGCACTCTAAGGACCAGGACCTGTGTGCTGCTCTTTAACCTGTGCTCCAAACCTCCTAATTTCCCACACAACACTTTTGCTTTCTATCACAACCTGGCCCCATCACAGGGTCCTCATCTATGGCTCCCTTCATGAAAGTCACAAACACAGCAATTCCCAAGAAATTCAGAATGGATACAGCCCAAAGAAAGACTATCTATTTTCTGCCTAGTGAACACCACAGTTAATATCTGATGGGGTTTTATATTTCTCAAGCTTTTTTATGAAGGCAAGTTGGTTTGGTTTTTTTTTTTAATCACATTTACAATTAATAAAAAACTTTGTTAAAGACATAAAGGTTTTAAAATTAAGTACTCAGAAGTTAGAAAATTCCTAATAATTTAGACAGCCTTTGCAGCTAAATTTTATGGTTCATGTACATATGCACCACAAAACAATCCTTAGCTTTTTTTTCCCACCGGCTATGAGCCAAATAACATATCATTCCCCAGTCCTGTCTTCACAGACAGCTGAATTACTTTAGTTGATATTTTTCCCAAAAAGACTCCCTTTCGGAAACCATCCAATATGACTATTTCAAGCCAAAGGTTAAAGCTTCAAACTTCAGCAAGTGCAACTAGCAATATTTGGAGTTCTCAGGGAGTATCACAGATGGGTCACTGCCACCTCTTCGCACATGTGCAGATAATGAACATCCTTTGTGAGGATCCAGGGACAGAGGATTCATCGGCAGAAAGGGCCCAGACTTTGCCCAGCTCAGCCAGCCTCACCTGCCACACACAGAGCAAGAAAGGGGGGGATAGGTGACCAGGGACATTGCCCTCAGGCCACTGAGATTCCACTGCCTGAGGCTGATCCATGCAGCTGCTCATGACAACACCTTGTTTAACTGTGAACCACTTGCCCATTCTGACACCTGCCTCAGGTGCCCTGAATCCTCACATAGCTGTTCTAACCTGTCCCAGTGTCCTGTTTCCTGCTTGTTCTCAAGAAAGACTACATGCATGAGCTCAGCAAACCTGGCTACCATTGTTTATAAACCCTGCTTCTGCTCTTTCTGTTCAAGTCAACACTATATTGCTATTCCATTTTTGTAGCAAAGATATAACCAAAGCCAGGCAGCTTTCTTCTGCCATTGGAGCTAGAAACAGGATCAGAATTCATGCCCCATATAACCCAACCTTACAAGAGGACTGTATTAAATTACATGAAAAGGACTTGCAAAAATCTTCTCTCTCTTGTAATTACTAAATCTACTATTAGGTAATATAATTGTGCACTATTTGTAGGATATGGCTTGGATTACCTATAAGCTACATCATTTTAATTCAGCTAGAACACAGAACCAAATCAGTCAATTTTACAATATACTAATTTCCTTCATGTTCATTTGAACCATGTACATTTATTATAAGTCAATTTCCCAAATAAATTCAAGGCCATCTCTTGGATTCCATTACAAAATGCCTGCCTGCCTGCCTTGCAAGGCTTCATACTGCACAAGCACTGTTCCTGATATTCCTGCTACAGTATTTGAACTTAGATAAGGTATCACTCCACTGCACACTGGAGCTTGAAGTGTTGGCATATCCTTAAGTTGCATGGTGAGGTTTTCTTTTCCCATTAAATACTTTTTATTTCTACACTGGGAGAACAGAATCAAATCCAAGACTGAACCTTTCTGCAGATTTAATCATGACTCCCTCATTTTAATAGCCATTTAAAAGCATATTAATACTTATTTACATACCTATCTTTATTGTACCAGCTCAAATAAGGAATTTCTTGTCTTCAACAAATTATTCCAAGGCAGATAAAAAAAGTACAAGTCAATGCTTTAGAAAGTGGAGCTCTGGCTGAGGTGTCCACACGCTGCTGGCAGCAGTCAGCATTAACTAATGGCATCGAGATAACGGCTCCACTTCTATCTCCTTACTGCTGTCACAATTTGGACTCTGAATTTTTATAATTTGCTCTTATACAAATGGGGCTATCCCTCCCAAATAAACATCACTTTAGCAGTGGAGACAAAGTCTCCCTTAATTTACTTTCAGAGTGGGTTTTTGGGTTTTGGGGTTTTTTTTGGTTTTTTTTTTAATTTCAAGCTGGTTTTCTTTCAAGGCATGAGACATAAATGCTGCTCTCTTCACCACACATACTTATTGCATAGCACAGAATGTCCACAGCTTGTGCTGGTAACAAGGAGATCAGCTTTGATTGAAGAGGGATGTGAAAGCAGCTCCCTGGCCTTTGGAGACTTAAAAATACTCATTTACAGCCTCGGGATATTTTTAAAAGACCAAGGAACTATTTTTATGTTTTGTGATGTTGTATCAAATGTCAGATTAGTCTTTGAAGGTATATGGGATTTTGTTCTGAGATTAATAATTTTAGAGTAATTGTAAAGATTTTGATAAATATTTGTCAGATCTCTATCACCGTAGGGAATTTTTAATTAGAAATTATTTTAAATATAAAGAAATTGTACTCTATCCAGTAAAAAAACTGAGCAGAGTCAAGCAAAGGGGCAGAAATTTACATTTTTAATGGTGTGCAAACAGCCAGAAACCTGTGGAGTCTGTTCTGTGACTGCATTTTTTCCGCAATCCCCTAATTCTTTTTATGAAGACTAAAAGAGTGGCATGTTGCCTCATATATACAGAGCTATTAGCAAGGACTGAACAAGTTTTGCATAAATTAATGTACCTGGGGAAATGGATTGTATACTCATTCATCTTCCCCAGATAAAGAGAAACTTCCCCCATAACCATAAACAAAGAACTCATCCAGACCTTCCTTTCCTCTGGATGACAAAACTTACACATACTGTCTTCAGCACAAGAGTCATTACAGAGCATCATTGTTCTAACCCTACTCACACATTTATTTTTATCTTAGGCAGGCTATGCAGTAGTGGACCGTCTTGTTTACTTGAGGCATTATAGTGAGGCGGTGAGAAACAAGGCCCTCATCAAAGACTGTGATGTGAATCATCATGGCTTAGTTGCAGTAGAGTCCATCACAGTAAACAGAACTCATCCCCAAATCAGAACTCTAAACTGCTAGCAGAATCCATTTTTAGAGCATGACCACTATGATTTCTCATTTTGTCTGCAAGCAGTAATAAATGCTTGTTAATACTCAGAAAGCACATCTCATAAAAGTCCTTTAATAGTGGCACAGTCCTCATTTTCCCTTATGTCCTCACTGTCGTTTCATGTGGAAAATGCAGGGGAAATGCAGCAAAGCTGTTGGGATTCCCTTGGCTAAGCAGACCCTCCCAGTGAGGGAATGGGACCACAGGCAATTTTCAGGCTCCCTTGGCTGAGACTTAATTCTGTCCAGCATGTATCCTCCAAAGAGAAATATTCTCTGAAAGGTGAAAGTCACAACAGCTGTCTTTGTACTCCTTGAACTGCACAGCAGACAGGCTGAGGGGACAGCAACTGTGAACGTGCAGAACAAGGAGCACTGTGCATCGTGTTACACTCACCCCCTGCCCTGTGCATTTGACTGATAGGGGTTCTCAGTTTGTTTATTCTGTTGTAACTCGGTGTTTTGATATCACTTTTCATTCTGAAAGACAGTGTACATTGATCTTGCTGCTGCTTATGAACAAAAGAGTGAAGAGGAGCATTTCATCATCCCAAAGATAAGCAGTAGAGATGGACAGCTGGGGGAAGGAACTAGGACACAAAAGCGTACCAGAAGGGTAAAAGGGTCAGTTCTCATTACTACTGCCATAAATCCCTACCAGTGACAACAAAAATACAAAGCAATTAAAATGGAGAAGAGGCATAAAAATAGAGGAAAGATGAAAAGTAGAAAATATAAGACAGTTTGGCAATAAGAGTGCTGAACAAAGTGCTAGAGGTAGCTTTTCCTCTTTCTAATGGATTGCTTTTGTGGTAGTTTCTTCTGTAGAAGGCTATGGTTAATGATACACAGACTTTTCATGTGACTAAAGATAATTGATTCAGCCCTGACTGAGCAACATTTGCATTTAATAAATCTTAATTTTAAGGAGCAGTGTTACTGTATGTGGTTTTATAGAACCTGAGGTCTCCTCAGAAATTAGTCCCACTTTCACAACAAACAAAATTTAAAATAATATTTCTCCCCTATCAGGTATAACATAACAAAAGAAATACCATCAAAAAATCACACAGACTTTAATTTCCCTTCAAATTCACGAAAGTAGCAATCATACTTTCCACAGTAAATGCTAATATCCCTTGAATTTATGTAGACTTCTTACTCATGTGTACTCGCCTCTCTCTGCCATTGTTACACTCTAGGTGAACTCCTTGACAAGAAATTACTGACACATCGCAGGATGATTTTATTAAGTCATCTGGGGCAGGAAAACCAAGTGCCTCAAGTAAATAGGGAATTCCTGATCTGCTCCCAAGAGCCGTCCCTACCTTCCACACAGGCTTGTTTGAGAAATGTCTTTGTTGTGACTGCACATAGTCAGTAAGACTTGAGTTAAGTAGGAACATTTATAATTGGTTATTACTCTCAAGTGGCTGCAGACTCCATGAGGAACGAGTACATTACTAGTGCTGTCCTCTGGATAGCAGCTTCTTACAGAACTGTATTTCCAATGAAATGCATTATTATTTTTTTTAAAAATCCACTACAGAACTGAGATTTTTCCCCTCCTTTTTCGCCATCATCTCCCCATCCCAGCTTTAGGCCAAAGTTTCTCCTTCTGGCCAAGTGTAAGTAAGAGTTTGGCCCTGCACGAGGGCCCTGCAGCTGCTGGGCTGGCCGGGCTCTCGCTGCCCACCCGGGCTCCCAGGGACGCTCACATTGCCCTCAGCAATGTCCCCAGAGTCTGCCCCAGCTCTGCCACCTGCGGCAGCTCTCAGAGCCTGTGGGCAGTGCTGGTGAGTGGGACTGATCAGGCTCTCTGGAGCAGCCTGCAGTGTGGCACATGGGAAATTCTTCCCCAGACCTCGTCTGCTGGCGTGCAGGAGGCCACAGGGTATGGTCACAAACAGGCACTCGGTCCCATAGGTGTGACACTCGATTTAACTCGCTTTAGACAATTCTCCTTGCCCCCAGCCAAGATTTTTCTTTGTTTGGGGATATGAGTTAAGATATGAAGATACAGACAAAGCTCATCCATTCAGGCTAGGGCACTGGACTCTGCCAAAAGCTGTTCCGAAATCCAAGGCAGCTTAAAGATGTAACTTTCTCCATTTGTTCTTTGCACAACTTTTTTGAAAACAAGTATACCAGACAACACCAAGCTTGAGAAGTTTTTTATGACTTTTAAAAAGTCATATTGTCTTGGTTTTGTCATCCAGGATTTTTCCAGGTGTTCTGTGATCTCAAAATTAACATATCCAAGATCCAAGTCTTACACTAGCACTGAGATCTTAGACACATGTTTTCAAAAGTATTACATGATTCTTTATTTGATTGACATTTCCTAAGCCTTTTCTATATATGAAAAAGGCATGTAAAGGGCATGAAAAAGGCATTAAAAAAGGCATGTAAATAATAATTTTGAATATCACTGTCAACTCCTAATATATTTCATTGCTAAACCTTTACACTTCAAATCTATTGTAATTCTGTATTTTGTTGGAAAAGAATGTGGTACACAGGCACATACATCCTGGGTTGGTCTCCTGTTATTCACAGCTCTAAAATTACAATGGCATTTCTAATTTTTATATCTGAGAAAGAAAAATGAACTAAGCAAAACATGGCATATATGACCTTGCAACAATAATTACTCACTGGCAGGAGCCACCAGCATTCACATGTAACCTTAACAAGGCTTTGACTCAGGATGTTATTTTTCTGCAGATTACCACCCTAAACTCAAATCATTTATCACAAACTGCTGGTATTTCAGCACTAGCATGACAATACACAGCATAAACCACAGACCGAAAACAAGTACAGCTTTTTGAGACAGTAGATGATAACTCATTATTGGGACAGCCGTGCAACAATAATGTGTTTTCCCTTGATAAAGGTATCATCTTCTAAAATTAGTTACAGTGAGTTGGATAATCTTAATAAAGAAGAGTCACGCAAGTTGGAAGGACCACCCCCGCTCAATTATAGCAAAAAGCAGAGTTCATGCTTGATGACCTGAGGTGTTCTAAGAACAATAGTAACTTTTTTAATATGAATGATGCTAACTTTCACTTGGAAATTTTTTTTACTTTCTCTGAAATCAGAACTTTGCAAAATAGCTTGCAAAGGCTCTGAGGAGAAACCTGGTTGTTCTTTATGTATTTGCGAATCATATACACTGCATTCACTTCAGATCATTGAAAGCATGTAAACTATTTCTTGGGAAATGAACTATTTTCCAAGATGACACCCATGGAAAAAGCCCCAAACAAACATGGTGAAATGTGAACATTTATTCAGGAGTGAAGTAAAGCAATTAGTGATATTTTGTAGAATTATCTTGTGTCAAGGTGTAAGTTGTCTGGTAGAAGGAAGTAATTTCAAAAGATATCAGTATTTCTTCAAGCAGTGAATGTTTTGCTACAGTTCTGTCAAGTCTTCTAGAACTGAAAACCATTCCATGAAAGTCAATGTAAAGTCTGACAGTGGTTACAAGAGGAATAGCTTGAAGTAAGCTTAACACATAAAATGTTATATTAAACATTGCAAACACTTAAAAATCATTTTATTGCTTCCATGGTACTGAACCAGTAAAACACCACAAGCAAGCATTAGTTTCTCCCTCAAGTGGATTAATGATTCCTAGGAAGAGAAGATTAATGTACAAAGACTGATATTTCTGTACAAAAAAATATAAGCAATTCTTAGACACATGAGAATTGTTTATTCAGCTTTGCAGGTGAAATCATCCAGACCACTTTCCTTCCTTCCAGCTGTTAGCTCCTACTCACACCCACTGGATGGGTTCCCCAAAGAGCAGGTGCCAGGGACCTGTGGCTCTGGCACACCAAGCAGACCCCAGAGCTGCTTTGACTTGGTGCTCCTCAAAGAGGCAGCAGTAGAGAATAGCTAGCTGGGATGACCTTATGCAGATTATAATTATTTTTTAACAAAGTAACTTTACTGTAAAAGTGATAGCATTTCTTTCTTGGAGA
Organism: Regulus satrapa; assembly: GCA_013396955.1. Classification (NCBI taxonomy): domain Eukaryota; kingdom Metazoa; phylum Chordata; class Aves; order Passeriformes; family Regulidae; genus Regulus; species Regulus satrapa. The sequence continues at coordinate 859,060 of VWZN01012635.1, read as the reverse complement.
TTTTGCTACATTTCTCAAGAATCCTCACTATTAGCACAAGTCCTTGCATGGTAGTTGTAAATGAGGGAGGCAGAGGACCCATAAGGTAATGTATGATTCAGACACCTTCAATATGTAAGATTCAGACACCTTAGACTATTTTCTAAAATACGGTGAAAGAAAATGCAGGGCTTTTCATTTCAGCTTTTCCCCAAAGCAACTTTTGCCATCGTTCTTCGTTATGCTATTATTCTGCAAGTTTCTGATTCTATGGGCAGCAGTACAGCCATAAAAAGTATGTCCAGGTTAAAAGTATTCACAAGAATCCTGTAACACATTGGTGCATTTGGAGGAGATAAATCTGAAGGAAATATTTTATTTTGCGTCATGTAAAATTTGATACTGCCCTCACATCCTCATAAAAGTGACCATTCTCTTCTAGGAGATGACGTAAAGCAATAAAGGAGAAACCTTTATGTGCTCTGTTAAATGTTTCAGGATGTGCAGTCAAAGAGGTTATTTGTTTTGGATTTCTTAAAGTTGAAGCTAAAGGGGATCACTGCTGAAGTCCCCAGGCTGCAGACAACACAGCTGCAAGAAGAGTAACCACAAAATCTTACCAGAAATATAGAGTGCACCAAAGATTTTGTCAAAAGGCACAAGTGCATCAAAATGTAAGCACAGCAACAATAAATCCTGTTATATCAGCCACAAACAGAAATTAGAATTAGCTGCACTGATGGCAAGTCAGATTTGGGACACATGGCTGAGAATTCATGCAAGAAATATGAATAACCTTCCACTAGACCAAGTTGCTCAGAGCCCTACCCAATCTAATGTTTAACACTTCCAGGAGCATCCACATTTTCTCTGGACAACCTGTGCCAGTGCCTCACCATCCGCACAGAAAATGATTTCTTTCCAATATTTAATCTAAATCTGCCCTCTTTCACTTTAGAGACAAAACAGAGATTAACAATGTCAAATTACCATTTTGGAAAGCAGGGGTAGAATTACTTCAGGCAATCATGGATTAAAGTACTGTATTCTTCATCTTCCTCCAGTGCCTGTGTTACACAGATCAGGAGCAGCAGATAGCATGTGGTGTTTCAGGCACCTGGGGAACTTCATGCATAAAAATTAATGTTCCCAAGAAATCATTGGAAATCACAGCTAGTCAAGAATTTTGAAAGTAAATTTGAATTCTGAAATTAAATTTAGACTTTCTCACTTGTTCAAGTGTCATTGCAAAAGTTCCACTCTAGGCTACCAGGCTGCTTTGGCATGGACTATTCTACATTCCTCTGCTGGAGCCTTCACTTTTCACAGCTCTGCCTTAAGCATGCCTGAAGTACAAATAGGACTGAAAGATGCAATCCAATGAAGAAATAATTTCAGATCACAAATATCTTATTTATCATTTACAACAGAATTCAAAGCATTTTTCTGCTGCTGCCTTCGGAAGAAAGTAGATACACACATAAATTTTGCTGGGAAGGGTAGCTCCTTTGTAGAGATGTTTTACTGTAACAATTTTGCCTCAAGCATTTTAACTGGTCAACCTCCTACTGAAAGTAAGGTTGTTTAAAAAAAAAAAAAGAAAAGGAATGGATTTATTTTTTGTAAACTTCTGTAGAAAGTATTTATTTTGCAACCATGGTGCTGAAATTAAACAGCTAGATAGATACATGTTTATATTCCTGCAGCCACAGGACTTTTTTCAAAGACTCCATGAATGTGTTGCTAAGAAACCAAGTCTTTCGTATATCTATGTCACTCTTCAACTTATCCTAATTATAAAGTTTTTTTAACTGCATTTTAAAATAAGTTTTTAATATTTAACCGCTGTCCAATCACTTCAGACATCATTTTGTTTACAGGAAGCAGTAGAAAGGGACAAGTGAAGTAAATGGGTCTGTCTGTAAAGCATCACCACTCAGAGTTCCTGAAGTGTTTACAGGAAGCCTTTTTCCCCACCTGAGGAGGGTCAGATCTATTACAGCAAGCACTTGTGATTGGCTTGACCTTTGGCATTTTTATGTCAGTAATTCTTCCTGTAACTTGCTGCAAATATTATGTTTGGTTTTTTTCTGTTTCTCATTAATATATTGTACTGAGTAAGACCTAATGGTTTAGGTCTTGCATAATTTTCAGGCTCTGCTCAAATCCCGTTTCCATGGGCACATCTGTTCCTCGATTGCACTGCCTACCTCTTCTAAACATAAATCTTCTACATTTCTCCAGAGCCAGATGGTTCTTTCCATGGCATCCCTTAAGGGAACAATTTTTTTTTTTTAAAACCCAACAAACTTTGTACTCAGAGATACCATTCAAGATACTTGAGCCAGAAACTGTGGACCACAATATGTTTATTGCATCCATATGCACAAAACTAGTGTACCAGCTACAAAAAGGTCAGATTACAAAACTGCTTTGATTTCCCAGCCACTATTATAGTGAACTGAAATACAGAAAAGCTATGGATTACTACTTACAAGGACGAACCAATAACAGATTATAAAGACCTGCAATTGTCATTGCCTTTCAACCTTCACCAAAAAAATGAGACCTAATTAAATAACCAGGAAAGTTTGCAAAAGCCTGAAGAGATTATGAGTTAAAGAATCTGTGAGTTACATTTAAGCAAGTGTAGGTTCTGCTCACTAGCCTGACCTCTTCCCACCAAGGGCATAGGCTCCCAAAACAACCGAGTAAAATCAACAGCAAACATTTTGGTGTAGAGAGAGCAGTTTACTTGATAATCTGAATTGTTCTAGTTAGGACATAAAAAGGTCTCTCTCCAAATGACCCAACTGGATGTATTAATGGTCACCAGAAAGCGAGCTGTGATCATGGCTGTTCCATGCAGAAAATCAAATGTTATATTTGAACCATTGCTTGCCCAGCTCCAGTGGCCAAGACAAGAACTTGTGAGACATGCAACACCTGCTACCAGCACTCCCCACATTGCTGCAGCCACTGGTAAAAGAGCAACACACCCTTCAAAAATTATTTTTATGGGAATACAAGGCATAGTGTTACTGAACCAACCAACACAGCTTTAATGGGTGATATTTTCCACATGAGATACACCCTCAATACAAGCTGATGGCCAAGGGGTACTGGAACTCATGATTGGATTTATTCCTTGCAGCTATTCCTCACCATAGTAGTAAATTTGGGGTTATCTCAAGAACACAAAACACATTTTAAACAGCCCTCTTTTATCTCACTTTTGAAACAGCATCACACTATCAGTATTTAAAACCTTCCTAGGAAGTATCAAAATTAAATTACATTCAGCAGGAAAACATTGTCCAAACAGCAAATACTTCCCTCAATACAATGCAGCAACAAGTAATAGAACGTCATTGCTGAAATGAAAGATCAGTTTTGCCATTTTTAATAGTAGCAGATTGGAGAAGTTAAAACTGAAAAGCATCTGAAGTTTTCAAAGGAAGCAATAAAAATCACTCTAGGCATTGTAAATTCCCTTGGCATTAGAGCACTTTTTTCAAGAAAATTAAATCTCAATCCAATCTATGCTGTTATTCTGTGCTGAGTTACCTGTAACATCCTGGAGCAGGGCACTGGCAGGTACAGCGCATCTGAAAGGTCCCAACATCCTGTCCTAAAGGATCACCATAGCTACAGAACTAGTACATACTGCTATTCCTGAAACTGTTGCTAACATAGCAGACTAAACAATAGAAACACTTAATATACAGAAATCTGAAAATAAGCAGATAAAGTGGACCCTTCGTCTCAAGATTCACATCTAAAAGACCTTGAACTTTGCTCTCAGTCTTTGTATCCCAGTAACAAACTACAGGCATTTGCATAATCCCTATGATGAGCAACTGGCTACTGATGGTTTCTTTCCTCAGCACGTTGATTGAGCTCAGGCTAGGACCTCATTTTAGGATAATGTGCCTGTGTTGCTTAAAATCCCAATTAGATTAAAATATTCTCCCACCCTGAGGATTTCCTCAGTCATTAGTCAGAAATGAGATACACTTTCTTCCCACCAGAGCAGTTATTGCCCCACCTGCTCTGGAGGCACTAATTATTGCCAGCAGTAAATAGGCAGCTCATGACTGCTCACATCGTTAGCCAGCATCTAAAGAGGCCATCAGCCCATAACTATGCAGACTGTCCTCTGCTCCCTGCCTGGGCAACACTCAGATCCTAATGTGAAGCCATCCCACTGTTTTTTTAATAATCTCATATTCCATAAAACATATAACTTGCTAATCATACAACACAGTACGTTGCTGGCTCTTCTGCGAGATGCCATGACATGAAACGATAATCCAATCACTTTCAGTGGTAACAGGTCCTTGGGTGACTGTATCCTGAGCTGTCTCTGCGGGCTATCGCATAGCTGAGCGAGGCAAAATATGAACAGCAAAACTCGTGGTTTTTCAGGACTCATAGTGTATGTGAAACACGGGCAGATACTTGGATAAAAATACTTTCACCCCAGTTCCAAACTGCCTCAGTTCCACTTTTATTTGCATTTTCTAAGCATGGGTCATCAGAACATGACCTGGTCTGCCTCAGACCACCAACTGCCCTGGGCTGCTCGTGCGACAGCCGTGCACAAACACCTCTTACCTGAATTCTCACTGGCCTCTCTGCCTTCACTCACGTGGGAATGGAAGTGGTTGGCTTAAATCCAGTGTGATGTCTCTTGTCATAAGGGTTATTTTTTCCAACTTAGGATCTTTTTTGTTAAACAAAAACATCTTAACTCTCAGGATACAGTTTGGTAACTTTAATGAGGCTTCGCAATTTACATTCAATGTAATCAATACACAAAATATAAGAAATCACATATACATATAAACTTTGCTTTGTTGTTTTACAAGCCAGCCAGAATGAACAACACAAGCTACAGTTATTCACACAACAAAATGGAACATTTTCAAGCTTCATTCACCAATCAAATATCTCAACAATTTGTGGACAAACATTATTTTGCAGCTGCTAAAACAACAATCTTCCATAAGGAACAAATAATTTATGTCAACAGATACACTGATATCACATTCTACAAAATGAAAAAGCCAAGTTGAGCACTGACTGAATGCTTCCAGATTTCAGCAGAACTCACATGAAGCAATAGTGCAGAACTTATACCAGCATCAATTCTGTCCACCATTTATCAGCCTTATGACTGAGAAAAGAAATCACACACAGAAACTTTTTAGGGTAAATAAAGCCATTTCATTACAGGGTTATTTAACCCACTTATTTTTCAACCTTTTTAAAACAAAAAGGAAATAGCTTCAAAAAATTTAAAAAAAAAAAAAGAAAAAGAAAAAGAAATATTTAAACCTTTTGGGTTTTTATTTTCTGACTTACAAACTATTCTCACATACAACATGAATTTGTACTTCATGAATAGTTTTGGTCCCTCAGACTGTCTTCTTAGTGAATCTGTTTTTAACTACTTTGTTCAAATATACCAACACTTCACTAATGCAGTTATTTGAAGTTAAGTAGGTAAAAATAATTCAGACTGATCTTAAAACAATATCTCTCATTCTTGGCTTCTGAACAGCATACAGTCACAAAAACCAAAGCTTCTTTTAGCAGCATTAAAGGTAAAGGGCCTTCTGTGTGAAGCTGTCCTGAAAATTTTCTGGTACTTTCAAGTTATTGAAGGCTCTCAGCTCTTCAGACACAGATCCTTCTTCAGTCTGCTTTCACAAACAAAACCCTGCTCCCAAAGCAGCTCCCTGAAGAGGTGCTTATTTGGTCACATACATTTCCACGACACACGTGTGTCCTTTTACAAATGAAGCAGATGTACCACATGAGTATTTCAGTACATGCAATAGGGGAACTTCCAGAATCATCCTTCAGTTTGGCAGGGAGGGGAAAACTAATGTTTTCACAGACTAACCACAGCTTTATACCTGTTAGTTTCAACAAAATTTGTTGGAAGGACTATAAGCTCACCAATACACCTCAAAACATGACTGTAAGGAAGCTGAGCTCATCTGCTTCTGTGTTCCCACAGGGAACCTCAGGTTTTGTCAGTGATTTGAAAGGAACACTAACACTGATGCAGAGTTTGCAGCTCTCCCAAAAATTCATGAACAGTAATTAATTAGGAGGTCAAGTCAATGGACCAAGCACAGTGGATTATTTAATAAACTGGGCATAAGCAAAATGTCTTTTATATATACAATTGGTAAATTCAATGCCTCGAAGCACAGAATACCCTTATGGAAAGGATGTTTGACTTTATTCTAGAAAACAGTGACTCTGCAAAGGATTTGAAGCTACCTCTGATAGAAAAAAATCTACCCCTTTTATAAATCACCCTGAAGATCACTTCTGCAGTTGTAAGAAGCCTGTTAAGGTGGAAGGTTTGGTAGGGAGTGTTATAAGACCCCTCCTCACCTTAGAATGCATCCCTTCCAAAAATGGTAGTGGAGCGTTAAATCATCTATATTTTTCCCTTCCATGTACTAAAGTGAATTAAAACATTCAGTGGCATCTTTTGGAGTACCAATATCAAACTGGTAAGCAACAATAGCAAACCACTAACAATTTAAAATAAATGTCAAACCACTGAGCCTTGGAACCCATTTTAAGGTACTGCCCATGTAGGAGCATTGCCTCCATCATCTCTTCAGACTGAGTTAAACTTTATTGTCCCATAGAGGTGAGAGGCTGAAGGTTTATCTGTTTGGAACTTCCTGGTGACTCTGATATTGCTGCAACCTTCAGAGAATTCTTGATGGAGCTGAGTTCCCACATGTGTAAGTTTATGACATGCATGCCACAACATCCGCTTGTGATCTTGTAGAGGTTTCTAAGAACAGCCTTCCGGAGAAGAATGTACACCCAGGGATCTAAAATCTGATTCCACGTGGCCATACGGAGAGCGAAAAGTATTGTTTCACAGGTCTCTTTTGAGCCACCTTCGTTGATCCCAATTCTGGCCATTGTCACCTGAAAAGGGGAATATTTTAGAATTATGCATTATAAAATACAGCAAGAGAGCATTTAAATTACCTGAAGATGGAGTATTTTAAACCTGCACATTTAAAAACATTCAAAGAGAGCATGTAAATGAGTAAAATAGTTTCAACATCATCTCTAATCTTCACACCTTCACAGCATCAGTGCACTCCAAATTGCAACACTTTCAGGCATACAACATTTATCATCCTAGAAATCCTCTAATGTTTTACAGATGCTGTGCATCTGCCTCTGCTGAATCACTTCTGCTGAACTTCAGGCAGAGGATGGCAAACAGCCAGGGAATACCCTCCAAAATGAGGGATTGATCTGAGCAACAAGTAAAAGCTTAATCCAGAATAAGATCTAACAAAGCATGCCAAGACTGTTCCAGAAAAGGATTTTCTCAAGGACAGAATCCACTTGTAGGTCAGCGTGGTTTTATAACAGCTATTTATTTTTTCACATTTTCCTAATTAAAGGCTGCATAAGGAACACAGTACCTTGATTTCAACATGAAGATTTACATTTTTTATGCTGCAGCAGAACACAACTTATTGACGCCAGAGGATTTAGAGGTCTGTCAGAAAATTTAAGCCCTGGTGACAAAAGCCACTTGTCAGTGGAGACACAGAGGGTTTCATTCACCTCTGGAAGCACTACACATGGATAGACCTCCACCAGCAACAACACTACCAGAGCCAACAATTCCACATGGTGGAATTGCAGGCCAGCTGGGCAGGGCAACATCTGGCAGAGGATACCCAAGGGTGACACCAGCCCAGCAAGCTGTGCATCTGCCCCCCTGCTCTGCAGGACAACGAGCTGGGCTGTGATAGCCCCAGGGAAACTCGGGGCACAGGGACTCCTATCCTGCACACACTCCTTTACAGGCTGGCTGCCACCGGGCATTTGTAACCTGGGTTGCTGTGTGAGGGAAGACTGGTCTGTCAAGCCAGGAATCTGCCAGAAGATTCTCCCTGTTATTAATGTTAAAACCACATGAAGACTTTTTTGGTAGAAAGATGAGACACTGTAAGGCTTTTAGTTCCAAAGCCTTTAAAGCATTGCAGTTATTTAAATAAGAAACAGGATATTTTACAACTTATGCTGTGAGTACACTGATTTATTGGGCAATGAGAGGTAGGGTCAGGCTGTCCAAGTGCAGGGTTGTATTTTCAAAGAGATGCACTGAAAAGAAACTCAACAGAAAAACTAAAATATAATAATGAAGAGAGAAAACTAAAGCTCAATATGCCAGCAAATGTATTTTACTTCTTTTTAAATGCTTCTCTGTATTTCCAGACCCTACCTATAGCTTACAGGTCACCACATCTGAGAATAAACTTGAATGGCACAAAGTGAATGCATAGAAGGACACTGGACTCATTTGATGAATCATTTGATGGAATGTCTCTGTATGGTTTCCATGGGAGCAGCAAAGGAAGCCCCCAGGAACAGTGCAAAGGAAGCTGGTAGGACTGGCAGGAGCACAGCTGGGAACTGGTGGGGGGAGGAGGAATGTCTGAGCGCCAGGCCAACACAAACACAAGCCAGTTCCCTGAATCTGCTTTTCACCCCACAACCACTGGGCACATTCCTCTCTGACATCAGCAGCCCACCCGAACTTGAACAGCTCCTTTGGCTTCACATGTGATGTTTTTTCAGGACAGTCTACAATTTATTTGAGGTCCACTACCACAAGGCAAACTCAGACAGAATACACCTTACTCTGCAAACAGGACTGAGCAGCAAATGAAAGCTCAGCAGAGATCCCAGACCAATGTCCTTATCCCATACAGCATGTTTGATTTAACACAGACATACAGGTGCCTTATCTGCTTCTTGATGTACTTAAAAATTCATTTGTTGTTCCTCTCTCACATTCTCTGGAGTTAATAAATGCCAAATCCAATGCAATTTCATGTCCAGAAAAACAAGCAGTAGATGTTGCTTATAAGGAAAAGTAGCTCCATCTAGACTTTGTAGAATTTATTTTCTCATGTTACCTAGCACACTTGTGAGAAACTTTTGTATTTAGAAGAAATTCCAAAGTTATTTGAAACCATAAGTTTTAAAAAAGACTAATAAATTACCAGCTGTTTAATAAAGGATTTCACTGAAGCAAAACATGCAGACAGTCTGTGTTTTCTCCTTGGGTGTGAGAAATTTGTGTCACTAAAATGGTTGAAGTCATCAGCTCAGAAATTGCCACCAGAACTTGGTGCAGTTCCAAGTGGACTTTTGAAAGTGGGACCGCCTCCAGAGGCACAAAAAGAACACTTCATTTATTCTTATTTGAGTATTAGAGGTCAATAATTGGTTCAAAGTCAGAGATCAAATTCAAAACCTTATTTCCTTTCCCTGTAAATCCACCAGGTTGACAAAGAAATTCTGTTCTCTGTAGGCAGCAGGACACAAGTGGGGAAGAGGCAACACTATTGCACCATATCTAATCACCTTTGATCTCCACAACTGAAGTTAATATTCATGCAGATTCAGCAGAATGACTCAAAAAATTAATCCCCAGCTGGTAAATAATAAACGTAACTCATGACATTTTCTAACAAATTTAGAAATGTAAGAATCCAAGTAGCACTCTGTACTGTTTATATGAGGACAGCTGAAGTATGTCTCCCTGGTTTAAAAAAAACCAACAAGTATCCCATGATGTAACTATGACAATTCAAACTTTCTTTAGAAAAGGTACTGTAAAAGTATAACTGTAAAAGCAATTTTTTCAACCAGGGGTACCTGCTTGAAAGATATAAAGTTACTCTGACTCATACTCGTCCTTGCTGGTTTAAGAATGGACCTGAGAATTCAGTGTCCCTAAAAATATTGAGAGAAAAATCAGATTTGTCTCAAAGAAGGACTTGACAGAAAGCATTAAATTTCTGCATACTTTTTGTCCAATTTTAAGCTTCAGTAAAATCAAAGATCACTTTCTAAGATCCAGAAAGTCTGATGGAAAATTTATTAAAACATTTTGAAATTGTTGACTTTTTCAATTCTGCACCTAGCAGACAGCATCTAAGCTCAGGGCAATAAACAAAAAAAACTGCTCCAAGGCTTCACACCACTCTCCAAACATAAACAGAACTAATTTAATTTTTCTTCCAATTGGATCTACATGAGAACAACCAATGGGCTGGAAAACTGTGCTNGGGGGTCAAAGCTCAGGGCAATAAACAAAAAAAACTGCTCCAAGGCTTCACACCACTCTCCAAACATAAACAGAACTAATTTAATTTTTCTTCCAATTGGATCTACACGAGAACAACCAATGGGCTGGAAAACTGTGCTGCTTAGTCACATCCCTGTTAGTACTCAAGGACAGGCAGTCAAAACAAGCAGCTGACTACTTTGGAGCTAGTTAAGAAATAAGACAAAAATGAGACTTTGATGCATTTCACCTCATAGGCTCTAAGTCCAGGTTCTACCCTTGACTTCAGGAAACTGGATAAAACCCAGTCGTCGAGAGATTGACATGGAAAGCAGAATAGACAAATATCGGAAATTCTTGTCTTCTGCAGCTCAGCCTTCAGACTCCGCTTCCCTGGGGGAACCTTGCAGACCTTCCCAAGCCTCTTCCTCTTCCTTTGGATTTCCTTACAAGCAGTTCTGAGGATTTCCATTAATGGAAGGAAGACCATGGATTGTTCTGTATTCACAGAACATACATATTTTGCAACTATTGCCTATGTCGAACCCTGAGGTGCAATTTCCCTTCTTCTAAACCACAGAGGTTTCAAGGCATAATTTTACTGATTATGCCCCAATACACTGAAACAAAAAAAAATAAACTAATTTTTAATTTCTAGAGTTTTTGGAACTCTCACTTTTCATTTTACAAAAGCAGCTTCAGTCTAATAGGCAAGGAAGGGATCATACAAGATGACATTTTGTAGTACTCTATAAACACAGACCTTAAGAAAATAAATTTGCAAAATAGTGTGAAAAAGAAATAAAAATGCATATATATTCACATTTTATGTACTGTTTTATATCTCCCAAGCAGAGTTGTTAAAAAAGAAACAGCCCATTGCTATACAGATCTTGCAGTATATAAGCCAAGCATTTGTTGCAACAAAGCTGAGTATGCTTCATTTTATTTTTTTTATGTGATTCTGCAAGTCAGTTTAAGAGCAAGAGCTTCCAAAAACAATATGTAGTGCACCACTTCTGCCATCAAAATATTAGTACACACACAGTTCTACTTACGCCACACAATGATTTTTATGTTCTAGAACTGCAACATGTTTTTCCCTAATGCTTTCCTTTCCCTTTCTAAAAGAAAAGCATTAACTATCTTCAATTTTAATACAAGATGATTACTTACATTACAATTAAATTTTAACTGAGCATGGTGATTTTATAAAAAAACACCAATTTTAAAAGGAATTGTAGACAACAAAATATATGAGCCAGCTTTCCACCACACTAGAGCCCAGAGGTTACTTTTAAGAGCATATGTAGTCAACAGAATGAGGGAGTCTCCTTTTCTCTCATGTATGTTTCTGTGATAAAGTAATAATGTCACTAAAAATTCAGAATGGATCCACTGGCTCACTATTTGTCCCCCTTAAAAAGGAATTGCACAAACATTTTGAAGGTATTGTTAAGCTAAAGAGGTGTGAAAAGTCCAAAAAGTATAGAAAAAGCACAAAAACACAAAACTTTTACAAAGCAAGTAAAAACATTTTCCTTTCTCAGACACAGCTTAGTCTGTGACCAGGCAATTTCTCACTGAAGTTGACAGAAAAGAAATGATGAAGTGAGTCTCATAACCAGAGGGCAAGGGCAGGTCTGTGTGCATGAACTTGCAAATATTAAGTGAAAGTGAAGTTTTTTCTTTTCAGTCAACTTTCCCCTTGGACGCTACCTAATTTTGCATCAGTTTTGCAGTAGGATAAATTCATGTTGGATTTGAATAAAGTATTCAAGGTCACCTCTTTGTTTCTCCTAAATAATCCAAATATTTCTATCTTGGATTGACAGTCCTCTGTTATTTCCTTTCCTTGCCATCAAAGTAAGAAATACTTCAGTTCAACTAGCTAGCAATGTAATTACAGCTTAATTGATAACTCATTTGAAAGGAAAGCATTGTGGATATGGATAGAAAAGATTCTAGCATTGGAAACAGTTGATGACTCACTTCATCATGAAAAGACATAGTGTCCATACCAAAGTCAAATAAACAACCTGTTTCCTGAGCTACATGTTTTAAAGTTACAAGAACGCTTGTTTCCACAGTGTGAGGAATGTATTCCTGCCTAAGAACAAGGCCTATAACAAAAAACCTCTTGCACACACAAAAAAAAAAGAAAATTTACAGATAGAATTACAATATTTTTTACTCAGCAATTCTAGAGAAGCTTTACAGGAAAATTTTAAGGACCGGAAAACTATAATAGAGTATGTCTAATATCTATAATAATGATTATCCTTAAGTATTTAGGAAGACAAGGACTATACATATTTGGGATTAATTTATTCTTCCATTAGTGTGAGCTTCAAGACCTAGAAATGACCTATTACTTCTCTATTGTTCTCTATTCTCTATTGTCAAGTTTTCCAGGTTTTCGCACTCATTTGGAAAACAAAAATAATATTTTTAATGCTTAAATAAATATTCTAATTTATTTAGGAGTGGCAAACTTCTCACACTAATATCCTACAAATATCCAAAGAAAGAATCACAGATAAAACATGATACAGGGGAGCAAGAGAGCTGTCTGAATGAAGAAAAAAGCTACAATAAACTGACAGCCTGGGGGGAGAGGAACTGCAGAGATCCATAACCATAGAACAGGCTGAAAAAGCTGGAAGAGACCTCTATAACCATCAAGTCCAACCATTAACCCAGCACCATCATTCTCACCATGAAACCTTTTTCTTATGCCCAAGTACCATATCCACGTGTTGTTTTTGAACACTTCCAGAGATAGTGATTCCAGCACTTCTCTGGGAAGCCCATTCCAATGCCTGATCACCCTTTCAATGAAGATATGTTTTCCTAATTTCTGTTTAAACCTCAACTGGTGATTCTGTCCTTGTTGAAGGTGGACTGGAGTCACAGCCACCTAATCACTGGCTACTACCTGATTTGCAGTGTTTGAAAAAATCTAACTGGAGGCAAAACAAGACATGATGCATCAGCTTTGTGTCATTCTTTTTAGATTGCCTTTGTTAAAGTGACTACTTCTATGTATCATTTTGAAGGAGTAAACTAAGCAGCTATGATCAGAAATCAAGACTAATAAATTAGCAATATATCTTTTATATTGGCAAATAAATGTCAAGGGCCTGCTGTGCAGCTCATCCACCTTTCAGGAGGAGGACGGAAGAAAAAAATCAAGCCACTATTCAAAAGTTATTTCTTTCCCTTCTGCACACACATGGCTCTGGTAAAAGGTGGATTTCATTTTATTTCCAACTCACTGCTGAGCACTGGTGTTTCTAAAAGCACACCCGGAGAGGCTGTGGTGGGATGGCACTCTGCACTGCTGGGCACTGGGCACGCAGGGAGCCTCCATCCTCTGGGAGCCTGCAACCCAAACTGCAGCTCAGCAACTCCTCTCTGACATGAACCAATTCTAGCTTGCACTAGAAAGCACCATGCCACACTTCAGATGGTGAATTAACACCATAATAATTATAATAAATATTCTCTCACAGAATATGTGAATTATATTACACCCTGATGTCTGTCATTACAACTGGTGAGGATGAAAGACTTTCTGGAGTTTTTCCATGTGAGTGTATTACTCCCTGAGATTTTTCAGCAACAACTTTACCATTTAAAGTGTTTAGATAGTCAGGAAAGAGAGCTTTCCTAAAATAACCATCCAAAAATGGTTATGCCATGTATGATATTTTCCAAAGATGGTTATGCAGTTTATGACATTTTCAAGTAAGAAACACTTGAATAAGTGTAATATCTAGGAAAAAGGAAGAATTCTCTTATCTCAAACTACGGAATGAATGGCAAACTGACTTAACTTTTTAAAATCAAACACGGTATCCAAAAACTTAACCAAGTGAAATAAACAAGGAAATGTTATTAATGGTAAATTTATTTTGGTGAAGTTTTGAGATTTTGATTTCTTGAGATAGCAACTTCAAAATTGGAAAAAAAAAAAACCAAACCAAACCACATTTTCTGTGAAAGTCACTGACATCTATTTGAAAAAATACTGTTTCATAGTTTTATTCTGTATATAACACCAAAATTTAAAAACCAAGAAGCACACGATTATGAAAGAAAACCAGAAGCACATTATCCTGAAAATGCCATGTTCTCATGTGACTGGAAACCTGCCTTCCCTACTTTTTCTCTCCAAAACAAACAATCTTATTGTATTCTGATGGCACTGCATTAACAGAAAAGGCTTTACGCAAATTTTTCCAAACAGCACAAGTAAACATAGATAACACAAACTATATTTATGCTTCTCCAGAAGCCTCTGGTAAAAAGGCAATATGTCAATCTCAGTCCTCCTTCCTTCCCTGGTTCATATCATTACCACTGCCCCTTTCTTCTCCAGCACTTTCCTGTTGAGAGAATCTCAGCCCCCTGACTTCTGTGAGGGGGAGGTGAACACTTGAATTACAAATATAGCCATAACTACTATAGAGTTTCTAAGCACTCTGTGATAAACTACGCCCTGGCCCATGCTTATAAACATTTTTGTTAAAATGATTCATGTTTCTCAGAAAGGATAAGGGCTGTAAGATCTCTATGTACCGTAAAAGATGAAAATAGGAAGAGACCAATTCTGAACACCAAAACAGTACCTTTAAAATTCAGAATTATTTTAGGCAGGTATAGTCTAAAATAAATGTCATTCTCATCTAACCTGGTGGAATTAGGCAGCTGTGGACTTAGGAATACAAAATTAAAGAAAGTTATCTACAAACAATACTAAGAAAGATATTAACAACTTAACCAAAAGTTTCTAGTATCACAGAAACACAACTGAATAAGTGGATTGGACTTTTAAACGCATTGTATTAAACTTTTTTACCCTCTTTGCCAACACCTCCAAATTCTTTCCAGGAGTATTTTCATGGGGACAAACAAAAGCACACTCAAATTATCTCAGCTGCTGAATAAACCTTATTCCATGGGAAACTAAGTTGGAAAGAAACTCCTGTCTTGAGACAAACAAAAGCTTCAATCAAAATAAGTGTTTTCTTTCCTCTTAACCCATAAAATGAGTTATGTATTTCAAAATACCTTTTAGGCCATAATATTAGCAAAGACAGTAATCTTTCAGCAACTTAACCTTGAGTTATCAGACACTAGGAGAAACTCAAGCAAGAACAGTAATTTAATTTGCACAGAGTTAATGGATCTATTGAGAAACTCAGCAAGCAATCAAAGGACCATGATAGGAGTGAGAGCCCTTTCTCTAATGTAACTCCTCTGACACAGCAAGGTCTGGAAGAGAAATAACTACCCACAGTCAACAATAACTATCCCCGTATGGGTGCTGCAGAATAGAGATAAAGAGGTGTCTCTAGTAGGCCTGCTGCTGGCAAAAAGCTTTTTTCCCTTTCCCCATGAAACTGGTTCATTTATTAAAACCGCTGCGACAGCAGTAGGCTCCTAACAGGGGCTTGCCCCTGGCCTCAGAGACACAGTGCCAGTGTTTAAGGAGCTCTCCCACAGTGACCTGCCTGCCCACCGGCAGGGCGTGAGCTGGTCCCACAGCCAACACAAACCACTTCTGCTGACAGTGCACCCTGCCTTGCGTGTGTCAGCACACAAACGTTCTAGCAAGAACTCAATGACAAAAGCCAGCACAAGCATGGTAATTATTACTGATTATCTTCTTTAAAATCTGAGCCCTGGAAAGGACTGGTAAGTGCTGTTTTCCCCTCTGAAAGTTCACAACAGCATTCAAAGCTGCTAGGTTAGCTGAACATATTTAAGAGCATCTCCATCTTCACTCTTCAGAAACACACCTGTGGAAATTGAAAGCCTAATTTATTCTTTTACAAAAGAAAAGATCACTCTCCCTGTTGACAGTGCCTGTACAGACACAACAAGCTCACGGTGGCAGCAGCTTTGCCTAATAAAAATAGTAAGATAGTAGCACGCTTCTGCAGAGCAGCCCTGCATGAGATCTGAGTCCTCACTGGCAGAGCACAGATCTTAGGACTTCTCCCTGATGCACTTTCTGATTATGAGAAATCACTCACAAGAGCACAAGCGATAAATGGTTTAGTAACCCTTTAGTTGTAAGGGCACTACAACCAGCAATGAAAGCATGCAAGCAGCATTAATAAAGCAACAAGCTCATATAAATGATGCCCATTGCACATATAAGCATAAGGCAGTGCAACAGAAATGTGAACTGACATCTTAATAAAGATGACATAAAACAAGAATGGAGGGAGAGACTTCAAGAGGATCACAGGCATGAACACCTGTCAAAGTGTATACATGGCTACACACTCCAAAGAGATGGAGAGGATTGCCTTGCACATCCAACTACCGCACACTGTATGCAAGGACGTGGCGCTGAAGTAACTTATGTAAAACCTGCACCAAACTGACCTCCTCCAGCACACACCACTCCTGAGCCTGTCTCTGCTCCCAAAACAGCTGCAGGAGCAGCCAGGGTGGGATGGCAGAAGGGCATTCCAAGGAAAGCTTCCCTGTTAGAACCTCAGCTTCTCACCAGCTCCAGAGCACATTCTCTGAAACTCCAACCAGCACCAGCAGCTTCTGGGCTGAAGGGATCCAATAAGGCACAGGCTGAATGCAGCCCTAGGTGCACGAAAAGCTCTCATCAAGCCTCGCTGCACAAGACAGCCTGAGGACAAGAAAAAGTAAGGGTGAGTTCAGGGAGACACAGTTAGCATAACAAATTGGAAAGAGATTACATGAGAAGGGACTGATAAAAATTAATCTAAGCAGTAAAAAAAGCAACTGAATAACAGTTGATTTATTCATATGAAATAAACAGAGCTCTTTCCAAAAGAAACAGGAATGGCTATTTACTGCAGTAGAGGGGAGGTAAAACCGGAATGAAATTAATCAGTTAACTGCATGGAAAAAGATCTTAACAAGGAGAAGTAAAAAAGTAAAAGTATTTTTCTCAGGCTGTGTTTCACACATGAAAAAGATTAGAAATATCACCGTATCATAATTTGTTCCTGCAAATGAATTTGCTCTGAAATAAATCTCTCCTGTCCATAGTTACAGGCAATTCTCTTTGCTACTCCAAAAAAACAAATTTTATAATATCTTTATCCCTTGAGCCCTACAGAATGCGACATACCCATGTCAGAATTTGCTCATACAAGCACAGCTCCAAACCAAGCTGTTTCATGACACGCCAGATGTCAAGTCACAGCCAAAAAACAGCTTTATACAACAATGTATTTCATCAGAGGTGGTTGTCACAAAATGCTCCAGCCCATTCAACAATTTGCTTTGGGAATCAACCCCTATTCAAATTCATCCAGCCAAATTCATCCAGCACACCCTTTAAAACTGGCATACCCTTAGCAAAGGGCTATGGCTCTCACAAGGATGAGGAAAGCTGACACCAAATGGAGAAGCTGAAGTTACTATCTTCAGAACAGATTTACCTGGAATTACCCATCACAAAGCAAAATTATTTGGACCGTCAGAACAAATGTGCCTCTGCAAATCATTGACTACATATATTACTATAAAACTCATTAATTTCACTTGTTTGGGTTTATTTGTGTATTTTCTCCTGCTCTCAACTCCTCAAAAGGAGTTCCCATGAGGGAAAAAGAAGCAAGGAGCACCTTCCATTCTCATACTTCATTAAGAGAAGATTCTATCATGGTGGCAGGAAACTTGAAAATCTGAATACTTATTTTTGAAAACCAGATGAGATGGAGCTTTAGGAAAGAAAACAAAAGGAAGAAAAAGAAGGAGGGGGACCTCAGAAGGAGGTCCCTGTCCAAGATCCACAGGGAATGATCCACAAGAGCCATGCCATGGGCTCTGCTCTTGAAAAACACTCCGTCCATATCTTCAGCAATCTGAAGACAGAGGTGGTGATTGATTACAATACTACATATTATTATTTATAATACTAAGTGTTAGCTATATATACACTTATGCACATATATAAATAGGCATCCAAACAAGTGCACTATCACTGAGCAGATGCAGAAGTCAAGTCCAGTTTCACATTAGACACCATAAAGAACAATCCAGGGTCTTGTGACTCCAATGACATCTGAAAATTATTTTATCACAGGACAGTGACAATGTCTGACTATTAACTCAATTTGGAAAAATAATTAATTAATTTAAAATCTAATAGTGAAGTAAATCTGCAGTTGGATTACAGTGTTGGACAGACTTGAAAACAGAGGGGAAATAAATAAATTACCCCCTCCGCCCAGCTGATGGTGAATAACACCAAATGAATCCAAACTCTGTATCTGCAAACCACATGTGGTATAAAATGCATTGCCTTCCTCCACTTTCTCTTCCAGAAGTTTATTTTGTTTCTAATAACTTTGGTTTACTTTGAGGCAATTGACTCTCATGAAACATTTTGTTCTGTATACTTTTTGGGACAGAGAACATAGGTAGAATTCACAATTCAAAGACTAGGCTTCAAATTCTGACTTTTAGATTTACCTTGGAGAAAAGAAATTAAAGAAGCAAATTATCACAGAATAAGCATATATTTGCATCCTTTTCCAGGTAATTTCACCTATGAACACCTGCTCATATTTATGGCAAGAAATACTTGCTTTGGTAAATGCGGATTATATTATAGAATGTAAACCGTTCTTTTCACAAATCAAAAGCCCTGAGATCTTTCAGACAAGTAGGTTTGAATCAGCAATTAATCATAAAGCATACAACTTGATAAACCCTGGATCACTTTAATGCAGCACTTGAGTAGTATGTTCCTGACAAAAGTTCATTCTACTGCAGGCCAAAAAATCTTGCTAAATTAACACCACACTTGTAATTCTGTTCATATTCTGTTGCTATCAAAACAAGGAATAGGTAAATAAATCAGCAAATTAACTGATATAAAGTCTATGATCCTAACAGCTAAGAAAGGAAATACCCACTAAGGTCCCTGTCCCATTGCATTTCCCACTCAAACTCTGAATAAAACACAGATCATTCACTTCCTTGAAACTCTGTTTCAAGAACCTAATCCCACACTACACCTGCCTTTTTTTTAATACTTCCTTTCTAATCTAGATTTGTTCACATTGCAGAACTATTTTTCATCATAGCAGGCTGATTATGGTGCAAATTTGGCTCATCTCATTTCAAAAGAGATCCAGAGGCAAAGCATCACAAGCCCAGCATGCACAGAAAGCACAAGAAGTTTTGCCACCCAATGAACCAGAATTCCTTGCATACCAACTCTCCTCTGCAACACAGTCCTGAAAAATACCAAGTCCAAAATTTAGCAAGAAGACATTCACTGGCCTGCATCATAAGCTGATGCAAACCAACTCCAAGAAGGGTCTAAATACAAACTCCTGCTAGACTGATAATCCGTTTTCAATTACAACTTAGCTGAAGTTAAATATTTTAACAAAAGTAGTGCTACGATTTCATTAGACTGCCACAATTTCTTAACTTATAATTTTATATATATTTAATATATATAATTTAAATTGAACGGCATAACAAAATCAACCATAGTAGTTGCAATTTAGTGTTCCTTGATGTGTTGAATAAATGAAGCACCTCTTTCAAACAAAAAAGTTTATAGCTCTTCTGACACCCAAAGGTTTTTTCAAAACCAAATTAATCCCTGCTTTTAAGAGCAATTATTTTAAATGAAAATAAATGTCACCAGAGGATGAGAATGCTGCTTTTCCATGGGAAGTAAAGTCATCATATGAAATGTTATTTTGAAAACCATTCTGTGGCCCCAAACTTCAGATAGTGTCTGAAGTAACTGTAATGAAGTTCCATACAAAACTTGCTCTGCTGCTCTGACAACTTTATGTTCCACACTCTACAGCCACAACACTGACAGAAATTTAAACTATGCTGCAGAGCAAGACTAGAAAAACTCTCTGTGATTTGAACAAAAGTGAAAGAGGTTTTATGCATTTCAGTGATTGCAGACATTCATATCTAGACTTTCTCCTTGAAGCCTGTGATACTGGATTAATTAAATGCTACCTGCCAGATACAACAAACTGCTGCAGCTAGACTAGTATCAGTATCTAATGTTTAACTAACTTAGGTAACTTCAGACTCTACCATAGGCAGTGAGCAGATGAAATACAGCAGGATCTGATAAAGACCTCAGACTTAAAATGTCGGTATTCGTTAGCTCAAACCAAAACTGCTCTTCCTTTGTGTAACTAGAAAACGACAGGACTCTGTTTCTAGGGAGAAATTAAAATTCCATTATGACTTGGGATTTAAACCCTCTGACCCTAGCAAATAAACTAAATTTCTTCAGACAAGTTTGCTACATTAAAAGGAGACAAAGCTAACACCGGCTTTATAATGCCATGATACAGCTGGAGCTGCCAAAATCTTTCCCGTATCCCTGTCCCACTCCTCTGACCCTACCCACTGACAGAGCAGGCTCTGCCAGCACTGACCCTCTGGGAGTCACTGCAGGGACAGTCCCCCACCACCTGCCCACAGCAGCTCTGCAGCTCATCTGTCCACATCACAGACCCAGCTTCCTTACGTCTAAACCAAAGGTTGATTTCAACCCACTGCCAACCACTGTTTTTCAATACAACCCTAAACCAAAGCCCCTGATAATTGAGGGAAAGATTTTTAGGTTCTTAACTGCTTTTTTTTTCCCTAACAAAACTCAAAGCAGCAGTAAACTGTGGAAATAGCAGCAAACAGACTGCCATAAATAAAAAAATTATTTACACTGTACAGAGTAAAAAGACTTTCCTATCTGAGATTTCACTGAATTTTCAGAAGAGCTCAATATTTGTTCTGAGTGATTCTAGCTGTTATTCTTCCACCACTGTCTGCTTCACAGCACTGGAAATACAGTCTTCACAATCACTATATATTTAGCTTAGTGTATTATTGATCAGAAGTGGAGAATAACTACCAGGTTTTTATAGATGCATAGGTATATACATTATGGGCAATATGCTATAAAATTAATATCTAAGTGGGTGGAGTGGTTATCACAACTTAAGTGCTTTAAAACCTGGAGACAAAAAAGTATAACTTTTTTACAGCAATGTGCATTAAACATTGGCAAATACATTAGGCTCTTACCAGGAATGGACTCCAGCAAATGCAAGAAACACACATTATAGCCAAGAGCTGAATGATCATTTCAAAATGATGAGATCTGCCTTGTCTTTGTTGACTTTTAAATTTGACTCTTAAGAGGGTAATTCCTGTGACAGCATTGCACAAGAATGAAATAGCAAGGGCCAGGAACCCAAGACAAGAAAAAAGTAAGAGATAAAATCTGTCTTCCCAGTCCTCAACATGTTCTGTTTTATAGAAGCACCAGGTCCTCGATGCTTGAATTTGGTAGGCTCTAAACCTAAGAATAGGCAGCAAAGCTATAAGAACAGCAAACAGACATACCATAGTCAACATCATTTTCACATGTCTAGAAGTCATTTTTGTAGAGTGAAATATTGGCTTGGTGACTCCAATACACCGTTCAACAGCCATCACACTGCCCAGGAAGAGTGGGCACAAACCAAAGAAAACCATGCAGATGCCAAAAACACTGCACAGAATGTTGGACTGGTTAAATCTAATCCAGTCTTTATCTGATGCATACACAAACACGGCAATGGCTCCGTTGATGAGGTGGCCAAAGAGATCTGTGACAACCAAACCACTGGCAAGAAGCAAAAAGGAGGCTTTTGATTTCTGTCTGAATCTCTGGTATGCCTTCATGAGAATTACTATTGCAAGACTGTTGGACAAAATTCCCGCCGTCATGAAGATTATTGAAAAGAAAACTGAAATCTTTTTCTCCGTGTGGCACGTTGTGTTTTTCAAGACTCCAAATCCAGCCAACCCCGGTGATTTTGAACTGTTCATGGTTAGGAAAGGAGATGCAGCCCTCAAAGCATTTCAGCAGTCTTGCAATCAAAAGGCATCTGCAATATTAAGAACAAACATACACAGCACTGTAAAAGCCATACCACTGTTCAAATTGCATTTGAAGCAGAAATTCCATAATATTAGTTCTGTGGTACAAATCTAATTCTCCAGTTTTCTGAGTGATATGATATGGCATCTCATTTTAAGCTCATCACTCACAGAGTAAAACAATTATCTACGCGCATTACAATGCAAATAATAGCCTACAGGAAATTTAGAGTCTCTGCATGCACAATATATACAAAATAATGTATAAAATGTATCACGGTTATGTACATATAGTACAATTTTAAAATACAATCAATTCTAGTAAGCAATGCTACACAAATGTTTTTGCAACAAACTCCAAGAATGGCAGTATTTAACCAGCCCAGCCATACCAAAGTGAAATACTGAAACTGGAGCATTTTGAGATCATAATCACACTCCATTTTTAAACATTTATTTTCAAAACAATGTCTTAGCATCTTCTAAACAATTCTGCTCCCACAAGTTAATGTTTCAAAGCTTTAACCTAACCAGCACAGAAGCCTGCAAGCTCCCTCTCACTGAAGCACAAACTTTTCAGAGGCACCGTAATTCAGAAATCAATTCTGCAAGTTACTTTACGCTTATCTCCCATCTCTACTCCAAGGACACTCCTAAGAGCAAAACCTTCCCGAGCAGAGGGGAAAAAAAAAAAAAAAAAA
>VWZN01012635.1:817725-829108 GCA_013396955.1 Regulus satrapa | reverse complement strand
TTATGCTATACCAAGGTAAACTAAATAAAATTAGAGTAAGACAACAGCTTAGGCAAGCAAATCTAATTTTAGAAAAAGCTTCATGTTTTTCACATTATTCTTCCCCTGGAATTGTACTATCTTAAAGCATAGCAGAAACTTTAGACTCAACAATAAACCACAACCAGAAGCAGGAACTCAGCCGCAAGGCTTTCAATTAAGTGAAAGTGTTTGAATTTCCTGGCAGAAGATAATTTTTCGATGAAGAAATCAATTCATATTAATGAAAAGAAAGAGCACTCATTTATGACGTGGAGAGGTATTTCTGTGGAAAGATTTAATTAAGAATGATCTAATTTTTTTATAAGTAGTTCTCACAGTAATGGCTTACCTCTAGTAATATCTGTGCAAAGAAAGATGGTGAATAAGTTTATATCCTTAATTAGAATATATTAATGTGATAGGCAGCCATGTAACCATTCAGCTCTTGCTAAATGAATACAATATGTTTAGATAGACCCTTAAGCCAAGCAGAAAAATTACCTATGAAACCTCAGTAAGCCAGTTACTCTTGATAAACAGTAGGATTTGATAAGCAGAGGAGCTAATGAAAGATAATGATATTTTCAGTAATTGCATTAGTGGAGTTTCACTGGAGAAAAGAGAGAAGAACAAGAGTGTCAAAGCCTGAGAGCTTATTTTGAAGGAAGAGAGCAAAGAGGAATTCACATGCAGTACATGTCAACATGCTGATTTTCTTTGACTTTGTGTTCTGAAGGGCAGAATTTCTAGGTCAAAAGAAGTGTTCAGGTTCAGTAAAGAACCTCTACAGGACTGGACTGAGCGAGCAAATTTCAGGTGCAAGGATTTAGTGATCAGTAGGGCTCATGTGTCTCTGAAGGTACAGCGGCAGAGACAAAACATCCGTGAGTCACAGCTTTGCAACCACACTCTCCAGGTACAGGTCCTTGATGAGAAAGTTTACCTTTATGTACTCAGAACAAGAAGTGTCCTAAAGGTTCTCACAGGCCAGCAACACATATTTGTACATAGGTATAAGTGAGAGTGAGCACAGAGAGTCTGACTTCTGACTTTTAAAAAATTAGTAACTGGGCCTTCTTCAGCAGCTTGGGAGCCCATGAGTAACATTACAGGTTGTAAAAACATGAGAAGGGCTTTTTCTTTTTCTTTTTTTTTTTTAATCTCTAATTAGCAACAAAACAATTAATAGCATTTTAACATTCTGATTGCCTGGGGTCATAGCTAGTTAATAGTAAACCAAGAAATTATGCATCAGACTTCTACTTTCTAGCTTGGGAAACTGGACTAGGCAGGGCTGTCAACTTAGTAGGAGTAAAACAGTAAAAAACATTTTCCTTCCAGAAGTAAAATGAAAAAAGGTACAAAATTAATCCGTAATACTGGCAGTGTGTAGCACTGTAGTGGAAACAAGACAGCCATTGAGTAGCCTGATTTGGGTTAGAAAAGTATCAAATGGATGAGCATATAAGGATGGTGGGCGAGTACCATTCCTGCTGAAATTTGCCTTAAGTAATCAACAAGACCTTTATAAGAGGATATTTCGTCCCATCCTGAGTAATAGCTTTTACTCTTCTACTTTGCTTTTTAACCTTCATATGCCAGTATGAGATCAGAGTTATTTCTTTTGACAGTTACTCAGCCTTTAGGTTGACAGGTAAAAGTTGAACCCTTACTGCTTTGGGCCCTGGTGCACCTGGGCTGTACTCAAGGGGTAAAAACTCACAGTGAATCTCCATGTTTTATTTTGAATTGCTCCCAGACTTTGATTTATTTTTCAAGAATATTAGTCTTTTTTTATATTTTTTCTTAGCTTTCTCACCTAATTATGCACTCTCTTCTGAGGTCTTCTGAAGATCTTCCATTATCTCTGGAAAAGCTGATAAAAAAAGAATTATTTAAGAAAATATGTTACTGTTTCCTCACATTTAGAAAAATGCAGATAGCTCTGCCTTGCTACCAAGAGTTTGGAAAGGAATAAATAAGGTTAAGAATTAAGGAGCTGGAATGAAAAGTGTGAATTTTGAGGGAATGCTATAAATTAATCAAACCTGGCTAAGCAAAATTTAAGTGGGAGATGAAATTATATTCTACATGAGCATAAATACCAAAAACTAGAAAGATGTTAAGGGTGAAGCCCAAGGAGACAAAGCTAGTGCTGACTGGACTAGATTGAGCAATAGAAAATATCAGAAGAATGTAGTAAAATGAGAGGTGGGTGGCTGTGATGTGTTCTGGTAGAGTGCTGATGCAATGCTGAACGAGAGCCAAACTTGACAGTCCAGTTCAGCCACACAAATTTAATTTCAGTGTTTTTTCTGCTTATTTAATTAATTATTTTTTATATTGGAAGAGGTGGTTTATTGCTTGGGGGTTTTTTTTGTTCATATAGTATATTATGTGAAAGATATTTTCTTGCAGCTGTTTTTCAGATATATTGATTGATTGATCATAATCAATAAAATTATGGGGTTTTAATTTTACTGAACTATGTCTCAAGTTAAGCGGGGACTGAAAAACCCACAAAAACATCACACTTTATACAGATCAATGAGTAATAATTCTTTATAATTCCATACTTGAATGATAAATACAAATTGAGAATTTGTGTCTTTATGAAACCACTGAGTCTTTCATTATACCTTCAATGACCAAAGGCCAGGGATAGTTACTGGTTTTGAATCTCATGTTTCCATGTTTTACCTTGAAAAAAGTTTTTTCTCTATTTGAATGTGAAAACAGAATATCCAAGCAAGGCCAGTACAGTAAATGTCACAGGAAGAGGAGCAAATATCATAAGCAATGTACAGCATGAAAAAAGAATAGGCCAAAGTGACTCAGAGGTTTGTAAGACCACTGAGCACAGTGTCCTTTGTTTGCCAGAACCTACTCTTCGATGAAATTAATTGTGATCTTTCTGTCAGCTGTTTACGGCAAGTAATGTTTAATATTTTGCTTAAATTCTCTGTCCCTACTTTAAGTGAGGCATATTGAAAACAGAATGAAATCTGGAGGTAAATTGCTGAGGCCCTAATTAGTTGTGTATAAATTTAGCTATATACAGTCACATGTGAATGGGATGTACCAATATCCATAAGTTGCTAATACCTTCATAAAATGTATGTTTTCTTTTTTGGGAGCAGATAAATTGTAGCTGAATCCATGAAGAGAGAAAAGTTTTCCTAACTGAGACTTGTTTTCTTTCATCAAAGAAACAACAAAACAAAGGAAAAAAACAAACTAAAACTAAGCCCTTAATCAACAACAAAAACCCTAATAGCAATAGGCTGTGGGACAATCTTCTTTTCAAAAATTCAGTAATGACCCAAACCATAATGATCCAAACAAATGGTCCTGCTACTGCTTTATCATCTTGAACAAACAGCAAATTAGTCTGCACTACCTATTAAGAGAACCCCTAACTGCACACAGAATTTGTGCCAGGCCATGTGGGGACAATTTTCTGTTGTGCATGGCACAGCCCTTTTGTCACAAACTGTCACAGGTGTCACACTCCTGAGGTTTTCAGGTTAACCACTGCAGTTTTAGACATGCTAATAAAAAAAAAAACAAAACTATTAAAAATACTAAGTTCTGTTAAAGAACTATTTTCCTTAGAATTAGTGGTTTTCTCAGTCAGAGGGAAAATAAGTTACAGATTGGAACATAGAATATAATCATGCAGCAGCTTCACGGTTGATTTGGGCTTTGCTAAAGAAGCAATTAGGTTATTTACCATTTCAAAGTTAAGCCCTCACTAAAACAGAGGAAAATCATGTTACATTTCCCTAGAACGTTTCTGGGGACAAGCTGTACCCAGGAGCCTTGCTGGTGCAAAAGGAAAAAGAGAAAAGCTCTAATTAACACTTACTTCATTGAAATACTACCAAAGAAACCAGCTATGCTGCTGAATTTCAGGTGGGGATACGACAGTAAAATGGAACCTACAGAAATAATTTGGTTTAACAAAATAGAATATCAATAACAACTTTCTAATAGCAGATAATTTAGGCAGTGAATCAGTAATAAAAATATTAAAGCTTATGTGTCATATTTATTTAAATGAGAAGTTATGGGCATGTAGAATCTCCATTACACTTTATTTTTGAAAGGAAAAAAAAAAATTAGCTTGACATATTTTTGTACAGGGCTTGAGAATTTAATCAGCTATTCTCTAGAGAAATCCTATTCCAAGCTAATGGATATGGGCTAACAAGACCAATTCTGTAGCAGAGTATTTTGTTACATTTTTTCATGCTTTCATACATAATCACAATGAGGTGGCTATATACTAGTGACCTGATAAACTACAGGATTTAAGTATATAATTTTTGGCTGGTTTTAGGAGCAGGGTTTTCCCAATAAAAGCGTTCCAGTTCAAATGCCCCTTCCCTGGGCTGACATCAATCTCCCAGCACCGGATAGGTTTCACTCACCTGTTCCAATGGTGCTCATCCAATACCACCATTTCCAACACCACTTCTGACTCTCATTTATTAATGAAAGTCTTTTTTAAAATGAAATCTTCTAGGATCAGAAAAAAGTAAAATTACTTTACCTGCTTTGCAGCATAAGAATACTTAGCAACAGGGCAGGAGAGTGGAGGGATAGAGAATCAGGAGTGATACGAGTGTGGGAACTGCCCCTTGCTGCTTGATTTGAATGCCTGTGGTGCAAAGGGCTCTGTGCAGGCTCAGCACACAGATCAGCTAGGTGACATTCACCTACAAACTAGGCCTGCCTCTAGATCCCTTCCTCTGGATGTTAAAGTCGAGCACTTTTAACCACTTAGGACCATGCTCAACTTCTCCTGATGACCAGTTAGACACAGAAGAAAGAAAAGTTACCAAATCTGGGGAAAACTGTAATATTAAGAAACAATTTGGCTTTTGTTTTGTAGGAGAATTAAGGTTTGAAAATCCAAGAGAAAAAAAAAAATCACTTATATCAATACCCTCCCCTATTCAGAAAACTGATCTCAAAACAGAGGTCAAAAATATATTATCTGCATTAGTAAACTTTAAGGGCCATTTCTTCATTAACTATTACATCTAAATCAGGTGATGTTTGCAATTATTCTGAAATACAGTTAATTAAGGCTCAAATTCATGCTACTCCATATTTTTCCCATGTGTATGATGTTGACAGGATCATGTCTGCATCAGAAATTTAATTTCTGCCTTCTTTCTTCCAGTGGGCCTGAATTCAACTGAGTAATTCACTCAGGAAGGAATTAAAATTCTAACACAGCTTTAATTTTTCTACAACCAGACACTGTTACAGCTGACATTTATATTTTGTGCTCCTTGTTTTCTTGTACTTCACACAAAACCTTATCCTTAGAATGCAAGGGCCCTAAACACTTGAATCACACTAAGGGTGTTGTAAATCAGTCTCTCAGCAGAGAGCCTGATTGCATTTGGAGAAGAATATTTCCAACAGGTTTGAGCAGCTATAGTCTGCATCTCATCCTTTTCCCTGAAATTTTGATTAAATGTCATAGAGTGCGTTATCACTGGTGCTCTGTATTGACCACAAAATTAACCCCCATGAGGGCTCACAGCTCGGCAGGCTGAGTTTTGCTGTCTCAACCACTTCATCATGACACATGACAACTAAAATCAGGACCCTTCATTAATAAATGTAAACAGGGCTCACTTCCTGCTTCTGAACCTGCTGCCAAAGGAACTGCAGGTCATTTGGATCACACACTAGTCTGGTTTCATCCTTTCTGCAGGGAAAAAAGCTACATCCAGTGATTTGCTTTGGCCACAGACTTATAAGAGAGCAAACAGTCCCCATGGATAATCTGACTCAGCCATTTTTATTTTGTTTAAATGTACAGATTGCCTCCTTGTGATCACTTCAGACATAGTCATTGAGACAGCCCCAGAATAAATACTGTGCTTCCTATTTAACAAATTCCTTTACTTGATTATTTCTCTGTAATAGATGCACTATCCATCTTTACCTGACTTTTTTTCTTAAACATTTTCTCCTCTGGGTAACAATAACAATCAATGTTGAGGCATGAAAGCATTCCTGATTCTACCTCAGTATTTATTTCAATGGATATTAAATGGTTCTGATCATCACCTGCCTACTGAAGTCATGTGTCACCACTAATTGGTTATGGAAACTAAATTACTGCTTTAAAGATATGTGTGTCTCTTTTTGTTTGCTTATCCAAAGCTAAAAATGTTCTTCTTTCTAATGAAATCTACGTCATTTCTTGTATGATCAGAGAAATGGTACGTGTAAGAGCTACAGTAACCTTTCTTAGAATGTAGCTCATTCTTCCAGGAACCCTTCTGTCTCTATAAGTGGTACTTAATTCTGCTAAGAGCTGATGAGAAGTTTGTCTTACATGAAATTATTTATGACCAAAAAAAAAATTTTTATGGAGAAGAGAACAAAATCCTTAGTAACAGCCTCAGTGAAGCCTCTTTTCCCATGAAGCTTCTTTGTAGTCCAAAAGAATACACAGCTACTGACACATCATCTTTAAACTGCCTGTATTGTGGTGTGGATTTCTTGTGAGTTTCTGTGGCAGTCACTTACAGATTCCTAATTTACCCATACAGTTCTTCAAGGAGGAAATAAGCCAAACTGACTACTCACTGTCTACCTGAAAATTGCGCAACACAAAATTCTGAAAGGTTAGGCATGAGCTTTTATACTTTTACTATACCTGAGCAGAATCTCCCATTCTCCATCAGCAGCACAGGACCAAGCAAAAGACCCAAAATCTCCAAAGCAGCCTTACCAGAAAAACTGAAAGTAGTCGCATTTTCAAAAGGGGTCAAGTAAACCAAGGACCTGTCTTTCATCATAGCTGATAGCAGTAAAGCAGTGAAATCATTGAAACACTTGAATAAAAAGCTAGTAATTTGCCAGCCCCACTCAAGGGAGAAAAATCCTATCTATTTATCAAAACAGAGTTTGCAATATCTGCCCCTATTATCCCTATTCCCAATTCTGAGAAGTCAAATTGCAGTACCTTGTGTGGGAACTCACTGAGCTGAAGAGCTCAAGGGAGGTCATCGGGGGGAAGATTTTTTTAGTCAACAAAAATTACAGCTTTCAGATTCCAGTCCAGCCTGTTTGGAGCCAGTGTTGCTTTACAGGTTCCACAGAGCAGAGCCCTTGTATGAGCTGAGATTTCCTTCCACACCTGAAAACAGACTCTGCATTACAACACCAGTGTCTTGGTTGATAATTAATCTTTACTATGAACTCCTGTTTTCACCTTGTCAAAAATATAGAGAAAAATCTGATCAATGAAAAGGTATTGAGACTGGACATAATTTTGGGGTTTCTTTTTTCCTAACAAAAAATGCACACCGTTTTCAAGCATTATTAGAAATATCACCTTTAAACATAGCAGAAGACTCATCTTGACAGACACAGAAGCACCATAAATTATTGGCAAGATTCATATAAAACAAGCTGATGGGTAAAATTGAGAAATAATATTATGGTATTGGAGCCTATATTAATCTTGGAGATAAATGATGCATGTCAAGATTTCTTATGCTTTGTTGAAGAGCTGGGAGACAGAACCTGTGTAGGTATCAAAACTGTTGATAAGGAAATAAGGAAAAGAGCCAGCCTAGAATAATCACCACTCACCTGCCTAAAAAAGAAACAGTATACTCCTTGGCCAAGTACATCATCCTGCCTTTCCCTATCTTACAAAGGATTTGTGAGAACTACTTTAGGATAAAGTTGGTCCCCTGTAATGTGTTCTGTTGAAATATATTTTTTTAAATAGTTATACAAAGTGATAAGCCTGAAAAAGAAAAGAAAAGCATTCCAAAGAAAACAAAAGGTGAAGTGAAGGAGAAGTGGCCACATTAATAGGATAGGAGGGATGCAAATTGGTGTTTAACTGAAGAGTAACAGAGATCAGGAAGGTTACAGAATTTTGGGAAGGGGGGGATATGGTTGGCAATAAAGAAGGCTATTGTGGGAACCTTACTGCAGCTTAACTCTTCCCTATGTTCCAAAGTTGAATAGAAAGGAATGGATGCAATACTAAAGTTTTATATTTGTGGTTACCCATCAGATATTAAACAAGAATTTAATGTTTTTGGTAAGCAAGAATAATTCAGATATTTATTTTTTAAAAGACAAATGACTTCATGATTATGAAATAGCAAAAAGAGCCCGGGTGAAATACTTTCAAATGTTTCTTTATGCCTAGATTTTGGAGGCTGAATAACACAAAAAAAAATTATAAATTGTTTAGATGAAGATTATTATCTTCCTTAGTGTTAATTCATGGACAGTCCTGCACTTGGATATGTGGATAGGGCTGCCATTGGACACTAGAAGACACATTCACCTGTCTCGTCCCATAAGCAGAGCTGGCTGAGTTACCAGCAATGCAGTTTTGCAGACAGATTTAATCAAATCCATTGCTTTGGCTGCTCTCCTTGGGAACTTTCTGACCCTCAGTGGAGGCACAGGCTGAAAGTCAAGACTCATGGAAATCAAAGACAGAACCCCCATTGACTTCAGCAGGATTGCAGTCAGCCAAATAAATGAATGGCTGTTTACTCAGGGAAAACACAGAGCAGTCTGGATGCCTGTCACTACAGCAGGGCCACGGAAGGAATAATGCTGGCATGATGTAGGCCTAAATTTAGTGCAGCTTAGAAAACCTTCATTAAAAAGTGAGGAAAAATGCAGAAATTATTGTGGAATTCTTCTGATGGTAACTGAAGTATAGAAGTACCCAGGGAAAAGAAGATCAAAGACAAATTGTGTCTGTAGAGTCACTGTATTGAAAACATATCCTGACTTATGTCCAGGAGCTGTTTGTGCTGGAACCAAGTTGAGGAATACACTGTCTCTGTAAAAATTAAGAGTATCACTACAGTATATTCAAAGTGTTAAATGATACTTAGAATCCAGTAAGGATCCATAATAGTAAGCATAAAGAGTTCCATTTGATTTGATTTTAAAGCAGAGTTTTTTCCCATTACTTACTTGAGCAATGTCTTTTGCAGACAATGGCAGCTCAGTGACACTTGGCTCTTGAAAAAGCTCAATCTCTGTAAGTTAAAGAATGTTGCACAAAAGTGGTTTTCTCTATTTTCCTTTTTTTTTTCTTTCTTTCTTAAGAAAGAAGTGGGAAATGAGGGAAGTGAGTAAAATTTTTAACATTAGCAGATTGTTTGCTTTTATATAAACAGCCTCGGGGGAGTAGATGAGATGTTGTATTCAAACAAGCAGATTTAGTTTCATAATAAATGAGCTTTTAAATTATTCTGACATATTCAATCACACAAACAAGTTTTACCCAATTCAGAAAAACTTCTGAGTTTTTTTTCAATTTGCCTTACGTCAGCAAATAACCTTACTCTTCTCCTCAGAATACTTACTTGCTTTTGCCCTGAGTCTTGTGATCTCATTTTCATTTACACAAGCCAATCCTATGCTTAGTATTTAGAGATTTATAAACATTGCATGGTAATCTTGACCATGTATATGTGATGTATTGAATCCAGTCCTAATGAAGGTTTGTTTTAAAGAAATGTAAACAAGAGGGATTTGTTCTCATCTAATGCAATTTGGCAGCAGAGTCTCCTGCAGAGAGGAAATGAGCTGTCCCATGGTTAGCGTCCTGGTCTGGAACTCAGAAATTCCTGATTTCATCTGCTCTGCTATAGACTTCCTGAATGACCTTAAACAAATTTCTCTCTACTTCTGATCCCCCTGTATAAAATGAAATAATAGTAATACCTGTTTCCTGGTTAACAGATGAAGGAAAATTGAAGACAGCTGAAAAGCACACAATGTCTATCAAACCAGTTTGTGTTGTTTGCTCCATAATGGAAATCCGATCTTGAAAGACACATATTTTGTTCCATTCTGGACTTTGGTCCATGTATGAAGAGTTTTTTGGGATGTTTTTTAAGGTTTCTAATCCCAGCTTCAAAGTGGTTTTGTCTGGTAGCTCTGTTAGCCATGTACCAAAGGCTGTACATATGGTTACTGCCAAAGGAGCTCACAGTTATAGTGAAATGGGATGACTCAGACCAATGGTAAATACTCAAACCATAGAATACCAGGCTGGAAGGGATTTTAAGGATCATCTGGTCCAACCTTTTTTGGCAAAAATACAGTAGACAAGATGGCCTGTCCTTTAAATCATAGGCTATCCAAATTTAATTAAAAGTCCTAGATAATTACTTATATTGCTTACCCTTTAAGCTGTTACCTAGTTTAGATAACAGGTAATTAGACAAAGTAGGAAGATAGAAATTTATACTGTTTCCTGCTATATGCACTGAGAAAAAAAAATCTATTCATAAGAGAATAATTATGATAGAGTTATTCTCTTGACATTTTGTTGAAAATTATATTGGACCAGTTAAAGAGAAGACATTGGAAATATATTGGAAAAAATATCATATGCTTATTCCCACTGTATCATGTTTTCTTTTCCTTGATTCTCTTTATATAGTGATATCTCATCTACAAAAAGTTAGAGAAAGTAAAATATATAATACAGATCTAATGTAGAGTGAGGTAATGTGACATTTAGTAAGGCAGGCTCTCTTCTTTTTTTTCTAGTATACCTGGCTTAAGAGGTGACAATAACAGCAAAACTTGGAGAAAAATTATCAACTCAAGCCCCTAAGACAACCTTTTCTCTGTAATAAGTAGCTCACAATATAAAGCTTAAGTGGACTACTTTGCAGGCAGTTTTGGAGGAGAAAAACTGTAGTTTGCTCTTACCACACCTCCACCATAAATGTCACAGCACCACTTTGTAGCAAAACTATGAGAATAGGAAGGCAGAAGGACAGTGTATAATGCTGCATCAGGACCTCTTATCTTACAAACCAAGTGTATACACAGCTAGAGTGAGAGCTGTGAAACCAAGGCTTGTCAGAGTTTAGCTCTGCACCCAGATGAGCAAAGCCATCAGCACAGGCAGTCCTGCGCCCACGGGCTGGGGATACATCAGACACAAGCAATGCCTGCAAGCATTTCTATTTGATCATCAAACCAGCAGCACAAACACACCTGCTTAGAGAAATTTCATTTCCTTACAGTACAAGATACTTCTAGCTGACTAGTTTCTCCTTCTTCTTTCATTTACAAAGCTTTCCCAGAAAGTGCAGCTACTCACTTACTATTTTCCACAGAAATTGTTTTTCTTTCCTTTCAGTGACATTCCAAGCCCTGCTTGCTGTTCAGAAAACCTCAATGCAGTCTGACACTCTGAACTTGGACATAAGTAGGTCTGACGGGAACTCTTCCAAAGTGTAATTGAAACTACTACGTTTTTCAGTATAGCCTTTCAAAGTTAGGCAGCATCAAGTTTAAAAAAAAAATTAAAAAAAAAAAA
>VWZN01012635.1:786334-816333 GCA_013396955.1 Regulus satrapa | reverse complement strand
CAAGAACCAAACGGAACAAGTTAGTGGTTATTGTTTTGGGTCTGTACCAAACTGAATTGTTTCCACATACTCAGCCAATTAAGACAGATCATTTGAGATTAAACAAAATATTTCATTCAAAGCTAAATAAATCAGACATACTTAGTAATACCAGTGAGTCAGAGTCAGAAAGTTTTAAGGAGAAAAAAAACCTTTGTGTGCCTACCTCTGTGTACCAGAGTGGTGATGCTGTGGCTCTCAGATCACAGAAGACCCACAGGCAGTCCAGGGTTCATTCCGTGCCAGGCCCAGCTACGTAAGGCAGCAGGGCTGGGGTTTGTAGGAACGTGCTGGCTGTGTCCTCTGAACCCTTCTCTAGAAGAAAGGAGCCAGCTGCGGCCAACACTCTCTGCCTGGATCAGTGACAAGGGACACGTTCAGCCTCAGGGAGCTGTTGTCACCTCATGTCTGTGACCTTCTCCTCAGAGTTTCCTCTTCTCAGCTTTTGAGTTACAACATTTTGCTTCTTGATTAAGTGAAATAAGTAACACCATTCACAAGTTTCACCTTATTCTGTCGGAAAATCATCCAAAATATGGGTTCCCTGAGCATTAACACTGCCCTGCACACTCCAAGAAGAAATTTTGCTCATCCCATGAGTAGACCAGAGCAGTAGATTGGGACATCATGGGAGCAAACCCCAGTTAGCATGTATCCTATACATGAATATATTATTCATCTTGTATGGCCTGAAGTATTATCCTTTGAGAAGGAAATTGTTCATCTAGAAACAGTAGGTCAAAGGTATTAAAGAAAATTTATGTATGTCTGGAATTCCTTTGGGGTTTTATGTAAACCAATACAATAGTCCAGATTTCTTCAGAAGTTACTTAAATTTCTAAGTAATTCCATGCTTTCCATGCTTTTGTTTTTTATGGAAAAAAAAAAAATCTGTTCATGTTGTATCTCCTGAAAAAATAAACAATCTTTAAGCTTTAGGATAACTATAACAGTGATCCTCTTCCTACGCAGCTTTTTCTTGAGAAGAAAAGCCTTGAATTGTAACATATAAATTAATTAGCACATAGACAAAAAGTAACACACTTAGTAAGACCAGTAAAGGAATCATCATCCACATGAAGGGTACTTGCATGACTCACCAAAAATTGACAAATTTTTGGTGTACAAAAATTACATCTGTTTTTTCAGCATGATGAAGGACACCATTCTTCACTGGTCACTTCTTTTAAAAGTACTTTTGACAGCCAAATTTTGTCAAACTGTTGAATTTTATAAAAACAGAGGGTACTGCATTTTCAAAGTTCATTTAAGGCTTGAAGTGAAATGCAGATGTTTGACTCACCACAAGCATCAATGTTTTGTTTATTTAACAAAGAAGTTGAGGAATTCATGTGCTTCTTCTAGAGCCATATCACACACTGCCTTCAGAGACTGCTCCTGCTCATGTCAAACCCTCCTAGCTTGTAAATTTGGGTAAACACTGACTGCACTGCAGTAATTGCAAGAAGGACTGGGAAGCTGCAGGCCTGTGAACAAAACAAGGTGTGACTTCACAGCTGTAGGTAGCTACTGCCTAAATAAAACCCAGTGTAGATATGAAGGAAAGAACCTGACTTTCTGCAAGAGGTTAAACAGAATTAATTAACTTTTTCCACCTCAGGAATAAAATTCAGTAGCAATTCACAGTTGTATAATTAGAATTATCTAATATCAGGGTAAGTCAAAAGTCACAAAGAAATTATTAAGGCTTTTGAAAGCAGGAAAATTTTCCATTGCATTTCAGCTGTTGAAGTCTTTTTGACTCTTTTCTCCTGTAGCTTTTCTCTTAAAACCTTATGTAGGAAAAAGCAAGTCCTACTCACCCTGCTTCCTTTGGACAACTGCTTCTGTTCAGAAGGCAAAAGTGCATGAAACACATATCCTGAAATGGCTGACTTCAATCTGGAACCTTGAGCTATGAAAAGTAAATACTAAGTCAAGGGAAAATGTTAGTGGGATTTTCATCATTTAAAATAAGTGATGGCCCCTGATCAGGACAGCTTCCAACTACCTAAAGTGTTTCTGTAGTCAGGAACCATACTGGTTGAATAGCAGGGCATTAGTCCTGTTGAAATGTACGAAAAACCTTAATAACGTGATAATGGCACTTCACAAGTGTGAGGATCACTCAGCAGGATTTTTGTCCCCAACTCATATTCACCCTACAAAGCAAAAACCTCACACGGCTACACCAGCAAGTGAATGCACTCTGGAACACGACAAGCTTTTGTGTTGGCTTTGCACATAATGGAAATGTTGCTTAAGAGTTGTTGAGCAATCTCCTGCAAGGAAATTTGTAATTATGAGAAACCTTTTCCTAAGGGATTTTCTGTTTTGAAAGATTTTATGCAGTATGATTTGTGAGGTGCTTGAACTTGAAAATGCTTGGGACTGGGAGTAAAGGCTCTTTGTTTGAGAGCTCGGTTATTTGAGGGTTTGTCATTTTTGAAGTTTTCTGCACTGTAAGCCAAATAAACAGTTAATTCCCCATTTTCCCCCCAAACTCTTTTTGTAGCTTCTGTTTTGTTATCACCTCCTTGACTGCCCTGATAATCCAAACCCAGCATAAGGTGCATATTAGCACATTGCACAATTTCAGGTCCTTTTGGCATGCCACCAGACAGCAGCTGATTCAGACAAAAATTGAGTCGCTGGGAACCTTTTCCTTGACCTCACAGGGCTGCAGGAAAGCCTGAGACCAGCTCATTAATCTAGTCATTTCCGTCGTGAATGTCACCGCGAAAGTCGAAGCACACAGATATTAAGGTTACACACTAGAAATCATGGCAGGTTCACTGTTAAAGGGTAAGAAAATTTGCATCTTTCTAGTTGTCTCTCCAGTTCCTTGTGTTTTGGGAAGCTAATTCTTTACTGGGGGTCTGGTTGGGTCTTTTTGTCACTATAGGGTGAAGTCCCATCTGGAAATTGTCCAACATTAAAGTATTTAAACAAAATCTATTTCTTCTGGGTCTGGCAAGTTCTTCATCTCAATATGGTTCATTCTCTGCTTTGTTTTCTGACATTAATAAAAAGAAACTGCACAGTATTTTTTACCTCTCAAATTGTTTAAATTAATTCCTTTCTATTTTATAGGAAATAGAATCCATAGCACCTTTCCCTTTCGATAACACAGCTGAGTTCATAAAACTAAATAAACTCTTGTCTGCTTGATAGAAAAAAATATTGGATTGCTGCCATCTTTTGGTTATGCTCTAAAGATAACTGCTGTGAATTAGATGTTGTTTTTCTAAGCCAAACACAATAAAGTATTCTAAAGACATTTGTGACTTTGGGGTAATAAAGTGAATTCTCTAGATAAATACAAATCCAGGAACATATTCTCTGTCGTCACTAAAGTTTCAGAAGCAACTTTGGTGTATTTGTACAAGAATCTGTGGGAAGGCCTGCTTGAGGTAACAGAATTTCAGAATGCTTGAAAATAGTACATTTTAGATTTTTTTCTAATTACAGACTAATCATTAAATAACTTGTGATCTTTGGTTTTTGAATTTCATTCTCTGCTTATATTTCACCATGGCCATGAATATACATAGCCATATTTTCTGGAGTCTTTACCAATTTTTCCATATAACACTTGGGATTTAATATGCCCCCACAGACCTGAATTATCAGAAGTTTTGAATAATGATTTCTCTGATCCATCCAAATTAAGTGGCAACACATGGGCATAGTTAAAGACTAGAGAGTGAATACGCACATGTTCCCCATTGGTTTTTGCCTTTGCGTCATCTGATGAGCAATGCCTAAAACAGCAG
This sequence comes from Regulus satrapa, assembly GCA_013396955.1. Taxonomy (NCBI): domain Eukaryota; kingdom Metazoa; phylum Chordata; class Aves; order Passeriformes; family Regulidae; genus Regulus; species Regulus satrapa. The sequence goes on along the minus strand of VWZN01012635.1, from coordinate 812,518 downwards.
ACTTCCATCACTGCTCCAGCCTTCTCAGACTGTAAATACATTCACAGCTGTTTCATTTAGGAGACCAGAACACAATGAATGCAAGGAATACAGTTGACAAACAATTTAGCAGGCAAACTAAATAGCTCACAAATTATCATGCCAGTGGAATGTTTCCAAAAGTGTTCAGGAAGACATACACAAATTATTTCTCTTCATTTCAGTGAGAAATCAAGATGAGAGCCTCCTACTTCTTGGCAATCACTTGATAAACACCAGAACAGATAAAAAAAAATTGCAATGAAGCTGTAATTTTTTGAGATTGTGTGTAGTTCCTCTAGTCCACACTATCTGCAGCTGGAATTTCACAATACAGGGAGAGAACACATTTGTCATTCTCAAGGTGTGGAATATTTCCCACTTTAGCAATATGTAGTCCACCATGCACCCAGCAGACAACTGTGGTTAACCCAGAAAGATTTGTGTATGGTACCTATATCCCAACTAGGATAGTAATGACCCCAGATAAACGTAGGCACGTGTGGCCACCTTTTGCACCCAAAACCAGCAGGACAAGTAAATTACCACTATTCAGTGCATAAAATAATTTGTATCATTATGGAGCAGTTCAAAAGAACTGATCAATGCCAAAAATATTTCCAAGCTACCTTTTCAGCGTTAATAGCATTAATTTTTATCTCTGTTACCAATATTAAGTTAGTGCCCAAAGTATCAGTTGTAGAGATGCTTCTGTTCGGTAGTGCATAAACTAATGTTCTCATCATTTTATCAGGATTTTATTTTATTTATTTCATTCATAAAACTATACATTTTATATTAATTAAACCTTTATGTCACTGATGGTTACATAGGTCAGATATGACAAACAGTACTACAGCAGACAGTGGTACACAAGCACAAATAAAGCATCTATAGCTGTGGAAAAGCTTCTGAATGCCAGAAGGAGCAAAGGTACAGAAAATTACCTGGAGGAGTTAGGGTAAGAGGCAGGGAAATATTTTGCACAGACATAAAAAGTCTTTTTCATCTCAAATTAATTCTCTTCCATCTATCTGGAAGCTTTCCCAAAACTGACATTTAATTTCAAGGCTCAGAAACTATGTTATTTCCTAGATAATTACTTTCTCTAGTAATAAATTTAATAGTAATAAAATTAAACACTAAAAGCTAAAGATCTTTAGATATCCCAAGAACTTAGTAGGAAGCAGGCTTTCATATACAGCTCTAAATATAAAGCACGACTCTATCCCAACCTGTGTGGAGATATGGAACTCACTCAAAGAAAGGTGCTGCACAGAAAATGCCAAAATGTCTATAGGAAGACACAGACTGAAAATATTTTCAATATATTTAGAGTCCTACATTATTGTGTACAATATGTGCACATTATTGTGTTACTTGTCGTTATTTTTGGTGTATATGAACTCATGTATTTAAAATGCATAATCTACCTGACCCATCTAATGGCTCCATGAGGTATCTTGGCCACGAGCCCCAGCCAGACCAAGGTGGCTGCTGATGGCAAACAGGACAGAACTCCAGATCCAGATGTTCATGCCCAGCAGCAGCACCAGCTGTTTAGAAACTAACATCTTTGCCCCTTTGAACTTGACAAAATGTTGTTCAATGATCAAGGACATTAAATAACTATATTTGCAGTGAAGTTTTCAGTGTCACTTCCCAGGGTATGATTGTGATTTTTATAGTTGGAAAATGTTTTACCAGTGGAAGAAGAGCATTTTGATGTGGCAGCTTGTGATGCTAAAGAGGAATAAACAGTCCATGCTCGCTGTCAAATGCAAAAATTGATATTGTATGGCATTGAAAAAGCAGAAAGCAGACTTGCTACTAATTTCAAACTTAAAGAAGGAGGAATTCATAAGGAGGAGGAATCTCACTATGAGATGAAGATTTTGACATTTTTCCTCTTTAATTTCAAGGTTTGAAGAAGGACTTAATGAATTTTTATATGATAAAAAGTATCATTTTTATATCAAAGTGGCACTTAATTTGATGTATTATCTAACTTGAAGTGTTACCCAGGCAGCACCACAGAGATTAGGTTTGCTTCAATATAAGAGTGTGTGTGAATTTACCAGATTGTGCTGTGGGTTTACTCGTAGTGCACACCCACAACACTCACTGGACACAGCTGGTGCAACGGCCTTTGCCTTCAGCACAGAAGTACATTTGATGTGTGTTAAATACTAGAAATTAGGTGGTTTATAACACAATTTTCACTACTTAGGCTATTCAAGCATTGCCTATGGCTTCACAGGTCTACAAGCAATCACTGAGTCAATAAAACAGAGTGGCTTTGTGGCATGGCTGCAAATAGGGCAGGCTTAACCACTGTTTGGAGTAATCACAGCTGACATTGATGGCATTACTGTGAGGGAAAGCTACCCAGACCCACAGAGACAGGAAATGCTGAACACAACTTAGGATCAAATGGGGAAAACAAGAGAGCCATTTGCAGCTCTCAAATCTTTAATGTAGCCTGATTTGAGATAATGGCTGCATTCCTCTCCCTTTCCCACAAACCCCAGACTGAGTTCAGGAAAAACACGGTTTATGGCAAATTAATTTTGGCATTATTGTGTTAACTACCTGTTACCCCTGCTGAGAGGGCCTGTCAGTTTTCCAGATCTCAGTATAAAAGGACTGGCTGGGGCTCCTAAGCATGTCCCAGATATGTACAAAAGAAACAGACAAAAGCAAAAGAGCAGTATAGAAATACACAGCATTTTCCTTCTCAATATCTCCCATATTCATATCCTCTAGACAAAGCAAAGCTCTAGACACACAGGCACTATTGCATGTGACTGATCTAGAATCTTTTTAGGTGGCATCTAAGCACTAGTTCATCTCCTTCCCAACATACTTTTCTCCCTCTACATCTAGAATTCACAGATTCCCTTAAAGACTTTGGCTCATTTGTTTACATTTATAACAGAGCAAATATTAGTGTCCATCTAGTATATGTATTCTAGATGAGATGACCACTTGCAAAGGGATTTGAACCTGTTTAGTTCGAGTTTCCTCTAGAAACCCTCTTAGAGAAAGGAAGTCCAAAGTAAACACAAGTTTGACTCTTTGTAGGTTGGGATACTGTACTTGCAGTTGTACTCTTTCCACTGACATGATACTTATAAGAAGTAGCTTCGGGATTTAACCCAACCAGCAGCAGCTGCAGAACAAAACTGCTCCTGATGGTCAGTGGCCCAAAATTAAAAGGAAAATTGAAATACTCCATATGTGTCCCTAGGAGCACTTGAGTTTTGTGGAAACCTTTTCCATATATGAAATGTGACCTGAGAGTAAACCACAAGCCATGCTACAAAATCACAGTGATATGCAATGGTGTAGGAACAAAATTTTCCAGGAAAGAAAAACATTATGCAGGCTTCAGAGTTCTTTCTGACCACAAGTGAAACCCCACATTTTTCCTGGTGACAGCAGTGTTATGCATCTGTACTTACAGAAAAGTACAAGAAACAGCTGTCAAATATGGCTGACAGTGAAGCAAACACCTCCAAATACAGGGGGTGGGAGGGAGGAGAACAGAGGAACATCAAAACATCTGTAACTGTTGGAAGTACCAAAAAAATCCCAGTTCCATAGCCCCCAGAAACATATGCCAGGTCTCAGCTAATAGGAAAATGACAGAAAACAGAGCCTGGGAGGACCACAAGCATCAGTCTAGACCTTTACTCTGTTTGCCAGCTCTGTAGTGACTCATAGCACAAATAGCTGCTTCCTAAAGATGTCCCAGTTGTGGTCTAGAATTAGCAAGTTCTGAGCTTGTTAATTCCAATATGTTTTAAACTGAACTATTGAGCTAAAAAGAGCAGAATTTCAGCCTACCTCTATCAAGCAGGTTTTTTGTTTGTTTGGTTGGTTGGTTTTTTGGTTTTGTTTTTTTTATTTTAAACCTCCATCTTTTAAAAGCTGAAGGCTTTCCAACCTCTGGAAACCAGTTATATCAGAAAAACATAGGAATGATGCCCCATGAGTGCTAGTGAGCATGGCATGCAGCCTTTTCACAGATTCAAAATTGTTCCTTCCATCAGCTTGAGTGAACACAGGGTTTTTAACATATTAATAGAAGCAGACAACACTGAAAAACTCAACATATTGTAGAGAACACAGTTTCTAAAGGATGCCACTCATATGGCATTTTGAGAGTAACAAAAAAAAAGGAAGAAACTTAAGACATACAGCTGCAAAACAAACAAGGAAATATGGAAGAAAATTACTGTCAGAGGATGAAGACTTTTGTATTAAAGGATCATATTTGTTTCCACTTGCCTCTGAACAAATCAAGACTTCTGTGTTCCTTTGCAGTGGTATACAGGACTGTGATGCATTTGCCAGAATCAGTCTCCTTGGAATCCTTCAGTGTTTTGGGTGGGAACACAGCACAGCAGGAGGCAGAGGGGGATCAGGGGCCTGACCAAGCATCCTGCACTCCAGCAGTCCAGGGCTCTGAGCATCCCAGGCTAAGCTTCATCTCCCAGCAAAGGCTGCTGCAGCCTCTGGGGCAGAGCACAGGCAGTCAGAAACACCATGGTCTTGTCATTATTGCAAAGGATTATCACCCATCTTCCAAAAGCACATGAGGGGTACCGCTCTGTCTTGGCACAGCACAGCAGACCTTGCTGGTAATGCACCGTGAAAGGGAACTGCTCTGAAAACAGAACATTGCACAACAACATTCCACTCCTGTGGTACTGATCGAGTGCCAGTTATGTATCGTTAATATTGTGTTTGGATAGCAAATCAGGCAGACTCAGCTAAAACAACACAGCTTGTTTTACTAAGTCTTTGTGTAAATAAAACTATTGTACTGTTCATATTCCATACTTACTGCTTCTCCCTATGGGCCTAATTCTGCTTTTCCTCTACTCAGTAAAAACCAATTCCATAAGTTTTGCATTAGTTTCACAATGTATATTTCACAACATACAATAGTCACAAATTTGACCTTTCTCTAGCCATTTTCTGCAAAAGGTCTCTCATTCTCTGCAAGATACAACCATTTGTTCATCACTTTCCTTGAAGGCTGAATAAAAGAGACTAAATGTCTTTTACTTCTGGATATATTAAACCTCCATCCCACTTGTGAAAGCAATGCCGTGACGCACCAGGGATCCAGAAGGACTAGTGGTGCTGTTGTCTGTCAAGGTGCATGTGGAGTTCAAAGTCAGAGCAAGATGAAGATACGTGATATACCAACCAATTTGCAACTGAACCATTAGACATCAATGGGAAAAAAAATCTAAGTAAATTTATATTCTGAAGTCACTCACTAGTAACTATAATTAAACCAAGAACTTTCTCATGTATTGCTAACAAATCAACAGGCATGGATATCTAATATCTGTACTGACCAGTTACCCCAAATCTGGACTGAGTAATAAGCACAGCTTTTTGGAGGGGCTACCTGCAGGTCAGTAGGCTGGATCAGCCAGCCGGCACAGAAAATATCTTCTGACAATGAAACCATCCTGTGCAGATTTCTGTAAGTAACACCTACAGGCAGTTTAGAAGGTGTGCATTACTCTTGCAGAATTCCAAAAAGGGAACAAGGAACACAGTGTAAAGAAATGTAATATCAACTGACTCAAATCACACAGTTAGCACATTCAATAACCGTGAAGAACTGGTGACTACAAATATTTCAAAAATATTTGTTAAACAGACAGAGGAGAAACAAACAAACATTGGGGAAACAGTTTGCCTTTGTCTTGCAGCATGCAGAGCATTGCTGAGCATGTCCCCACCTAGTGACTTGGTAGCTATCGTGGCAACAGGTGGTTAATAATTTCTCGCTGCTTGGGCACTGCTTTCCAAAGGGAGAGTTTGCTTTAAGGAGTTTAATGATGGAAATGCTGGAGACTGACCACAAAGCACAGTAAAATCCTTCAGCACAAGCATAAACTCAAACCACTTTAGGGAGTGAATGGGACTTGGCAAGAGTAACGTTTATAGCTGTGATATTAAATTAGACCCCAGGCAGACTCTGCTTTGTATCAAGAATCTCTTGTTCTGTTTTTTCCACCAACAAAAATTGAAATACAAGCATTGAGTTAGGCTTGCTCAGTTGACTCCCAGATCTCATGATATACAAAAAACCAGAAAAAAATCTCATTAAATCAAAACAATTTGGGACCTATATCGGGGTGTCTCCAATACAGCCTTGTATATACTGTTCAATCAGGAACATGGGGATTTATCCTGCCTAAATATGATTTATGAACAAAAATGGAATCTCCCCAAAAAACAGCCAATACATAAAGTTGGTCAGACTCAAAGGAGATGAGTCCAGAAAAGGAAGAGATTAAGAAAATAAATGTCATTATCTTTAAAATATCAAATTCCAGTTCATTGTGCATCTGCTCAGATTTAGCATTACACAGGTAAATGGTAAAGTTACTTTAACACCTATTTCCTTATGCATGTCTCTGTCTCAAACACTTTCCCCTATCCTGACCACCAAATCTCCAGGTTTTTTTCTTTCGAGCTCCTTCATATAATTAATTCTCAAATAATTTTCCATATTTTTTTTAACTTTACCACTAACCAGCCTTTGGTTTCTTTTTTTTTCTCCCATACATAACAAAAAAGTTATATCATGCCACCTGTAAGGCAGTAAGTAACTCATATGTCAAATGCAACTTGAAAAAGAATTTTAAAACTTCATTGCCTACTAGGACTAAACTTTTGGATGAAAGAATCTTTCCTGAGAATATTTTGCATTGTGAGTCCAGACTTTAGTTCTCAGTCAAGGACCTAAAATGTGTAACTCTCTTCAAGTCAAGTTTATATCAAGCTAGAATCTTCCATCACATTCAGCTGCACTTTGCTACATTTTTTGTCTAGACAGCAATATTGGCAGAGGGTGTGTAATGATTTTTTTATTTCCCTCATGCCATGTCATAGAGACTGTCTTCTGGACAGCTGTTCACACTCCTAGAGCAATTACAACAATCCATAATGAGCAAAAATTTATGTATTTCAAACTCTTAGTGCAATTTGGCAGTTAGGAAGCATTTCCAGATTGTTTCAGGGATTTCACATAGATCTAATTCTGGGTTGCTGTCAGAGAGTTCAGCATACCCTATACTCAGAGGTTGTATTTCTAGCAGAGATGATGAAAATATTCCATTTTAAAATATTATATTTCTGCATTTGGTAATCTGAACCACATTAAAGGAGACTATATGTTTTATACAGAGTTTTATTAACATGGTTGTTTCAAAAAGAGTAAATACACATCTTTCAAAATATTTTCATAAACAATGAAGAAAATTATTGTTCCTAACCATGACATGAATAATAAAAGTGATGAAGAAAAGTAACAGAAAGGTTAAATTTAAAAGAACCTAAAAAGAAGTTAAAAGAAAGTTTTAGCAGCCATTTACGGCTACTGAATGGCAAAGCATCATATAGGGTATAAAAGCATAATAGGGTATATTGGTCATTATTGCAGAACAATTTTCTCCTGTAAATACTCACCTGTATGCTACAGGAATTAAGCTTGTTTCCTGACACAACATCCTGAGTAGATATACAAAAAAATCTTCTATCTAAATTTTCATCAAAAGCATGTTGAACTTGTCTCCTGTGTCACAAAATTTATTCCAGGAGCCTACAGATCACTGGAGAAGTCTGTTCTTTAAATATGCTTAATTTTGTTTGACAAACATAATCCTCCTGCAGTGATGTGTTGTAACACACAAATGCAATGAGTGAAGCAGAAAAAGGCTCTTTTCATTAGGAAACATGGAAAAAAAGTTCAGCTGAAAAAAAGACTCAGACAGCATGTCAAAACCCATATTCAAAGGAAAAATAAGACCAAGGAACTGAAAAGGATTTTTTGATGTTAAAATCTTGCAGGAAAATTCAACATCCCTACCTTCAGGACATTTTTTAAATATACATTAAATTCAAATGCATTTTTTAAATGACTATATTATTAACTGTATATGGAGAATTTTTAAGGGTTTTTTTTTCAGAGTGGAACATTTGTAAACAAAATCCCAGCAAGAAGATCTATCTGGATCCCATGCTGCCCAAAGCTGGATCCTCATGGCTGAGTAGGTTTACACAGAGCAGAAGACTGTGTCAGACAGCAACTGTATCCCTGAATTGGCCTTCTCAAATTAGACATTTGCTTCTAATCATAGTTGTCAAGCTGAAATAAAGACAGAAAAATAAGAGATTTTAAACAATTCAGTATGGCCATGGAAGAATTTTCTTTTTCCTATAGAACCTTGTCTTCAGATCCTCCCAGGTAAGGAAAATGAACCAGGACACCTGGAGCTTTTAGCAGCCTCTCAGAATAACCAGTTGTGTAATTTTTCTACCACACAAGGTAATTTCTAAATTTGTGCCTCTGTACCCCAAGTTATAACACCCTCACAAGACATTTGTGACAGATCTGATGGGTCTTTGTGTTATTTAGAGCTAGACTTGATCAACAGAGAAAAGGCCCAAGACCAACAAGCTCCATCCATATGCAAGAACAGGATGCAGCAGTGAGCAGAGCTCTTTCATGGCCATAAAGAAGTACAGATAAAAGAAATTATTACTTCCAACTGAGCTACACTTTTTCTTTGCATATGTCTTGCAATGACAAGAACAAGTGTAGCTTGGGACCTTGACATTGTGTCACGCTCCAGGAAGAAAGAAAAAGGCATAAGTAAAAGTAATTAAAATATTAGGTGCAGGACTGATAAAAATCATGTTAATATTTTCTCAGAAAGGCACTTGTGGCAGAGGAGAAGTCAGACAGTTAATTTGCTTTGGTTTTTGTTGTTCACTTCCATGGCTTCTTAGGGCAGAAGGATTCAATCTAGTGGACACACACCCTAAAATATGCAGCTCCTCACAGTCTCCTTACTGCTGCCACCTGAGGAATTAACAACAATTTCCTTGAACATGGAGCAATTGTAAATTAGCATATAGTAGCCAAGCACAGCAGTAACACGGTAATAACTGTTTCCCTATGCCAGTTCATGAATTCCTGAGGGCAAGCAAAATGGCTTACAGCTGATGGAGTTCTGAAGGCTGAATATGAATCATCCCCTGCCTCGTCAGCATCCTGACTCATCTTCATTGTGCACAAAACAATGTAATTTATTTATTGCCCATGTCTGTAGCACGTGGGTGCCAGTTTCCAATCAGCATGCTGGCAGGCAGACCCATCCAGCACAAGTTCCAGCCCGTGTCACAGAGCTCTTAGGTGTCCTTGCTGTCAGCACAAGCTCTCTCTGCTTTGCTTTGTCTTTTCCCTCTGCTGCTGTCACTCTGGCAGTGGCAGTAAGGGGCTGAATTTGTCACTGCTTTCCCATTGTTCAGGATCCTGGATGAGGTCAGTAACAATGCAGGAGTGGAAGCCCGGCCTTAGAGATAAGCAGCAGGCAGGGGGAAAATGGCATGGGATTTGTTGGTAACACAGCTCCAAATGTTCTCATTGTTATCAGCCACCATTCTTGTAGCTGCCATTAATGCCAGCTTCTTTTGTTTCCAGGTGTATCATTCACATGTCTTTTAATGGGAACTGAGCTTTTGAGCATTTCCAATGCATTTATCTTTCGCCAGATCGTTGCATTCTACATTAAATTATTCACATAATTACTACATTACTACTCATAAGTCATTAGAGAGCTGCTTATCTATACAAATCCTTTTGCATTTCCTTTGGCAATGCTCCATTCCTATGAAAACAAAGATATCATAAAGAGAATATTCTAGTTAGTAAAAAATGGGCACCACACCATACCAAGGCTAGATTTCAGGCCTTTTCTACAATTCAGCATCTTTTATCTCTTTTGGTTTTTCTTGGGTTAAGCTTCTTGATCTTTATATTTCAAGTCAGTTGAGACACATACTTCAAGGTAGAGGTGTCTTGAATTAGCATGCTAAGTACATGGGGAAAAAAATAAAACAAACAAACAAACCAAAAACAAACAAAAACAGGCAACAAATGACAATAGGAATAATAAAATCATTTAGGTTGGGAAAGACCTTTAATATCATTGAGTCCAACCAATGACCTAGAACTGCCACGTCCACCACTAAAACATGTCCTTAAGTGCTAAATCTCCACATCTTATAAAAATCTGTAGGGATGGTGACTAAACCTCTTCCTTAGGCTGCCTGTCCTAGTGCCTGACAATCCTTCCAATTAAGAAATTTTCCTAATATCTAATCTGAAACTCTTTTTTTCAGCTTTCATTAGCTTGTATTCTTGCGGTATCTGAATTTTGGAGTGCTCTGCATAAATAGCTCTGATTGATTCTAGAACTGGTAAATCCTGCTGAGCTTATTTGAAACCTTTAAGTATCACATTCAAAAATGTCAACATATACTGCAGTTGGTCACATATATGCACATTAAAAAACTCAATACACTCCAGACTGGAGGACAGTCAAAAAATTTGGTTGTAAAGTCACCAAGTCCTCAGAAGACACACTGATGACCCACAAATATGAGGCCACTACAAATGGTGCATTTGCAAGTAATTATTTCCCACATAGAAAATGCAAGAAATCTTACTGAGTGGACCTGATCTTGAAGCCTGGAACTCAAGCAGCTATTTAAAACTGTTGTACAAAACCAAACTTTCAACAACAAAAGAAAGAATCCAGTAAGGTTCACTGTGTGAAATTTTTGCTTTTTTTTCTTTTAATTCTCTTTTCTCCTTACTTACTTGCTTCAAACAGCCTGGCACCAATTTTCATATTTTATTACAAAAACCTAAGAGCCAAAGAGTTATTGTAGTTATCTCAGTTAAAATATTTAAAGGGCACCCAGAAAAATCACCCTTGGAGGAGCCCTGAAATTCTTCTGGTGAAATGGCAGCAATCTGGAAAGGGACTGTATTGGCAGATAGCTCCATTAAATCTCTCCAGTCCTCCATGGATACATCATTATTTAATTTTTCCCACAGAGGGAAACACATGGCTCTAGATGTGGAATTTATTTGTTTTAGGAACAGCTTCTGCATTTAGTTACTTTCGCACACAAGATGTCCTGTCACCTGAATAGTGTCACCCCATCTACTGGTCCTAAAGGCAATGTAGGGAAAGCTGGAAATAAACATTTCTATAACAAGCTATCAGGCAAGGCCTGATTGAGAGAGAAAGAGAGGGTTCTCAGGGACACAGGTTATAGAGTCTCTTCCACTCTTTTATCCCTGTGTCTCACATTAAGGTAAAACAGTACAAAGAGAGTACATCGAATGTGTGTGACTCCACAAGAGCCTTCTGACCTACAACCCTTCACACAGTGAGCTCTCACTTATTGTCAGGCACCAAAGCAAGGGACCCCACTGGGACCATCATGCAAGAATTTATAGAGCCAATTTCTTTGCAGCTTTTAGCTGTTTCAGTACTGAGATATATCCCAAATACCTACCCGATACTTTGGAATAAACAAAAACCAAGATTTTTTCTGACCACAATTCACAGTCACAATATAATTTAAAATTAATCTCGCAATTAAAATTAACCTATCCCTTTTAAGCAGAATGAGGATTCTATTCTCTCCCATTCAAGCCACTGGAAAAACTGGCAAAAAAAAGAAGAAATGTGACCGATTACATATTATTTACAAGAAGACAACTTTTTCTTCTCTTCAATTTGTTTTTTACTATTTTTACTATCATATTTTGGCAACAAGAACACAGTGTGCGGGGGAAAAAAAATACAGCTATGGCAATTTAAATTTGCCTATTGAGTTACTATAGGTTCAGAGCTATGTCATACCCTATTATATGCACAGTAAGAGACAAATATTGAACCCAGTAATCCTGTGTAGTCTTCAGACACTGAAGAAGGTAATAGATTTTTTAAGTCAACAGTTCAAAATCTACTTTTCATTCAGTTTCAAGATCAGGTTAAGAAAACCTCCTACTGGGGACCTCACAAAGTATTCTTTTTTTCCTTAATGAGTAAGGAACTTCCTGTACATATTAAAATATGCCAAACCTCTAGTAACTCACATATCCTATTTCTGAAGTTTGGAAAATTTGTTTCTTACTGTCATTTATGAATGTGTTTTCTTTCAATTGTTTAACTACAATCAGAAGAACCACATTTTGGCAATTTTAATTCCCTGGTTCCTGCAGTAATTTCTTATATGACATACCAGTGGAGAGGAAAGAAAAATTTTTAAAACCTGAGGTGAACTTTCAAATGAAGCTTTATTGAGCAGTTTACTAGTGAAAAAATTCCAAGAGCCAGAGAACATAAGGATTTATACCAATTTGTGAAGATAAACCAGTGATTGGTTTGTTGGCCAAAAAAGCAATTTCCCATCACATAAAACATGCTAAAGTATTCAATCAAGAGACAAAGAGGTAAAACAACTGTAAAATCTTGAAGAATAATATTTTAATGTTTGAGGTTGATCTAAAATTTTCAGTTTCATTTTCATCCATTTTTACTTGGTAATAAACATATTCCTATTAGCTGACAAAAACAAATTGAGAATTTCCCTCTTTTTAAATGTTAAAAAGGTGACAAGCATCTAGCTTTCAAGCCATGAATGCCACTGGATTTTTAATTGCCTGTCAATAAGTGCAAGAATACCTCATTATCTGCAGCTTTGAGGAGAGAGTGTGTTTCTAGGACTGCGTCTGTGCAGTGACTGCACACAGAAATGCTCAGAGCTAAGCAGCTCAAGGCTAGGGTGCTCAATTACTCACTGGAAAAGGGTGATGTAAATTGGGCTGCACGAGCCGTGTGTACGAAGAGCTTGGCTCAAAGCACTTCTGCTCAGGACTGTTTGTACTGGCACATAATTAGTTTGTTATATTGCTCCTCATCTAAACACTGTGTCTGCTGCAGAGTTATGCCCTCTACACTCAGTGTTTTCTTATCTGCTGTGCTCTTGTTCCTTATTACTGAGTCCTGAGCACTCTATTCCATCTGCCAGCACTAAATATTATTTGTGTTATGTGGACCATAAAAGCAGGTTCAGTCCCTTCTGCACTCCCTGTCTGCATTCACCTTGTGATCTATGGTTCCACTCAGAAGTGAATCGCTACTGAGTAAGTTCTTGCCTTGAGCTACAGCACCTATAAATATATATTTAGCTATATATTTAGCTATATACATGCTCTATCTCTCTATATATACATATATCATGTACCTTTCAAGGTATCTGGATGGATATTTCAATATATAATTTGCAAATATACATTATGACAAATTAGGTAAGAAAAATACTTATTTTAAAAAGGAATTTAAAGAAAAAGTATTCAAACGCAAAAAAAATCTATTTATATTTTAGCCATTGGCAGACAAATAAAAAAATTTAAGCATAAGGTGCTGAAAGTGTTTTACCCATAAAATTTTAGCATTTTATGTAAAATATCATCTTATTACAGGATGTCACTTTAAATTCTTTAGAAAAATTAAATCTTTTTTTTTACTCACTGAGTATTTTCAAAGTTATTATTCTTTGTTTTGTTTTTGTATGAAAAGGACAATTTTGACATAGTAACACATTAAAAACCTGATCAATGGCTTAGTAATGTAAAGGAAAGTGTGCTCAGGATTTTGTACTTCTTTATATTTGACACTGTAGATTTGAAATTGCCAAATCGACCAAAAAAACCCCTCAATAAACAACATAGAGTTATGTGTATAGAAAAAAAACTAACACAAGGTCACATTTCCACTTGATTTACTCAGAACATCTTTAAAAGTCACTTGATTTTCAGTTAACAAGGGTAGGCAGTGTATGGTCACTTTATTGCACAGGAACTAAGCAGATTAGCATTGGCAGTGCTTGATTATGAAACCAAGTCATGAAATAGCATTAATCCTTATTAAGTGCTCTTAAAGAAGAATAATGGGGAAACAGGTAGTTGAGCTACAAGGCAAATGCTGCCAGAGAGAACCCAGACAGATATTCCAATGGTCCATCATCAGCCTTTATAGTATCAGGACTGTGCAATCTAGGAAGCGTAGGCAGTGCTGGAAAGAAGCAATAAGTAAAGGTTTATACACTTATATAACACTGCAGCATCTCTTTGGACATCAGCAAATAAAAGCCAAATGGTTGCCACAATGATATTTTTGAAGTTTTCCTGGAGCCAATCCTTTCATAATTGAAGTAACTAAGGCAACTAAGAAAGCATTTAAAAATGCATTGAATTCATTTAGAAAGTGCATCAAAATTAAAAGGGTTAATTAAAAACCTGAGGTTTCTCTGTATGTTTCCTAGTTTAGTCAGAAGCATTGATAATAAAAGGGAATTGGCATTATGGTTCCCTGGCAGTTAGAGCTTGCAAGGAGCACTGTGATACTGTTGCCCATCCTGTGCTTCATTTTGCATTATTTCAGTTTAAACACACAAGTCATTACTAACGCATTAATAATGAAAAGATGTCTCTAAATTGCAATACGCTTCCCTTTAACAGAAAAATTCCAACCTCAACTCTAGCAAGCCACACTGTGAAGGCCAGCTGCCCTGCAGCACCCTCCTCAGCCAGTCAGCACATCTGGCTCTTACTCATACTTAAGGGGGGCTTTTCACTCTGATGAAAAAAGTGGTTCAGCACTTAGCAGACATCCCCCCAAGCAGAATTTGGTTAGAAGAATAGGGTTTATTTTCTCTGCTAATCCTGTTACACATCTGTGTCACAGTGTCCGGGCTGCTCTGGGATGAGATGTGCTCTTCCTCCAATGGAGTCTGCCTCACTGCACCACCCAGCCCCTCCTCAGGGCTGGTTCTCCAAATTCTGCAGCTACCTTGTCACAGGTGACTACAGCAAACCAGTGCTGGCTGCTGCAGGGGCCAGAGAATCAGACAGAGCCAAGCTGGATGTCCCTGAGACACCTGCAAAGAGAGCTGTGTGCAGAAAGGAGTAAAAAAAACCAGCTGAGGAGCCAGAGGAGGAGCTGTGGCAGCACTACTCTGTGCCTCCCAGCTTCCAATACTCTGGGAACCAGTATGGTTCATCTGACAGGATGTCTGCAGCATTATACTGCACTGCTGGCCACTGTAAATCCACAAATTCCCTCAAATCTCCCCCATATGTATCAACTTGCGGCCAAATATTTTAATTTGGGCAGACCTTAGGAAGGAATTACATCCAAAGACTATGCAGGATGAACAATTACACACTTCTTTGCTATTCACACTATTCTGCATCCAGGAATTCTCTGCAGGAATAGACAATTTAAACCAGAGTTTCACAAATAAAATTGATCACAAAGAAAGCAAGAACAAAACCACAAGTAGGATAGAAATACTTTACTAGCCTAAAAATGCATGCATCCCAGACTGAGTGGTTAAAGCTGTGTTTCTGTGTTATAAGGAGGATTGTCATCAGGAGAAGCCACCTTGGATCCAGCTATCACATCCTTGAAGATGTAGCTGTAGACATCAATGAGTGCTGGCAACTCTTAGACGATATAAACTCTCCAAGAATAATGAATACTTAACCTTGGTACTGGGCACATGAAAAAACCTGAGTTTTTTCATGTGAGCTCTGCTCTTATTTTGTTAGCTGTGCTAATTAGATGAAACTACTCTGTCTATATAAAGCCTTTTCATCAAAGCCTTTTTATCTCACATCTTGTTTTACAGGGTAGATAGTTCAGATTATCTGTGTTTTACTGCCTGAAACAAGAACACTATCCAATATTCCTTTTTTTCTCTGTCACAGATCCCAAGTATCCTCCTGGTACTCTTAACATTGCCTCTGCTAACAACCACAAAGAGGACAGTGGAAAATAACCAAGTTGTTTACTGTTGCATCTCAACAAGGATTGTTGGCTCTGTTTTGCTTGTAAAAAAAGAGAATTGCCTGACCCAGACATGGCTTGTCATTATTTTATTTTACACACACGCTGTGTATGTCACAAATTCAAAGAGGTTTGAAAACCCCAACCAGAGCTACCATCTGATCAGAGCAGCTTAGTCGTCCTTCTGGACAACTTCCTTCACAACGCTTGGTATGCAGACCACAAAGGATAATAAGCATTTTGCTTGCCACATTTTGGTCACATTAACAAGTCCTTTAAGTAACAGATTCAGCTTCCACCAGCAAATGATAGTCTGGAAATGGAGCAGGTGTAGTTTTACCACTTTATAACATCTCTGGGAGAAGGATGATATCAGAGCCATTTGCTCTGCACAGATGCCACCTCTTGTAACAGAAGGACAATGATGGGATGGTAACCACTAGGCTGATATGTATCCCATGAAGCATCTTTAGGAGGTGTTGCATGCTTTTCTTGAACAGTCCCCAGTGTGCCCATGTAGTTTCATAACAAATGGAGCTACATAAAAATTGTTGAGTGGATTCAACAACTGAAAACACTGTCCTCAGAGTAACATGAAGTATTAAGTACTTCAGCTTTCCAGCAGTATCACTCATTCTGAGTGATAACGTTTAGGAGTTACAGTGATAGTGCTGAGTTGTTGGCCAGACTGTCTTAAAGCTCTCTTCCAACCTGATAATTCTATAATTCTATTATCCTTTCCTCACCTTTATGTTTGACTCTTCTAATTTCTGGACAATTTTCCTGTCTAGGTACAAACCAGATTACATCTCTCTACCACAGCAGTTTCCCATTCTCTATATGAATCACAATTATTTTTTTTAGCCTTTAAAATTGTAGAGAAATAGCTTTCTTTGATGCCTGAAAATTCATGTCATATGACACAGTGCCCACCTTTCCCAAACAATGATGACGTTTTCACTGAAAAGACACCCCACAAAACTGCAATTTTTAATACAGTTAGCGACCTGAAATAACAAGATAAATACACCAGATTAAACTACAAGTTGCTACACAGCTTCAGCAAAGCACCCAGTTTAGATGTCTGCACAGCACACCGTAAGTTCAGCACCAGCAGTGGTAGGATGCACTCTGCACACTCCGAGCCAGTAACTCAAGCAGCCCTTGGGAGCTGCCATCACAGAACAGCACTTTGTTACAATCCTGCACAAACTTTACATGCGGGATTATTTTCCAGCGAAGACTTATTAAGAAAACCTCAGAAATTATGCTAGCTTTCATCAATTGAGGACTTCATTTATATAGCTAATTTATCTTGCATGAAGTAATAATAATGGCCATAAATTAAGTCAGAAGTATGTTAAAGATAAAAATATCAGATTGTATAAGAAATATTGAGATAATATATTTATTACTACAGACTGGAAGTCTAGACAGCAGTAAAGATTCAAATGGTACATTTCTCAAAGAATAACAGTGTGGTCATAAAACCTGTGCAACCAAGGAACAAAGGCCTTTGAATGAGTTACAGAATGTAGCTACCAATAAATTTCACAGGAACAACAACCAAGAAAAGATTTCAAATCACTATAACCATTAAAAGTAACAAAAAGAAAAAATAAAGAATTGCAGCTATATTTTCAAGCAAAATTGCCACTTAAATCCGTGGAAACTTTAAGGAAAAATTTGAAGTACTGAAACTAATTCAGTGGTGTTTTTTGAAAAGCTCATTAAGAAAGCAAGAAGAAATTAGTTGACATTTTCAAGGTATTAACAAAATCTTTACACAGAATTGTTTTAAAACTTCAAATTATTGAGTTTTTCCTTTTGCAGAGTTTGCATAAGGGCTTAGGAAAATGAAGGCATAATGGCTCATTAAGGGAAGATGGAAGAATAAAAACAGGCTGCAAAAACCTTATATTCCCAGCCTAAGTAGCATTTTAAAACAAGGATGCACGCCTGAACCAAAGTGGTATTAAGGTAAAGGGCATTTCTGGGATACAGATGTTTATAATAAATTTGGCCCTGAAAAAGGGTGGTGAAGTAAATGGAGTGTTTCTCTCAAGTCCAAAAGAGTACAGTTATTTACAATGCTTTTGAACCACTCACTCCAGCTACATTTGTGGTAAAATTCCCACTTTAATACAGACAACTGCCCTGCACGATGCCTCTCTTTCTTCTTTATGGCATGAGCTTCCAGAAAATCACTAGGGTCTGCAGGGCAGGGAATTGCCACTGCTCGTAGCCTAACCCAAACATGAGCTTCAACTTTCATCTCATACATGGCACAATTATTTTGTGTAATTAATCTCTGGAAGGTATCATAAATAGAAGGAGATGAGCAAGCCACACCAGTACATTAATAAGGTACATGAAGTGCAAGTTTCAAGAACAGACACTGCCAAAGAAAATATAAAGATTTCAAAGTCATCCTTAAGTCTTCGAGATATAGTTGACTTAAATGTCTGATGTGCACTTAACTCTTGCAGGATCTCAGTGTGATGAGGATCTTTCTCATCTTCGTCAGTATGTAATTTTTTTAATTGAAGCCTTCTCTACTTTTCCATTTTAAAACCCATGGATTAAAATAATTTTTTTTTTTTTTTTAACCCACAAATAATAACTGTGAAGGTATTTACATACTGGCCCACCTTCAAGCTATTAAAAGTTGTCCCTTATATGCCTGAAGTTAAATATGTACTAAATATTTGCAGGATTAGGGATTCAGAGAACTGTTGAATAGCTATTAAATTGTTTTAGAACTTAGTGAAAAATGAGCTTTAACAACAAGGTGAAAAAGAACATTCTAGATAATGGCTTGTATTTTTGAAATAAGAGAAGATATTTCCTATTTGCATTTTATGAGGCAATTATCTGATTTTTGAGCAAGGGTTTGATATTCTAAATCTGCATCATAAAGCCTCACTGTTATGGCTGAGAATTTGCTTTCATTTCTTTTCAATTCACCTGTTTCTTAAGAAGAAAGGATTCTTACTTTAGCAAAAGGACTACAGTATAAAATTTAAAATGTTCAACTATTAGATCATGTCAGTAGCAAGTCACTTTTTATCTTTTAATTTTTCCATGGAGTTTGATGGATGCAGACTTTTTCTCCTGGGACATCTCAGAAGTACCAGTGGAAAGAATTACTGTATTCTTCAAGGGCTTAATAAATAACTTGCAAATTCAGTTTTTAAATGGTGATCTATCCAAACCAAGTGCTCCAGCTGAGACAATTACATCTTCTCAGCCTCATGGTGAACAGTCAAGATTAAATTTGAATTCCATTATAATAACCCAATATTTAATCTGTAAAATTCATGCCCTATTAAACAGATACAGCTCACACATTGAGCCATTTTAATAATGAATGGTTGCAAAACAATATACAGAGTACCTAACACCATAAGTTAATGAAAGGTATTTTTACCAATATAAAAATGTAAATACCTGATAGATTTGTATAGATATACCCATTACACAAGTTTAGATTCAATTAAAATGTATTTCTGTGGTAAATGATTAACAAAAATAAAACAAACAAACAAGATCACCAAATAAACTAACGAGCAAAAATAAACACCACAACCAAAAAACCAAGTCAATTATCTGTCTAGGGAGCTGGTTAAAACAATTGAGGCTATTGCTCCAAGCTAGCCTCCATTCCAGCACATCCTGATCTGCAGTAGCAGGGCAGGTGAGCTTTCTTGCCTACTTCACCAGAAAGATACCCCTGCTTAAACAACCTGAAGGCAAACTTAAGGGCTGTGAAGGCAAATTTAAGCAAAGACAACTAAATTTGTACAGTACCAGATGAGAATCTTTCACACAATCCCCTTGCCAAGATCCAGTTAATAAGTGCAGTGATCTCCATCTGGCCATTTTATACCATGGCAGATGCTTCAAAGCAATTGCTTTTTGTAGTTCCCCTTTACAAACTTACAGCAAAACACTTTGACTGCAGGAGCTATAAGTCGGACATTCTATTTTCTCAATGCAAGTCTGCAGGTTAACATTTAATTCAGATTAACATTTTCCAGTTCTTGTCCAGTTTAGTTTAGTGCATTCAAAAACTACAGTTTTATAGAATCAGAGAGTACACACAAACTTAGCCCAAAATAAGAAAATTAATGAATAATAATTGAATACATTAATCTAGTAAAAGTTTTTAAGAGGACAATTACAAATTGTCCATCACTTCAGAGAGTGATGATGTTGAGAATAGGAAAACAAGCAACTGCTCAAAGATATCAGCCTGTCAACTCTTCCTCAGAACTGAAAATTATATAATTACACTTGTAGGAGACAGAATTGTTTGAGCATCATTCTCTGTCTCCTATCTGTTTGCAGTGCCAGATACACTTTTATTGTACGGGTTGCTGAAAGTATAGGAAGAGTAAGGGACAAACTAAAGAGAAAGTGGGTAAATTTCAGTATATTTTTAACACAAATAATATAGCTGCAGGCTGAACAGCTCATAGTAGACAACAAGCAGTGAACATGTAACGAATAATTATAGCAGTACAAATAGGCAACATGTGGTTCTCCACATAATAGATTTGTTGTTGAAAAGAAGCTAAATGCTTCAGAAGAGCATTTACCCTCAATGGAGTTGAATTCAAACTTCCAGAATACACAGATCACAGATGCAGACCTGATCCAGCCAGAAGAACAAAATTAATCACTGCAGTAATATCTACTATAATCTCCTTTACGGAGTTTATGAAGTTCCAAAAAGTGGGTTCTGGTACTGTTTTAAATAACGCTATTTTTAAAACTTCTGCTTCACTTGTATTAACCATTGGCTTGCTTTTTTCTTACTCAGCCATTTAGCTGAGATTGTTCCCAGTCTCTCAATTATCTCATAACAAAACCAAATTATTTGTACTCTCACTAGGAATTGTACCTCTGATGTCCTGCTGCCCATGCCAGCTGTGAGGCCCCTACCATTTCACACCCCCATGTGTCTTTCTGTGACACTCACGCTGTTTTTCTGTGGCTACATAGGCATAGGAAAGCAGGGGATGGATGGCTCACTGTGCACAGAGAGTGTCCCTTGACACAGGAACACAGGCTACAAAACTGCACACACAAACCCAGGGAATAGATGAAAGGTCCAAACCAAGTCTAACCATAGTTAATATGTGCTTCCGTGGATTTTTCTGAGCCTGAGTCTGTGAAGCATTTGGACAATGCTCTCAGGCACGTGGTGTGATTCCTGGGGTGCCCTGTGTAGGGCCAGAAGCTGGACTCGGTGATCCTCATGGGTCCATTCCAACTCAGCATATTCTGTGATTTCTTAATCAAAGTATCAAGTACACATTAATTTTAAAACACAGTCAAAAGGAAGCATATACTTCACTGGCTTTAGTTCATAATACATGAAAGAAGATTTTGCAACACTGTTTCCCAAGTTATCTGTCAAAGGTCCTTCTGCAGTCACAGAAAGGATTAGACCCATCAGAGGGGATCCAAAACAACCAGCAGACTATGAGACTGGATTCTTGTGGAGCCAGGACGAGTTCTGGGAAAGATCCTTCTGAACACCTCCCCACACACAGGCTGCATAATAAGATCCATTCAAAGGAATGGAATTCCTAGCAACTGAAGGTATTAAGACTCAGACATTTGGAAAACAGTATAAGGAAGTGCTAATGGATGCATCTCCTTTTAGAACGCCCTTATCTCTCCTCCAGCACTCTTGCTGAGGACAAGGCACAACCAGGAGGGCTGTGTCAGGACTCTGTGGAGGCTATGACCATGAAAGAACAAGTTGTGTTGAGAAAACAGACTGTCACACGCTGAGGAACAGGAGTGCAGCAGGTGAAAGCAGAGGTGACTGCTGGAGGTGTTCTAAGGAGGACAGCACATGAGCTGCATACTCCTTTTCCACAGGCTCAGTTTTCTGCCAGACATTAGCTTTGGTAAATTCTCCCAGAAGCTGCCCCAACTCAAATTCCAGGACACATCAGTAATGTCCTGCATTTAATGCAGCCAAGGTCCCTTGGAGCCCTGCCCTGAAGTTACTCCACATGTTATCTATCTAGTTTCGTAACCTGGAGGAGAAACAGCACTACTTTATCCGTGGCTAATCAAGCAAACTTGTTCCAGAAATGGTGGTCCAGAAACAGACCTAGTGAGGAACAGCCAATACTTCCTGTCCGATCAACAAACCCGTGAAAGGAGGAATTTAAAAGATGTAGGTATAACCATCTGCAGGGTTCTGAAGAAGGCACTTATATTCCACCTCAGTCCCAATTTAGGAAGACAAGCCTCTGTCATTCCAAGGCTGAAATAGGGGTTTCCTACAATCAGATCTGAGACAGGCTTTCCCTGGGGTCTGTAACACACTTTTAGCACACATCTTGTGGGGACTCGGCTGTACCCCCTAAAAATCATAAAATACACATGATATTCCCCAAAAAAGCTTAGCAGGAGTGTTCAGTCAGGCTTCTCCCAAACCAAAGCCAGACATCCTCCTTTGGCAGACTTAAAATGCTGAACAAGTTGATGAAGAGTCTTCCCTTCAAGACAGCACACTGCAGCCCCAGATAGCACATGAGCCTTGTCCAGATGCGTGAAAATATTAAGTATTTGACACAACAACATCGTACTTTTGCATCCTAAAGAATGCTTTATTAAAGCTCCAGTGTTATACATGTTTGTTTTTTTTTTAAGCAGAGCCTGGATATAAACTGTACTGCACCAGGACAGTATGCACACTAATTTGGGACTGGTTTCCAATAGACTACGAAATTACCAGAAATACTATCATTCACCCCAAAGAAAGTGAAATCTTGATCACAAAACGTGATTTTAAACTGAAAGTCTCTAGGGAAAAAAGTTTACTGAACCCTAAAGTTTTCATGGTCAAACATGTACTTGTAACATGGGTCAGTTACAGCTCCTGAAAGCCAAACCCAGGCTCTGTCAGCACCACAGCAGCACTCTGCCTCTCTCACTATCTCTTGGACTAGATCAGATTCCAGCAGCTCTGAGCTCTTCAGATTGCTACATGGTGGCTAAGAAAATGCCAAAAATCTCCACACACCCTTTGCTTCAGTGAAATCACGTCATGAACATGAAGGTCTAGCTGATGTGCTACCCACTCAAAAAGTCAAGAACAAAAATGCTAATATCTAGTAATCATTTAAAACAGTACATTTTTTGACTAGATCCTTATTAATTTCTCTAATTGGAGGACAGAGAGGGTCTCTGAAAGAAGAGGATCCATTTGCATCTCCTTATCCCTGTTTTCTAAAAGTCAGGGTTTGCCCCATGTATTTAATCAACACTTTGGCTAAGCTGCTGTTCCCCAGACAAGTTTAATCCTTTCCTACCACTCAGATGCATTTATCACCTAAGATAGCATCTAAGCTTTACAGCAGAATGTTGCAACATCACTGAGGTCACAGCTGATGGAAACCCCCACCTGGTCATTGGAGATCTCTGTGCCAGCTTCAGAGTGTAAGTCCAAAAATGTATTTTAATTCTACACTTAAAGAACTTTAAAAATGCAGAGGTTATTCTGATAAAGCTGCCTTTCAAGAGTAACTTGTTTACTTTCATTCAGCAATCTATTTGCTTTTCAAATCCGACCTCAAGATTAAAGAAAGAGTAAAGCAAAATGTAGTTTGGAGGGAGTAGGTTTTACTGAGCTTTTTTTCCTAAGATCTAAGGAAGAAATAGGGAAAAAAAACTGAACACAGTAAGTTTAGTAATTGACCTTGCTCAGAGATACTGACAGACCAGCCACCTCTGCTGTAACTTTTGTATTAAGTGAAGCTTAGAGTGTCATGAAGATGGAATTTAATAACTGTTTTGGTAGTACAGAGACTGAAAGCCACCACTAATATTCTTTAATTATACTGATTTTTAAACTCTGAATTTTACAGTGTTGCCTACTTGCTGCTGTCATTATTAGCCCATCTGAACTGATTTTATACCCCTGTATTAGAAATTTATTAAAACTCATCCATCTGTCATTGCAAGTTGTCCCTGTGTTCTTTGAGAATTCTGCAGCACAGCTGTTCTGTCATTTTCAATACACAGTTACATTTTGGTGTGAGAATTTAACATGAACTTACTTCTCATATTTTATTGGAATACTCACAAAGCTCTTCTCATACCTAAACACAGCTTGATAGCTAAAAACTGGATCAATCCTCGGGCCAACATATCTTTTAACTTTATACTTTTCACTTTATAATAGGAATTATTTGGAGGAATGGGACAAACCTCCTTAGAGAAGCATAGAATAATCAGAGATAAGATGGCATTAAGCTATCATTATAACAAATGAACCAAGTTTGTTTCTCCCTTTGAGATAGTGTGACAAGGACTTATTAACAAGCACTGCAGTAGCCAAGGCTCAGAGCAGCCTACACTGAACTGCAGAGCACCGTCACTCTGTCTTGGCTTAAACAAGGCTGGAAATTCAATTAGCTCTTTTCACAGCACAGCCGTGACTCCAAAGGCAAAGGGATGAGGGCTAAAAAGCACTACAGAGGGCAGTGGGAAAGAAGAGGGATAATCGAGCCATGAAGCTGCAGCATTGACTTTACCATAGCCCCAGGTTCTGATGATCCTTCCTGCAGCTCCTCTCCTGCTGGGTAACCCACAGCCCCAGGGAGAGCTCTTCCTCAGCACTGGGCTCTGACCACGAATACCAGCTCACCTTTAAATCTTTCTCATCTCTGTCCTACAAGAACTCATTTTCCACGATGCAGACTACATTCCCTAGAGGAAAAGAGGAAAGACTCTCCCTTGTAAATACCCTCCCTACAAGTTGTCATCTTGCTGAAAAATGCAAAGCTGAAAATATGTCCCTTTCTAAATTCCCAGACACCCCACATACACAGTTAATTGAAAAAGCAACAACCCACTCCATTTCACATTTCTGATCTGTTTTTTCTTTAAAGACATTAAAAGGCCTATACTGCAGCTTCCAGGATTGAAGGATACTATCAGTAATAACCAAGCACAGTATTATATCCAAGTATTAGCCTATTTGAGGCTTTCTCAGGAAACTACATGATAATTAACTGGCCACAATGTGGAGTTTTGAAGCAGAGGTTGGGTCATGTTACAAGAAGGAAAGCTGAGTTAGTTACTGCTCCAGAGAGCTCTTAAGTCAGTAGGAGACTTTAGATCCTTTTTCCTATAACATAAAACTGATTTCCCACAAGTTGTACATGAAGACTGTTCTGTGATATTAGCAGATGGTCTTTATATGTTACATGAATGTTTTCCAGATGTAGATTTTGATATTCCCAAGTAAAAAAACAGAACATAGCTAATTTGGGGGACCCTCAAAGTAAACCTCAGTGATGTTTATTTTCTCTCATCATATTCCTTTTGGCAATGCTGACTTGAGCTCATAAACAATAGGGCTGTAACCCAGGAAGGCAGCATGCCCTCAGCCACAACTGAAAGCAAGATGAGTGGAGCATGCTGAGCACCTGGCAAGGAAGTCCTTCATCAGCACCACTTGGAAAGCCATACATGAGATCATTCACTCCTGGCTCTTAACAAAGAATATGAGGTGGCCCAGAGCAGAAACCGTACCCAAATCAAACACATATGTTGACATATACCATTACCCTGCTGGTTTTAATAAAAAGGCAAAGACTTTGTTCTCAAAACCATTCTAGAATTGTCCTGTATTTTGGGTATAATTCACTACTTGTTCTTGGTTGTATGGATTAGAACCATGATAAAAACCTGTAACTAGGACTTATCCTAAGAAGCCCACAGTTAATTTGGTATGACTGTCCTTTAAAAGTTGATGGCACTGTTTATGCTCCTATGCAAATAAGAGCATGAAATAAAGAATCATTTGCAGTCACTCTTTACATAAATGAAATTAGCCTTTCTTTTTTTAAAAGGAGAAAGATAATTTGAAAGGAAGAAGCAATTTTAGGTGAACCATAAACAGACAATGTCTAGAATTTTTTTCCCCATAATTGGTTTGTAACTGAAAGCTCTACAAACAGGATAGGCTGTCTGTATTCTGAGGAAACTGCAAACTTCTCTTTAGTGCATGTCATATAATTCGGTGAAAGAAAATACCTTTGCCAGTCTCAGATCCTTTCTTCTACCACTTCATCCTAGGCTGTATTTCATTTGCATTGAGTAAACCCCTTTGCATCCATTTGTTGAGGCCTTTTTTCTTTTATCCAGAGCTCAAATTCTCTGCCAGGAATGCAGCACACCACAACTCAGAAGTTACATGCCAGCATTCATCATGCCAGTTTAAGCATCCAGTGTCCAGTTCTAGCTGGGAAATTCCCACCATTCAACTTACTAATGCACATATGTTATATAAAAAACAGTTACTGTTTCTTCTAGGTTAACAAAACAGGTGATTCTAAAATCCTGGAGCATCAAGAAAGAATGCTTTGATTGCCTACAG
>VWZN01012635.1:763909-786287 GCA_013396955.1 Regulus satrapa | reverse complement strand
AAAAAGCAGCTAATCTGAAATATTTGTTATTAGTAACACCTCTCACTGGCCAGGATTGGGTTTTTTTAAGAAAAAAACATCATGTCCTTTTTTTTTTTTAATTACATTTTTAAGAGCATATAGAGGACAAAACAAAGTCACTCTAGTTGCAATTTTGTCTCACTCAAAACTTCAGTAAAATCATTCTAATGTGCCACGTTTCTGTATTCTACTGTATACAGTAACCACTAAAATCACATGGACAATAAAACAATATTACTTGAAATAATGGGGTAATCTTTTCAAGATGCTGCTTATTTGGCCAATTCCTCTATATGGTATGTGATGACTGATCAATTTTGTGCAATAATTAAATGAGTCACTGTGTCTCTCTTCCTGAAGCAGTTAAATAAAATTCTTAAAAATAGAAAATAAATGTTAAACCCCACTTATTTTCATGAATGTTCATTTGCCAAAATAAATCTTTCTATGCTATATATTATATTTCATATTACCATATAATTTAAGGCTATAACTCTGGAAAAGGGCATTGACCATCTTTTGTAAATGGGACCAAATCCTCCTGCTGAGGAATGTTCTCTTACACCATCGCACTCTGCAACAGCATCAGCAGATCCAACCTCACACCTAAGCTCTTATCATTAATGTTGAGCAGTGTCCAGTTTGTTGTTAATACCATGAAAAAAAGCAGTATAATTGCATACAAGGCTGTTATTTAAAAATTTAAAAAAAATAAAAAAAAAATAAAATAGAAACCTGCATCTAAGTTCAACAAACAATAATTTCAAAATATAAAATGTAGCAATCTTAACAAGCAGCCCGTTCCTGTAAAACTCTTGGTCTATTAAAGCTTCAGAACATCACTAAAAAATGCCATCATAAAGATCCCAGCAGAGGTTTCACACTCCCATTCAAAGGGTTTTTTTTGTTTTGGTTTGTATTTGGTTCAGGGCTTTTTTGAAAGAAAATTACCAATAATCAAATGTAGCATATTCCAATTCCAGACAGGAATACTGTTGTCACAGTACTGTTGACTCCAGTCTGGATTCAAAGTTACTTTTCATAAAAATACTTTAAGCTTTATTTACCATTGCCTTACTCACTAACTCAGTTGGCATCTATTGCATCAACTGCTGCAAAAGCAAGAATAAAGCAGATCTCTCATCATCATTATCTTGGAAATTTCTATACGGCTTCATCAACTTACAATGAAGAGCTAGTCACAGACCTGCCTAAGAGTCAGCTAAATACCAAACATCCTGGACACAGCTGACAAAACAGACTTAATTCTGAGGACTATGTAAGGATGATGAAAACTGAGAGAATGGCACATATCAAATCTTAGGTCACGAAAGAAAACAATTACCAGATGTAAAAACTGATCTCACCGTAGGAGCAAGGATACACTGTATTCCTCGGTCCCTTCCTCAGGAAGGGAAACAGAGTAAATAACTGGTTTATAAGAATTCTTCACATTACACTGAAGTAAAAAAAAAAAAAAAACTGAATAGATGAGAATAGTAGAGAAGTTTTGTGCATTATGCTGCTGGACAGCTATGACTCATCCAGGACCCTCCAGGCTATTTACTGAGCAATCCATTAACCGCTGCTAATTTCCTTCTTGAAAATCACTGATTTTCTTATATAAAACAGGGAGGCAATTGTTCTTCACGCTGGAAAGTATAACACACATACACACCCTACTTGGCTCTGTGAGTGTCTCATTTACTGTGACCCACACAGTCTGGCACTGCTGTGGCAGTAGAGCTCTATCGACCCCACACAAGGACCTCCCCAGACTGTTTCCACACTTGCACTCGCAGTGCTCCCCTCTCACTCATCACAGTGGGGCCTTTTCCGGCCCGAGAAGGGAGAATTACTGCAAATGAGATCACGGCAACGCAGCCACAGAGCCACGCCAGGACTCCTCCACTGTTATGACATCTTGGGCTAGGATGGATGTTTCACATTTCAGAACCGTGGGCACTCAGCTCAACGGGCCAGATGTTTCATGATCCCTTTTGGATAAGCTTCCCAGGCAAACCTAGACAGCCAAAAAGAAGAAATCTTTTCCTTACTTTGTTCTTCCTTTTTACTTCTTTAATAAATAAAATGTCCTTTAACTGTGTATCCGTTTTCCTAATTGGCTCTCTAATTATGAAGGCAGCTGATTGTAGCGCATATAGACTGCACTTTTCATGGGTGAAAGAATCCCATGTATTTTAACTAATTTGCCCAACATATTCCTGCTCTGGAAATCTTAGTCAATGTCTCGCTGTTGACTGTCTGGCTTCTACCATTGCTGTACCCAGAAAGAGGTTTCAGCCATTTCATCCTGCACGCTTTGCTTTTATTTATTTTGATTCAGCTGTTCTCCCACCCTGCAATAAGCTGTTCTCAAACACTGGTGGCCCAGATGTGAAAGATGTGGAGAGAGCAGTGTCATTGCCTTGCAGTGTTCACCTTGGCAAGCCTTTTGCAGCCCCAGGGTCCCTGTAGCTGCAGGTTTTGTGCCTCCCTGAACCCTAACTCTTTGAGCCAGTTACTCACCCATCACAGGATGTGTTTATCCAGATGTGTGCTGGACATTTAGTACAGAAAGATCCTGTGAGAAACAGTATTGAAAACCTTACTTAAAAATGGACACATAGCAATTTATCCAGCAGAAAATTCACACCATTAGCTTGTTAATTTGCATTCAGTGCTCAGAACGTGCATTTTTAACACAAAAAGCAGAAGTTAGCTGAGAGCATTGGAGGGAAATCATCAGTGTAGGTAAGAAAGAGGACAACACAGACAGAGGCATTTTATGCTGGATATTACTGTAATTTAGCTTTTCTTTACTTCAGTTAGCTTTACTGGAAGGAACCCTGGACTTCATTCTGGTTAAACATCTGTTGTATCATAACTCTCCCCGTGATAGGTGACAACAGGAGGTGAGCTCCACACAGAGGTTGCAAACTCTCAAAAGTTAAGAAATGCCAGATTCAATGTTGCCCAATACAGCTTCTGTATTGTGATACACGCTGTAACTATGCAATTGCATTTTTTTCCCCAGACCTCATGCACATCACAGCACGGAAAGTTCTTCTGTCAGTTTCTTCCTTTTTTTTTTCTTTCCTATACCTGACCTTATGACTTTACTCAATTACAACATCTTCAAATATTTTATTAAATAAATTTTACTGTGCTATAAAAAGAGATGTAATTTTACAAAGACAGACACATTAAGAAGGAAAAAATATTAAAAGACATGAGAGAGTTCTGCAAAGCAATGTTGCTCATTTAAATAAATAAGAATTTAAGCAAGTAAAGTAGGCAACTCAGAATTACAAAAAAAAAAGTATTAAACAACAATGAAAATTTCAAAGTATTTGAGGACTTAAAAAACTAAAGTAAAAAAACTATGCTGTTACTTAAGGTCTTTTATTCTAGCACATTGCTGGAAGAGAAACCATGTTATCTATAAAAGTGATATGTAAGAGCTGCCTTCCCAATGCAATTCAGTGCTCAGAAGTAGCATCAATAATTCTGTCTCTGGCCTGCTTCTGAGCTCTGCTTTCTCTGTGTTTTGTGAGATAAGAAACAATCTGAAGCACCGGGCAGGTCTAACAAGTGTTTTTCATGCAGCCCAAATGGCCCTGTGATAGAAGAGAAACCATGCTACCTTCGAGTTGGGATTTTTGAATTGTCTTTCTTTTCACCAGTGCTCAGTGCAGCCATATCTTAAACAACATTTTGTACCTTCAACATGCAAATCACAGTAGCCCTTCAAGAGAAAGTCCAATTAGGCAGAAGAGAGTCAATATTAGCATTTGTTGATCCAATGTTTCTAGCTGAGAGCAGCCCAGCTGGCTAAACACCACAGAAAGTTGAGCCAGAGTGAGTGAGGATGAAACAGCAGGGCATTTATCTCCTGAAAATGCACATTAGACCCTGTCTCCACCCATTATTTTGAGATCCATCTAGCTTTCCATTTTAAAAAGAGCTTAGCAGAAGCAATTAAATACTATTACATTGAACATTCATGGCAAAAAAATAACCCTTCAGAAAGTTATGCCACCTGCTGAGCTCTGATGTTTTTACTGGTCAAGGAGGGTGAAGCAATGAAAGAAGTTTGTGTTCTCTGGAAGGTAAACAAATCATTTGCCTTTCACAGTAGAAGCTCCAAAGGTAAATATATCTGCAGTTTTGCTTTCAGTTCTAAACCCTTTATATCTTATCAATAAATGAATGGAAAGGAATAAAACAAGAAAATTTAACTGGGGAAGAAGCTTGGATGCAAAGAATACAGCAATTTACTCTTCTTCTGTAGAAATAAATCAGAGGTAGTTTTGCCATTGCAGTACTGCATGCATGGGAAAAAATGAGAAGAAATCTTCTTGTAGAGAGTCAGCTCATCCACAGTGTCTCTTTCTTTGCTCTTCAGGTAAGTAAAATATATTTGCACACCTGACTAAATAGGAAGGTCTGATTTATTGACTTCACTACTATCTAAATATATAGGACCATTAGAGGAGGAAACTAAGAAAGATGTTAAAAGAAGAGCTAATGATAAGATCAAGGAACTTTCAATGATATAAACAGGGCCATTTTCTTTAGACTTGCAAATGTTGTGCTGTATTTGAAGGATGTGACACTATGAAATATATATGACACTATGGTTCAGTATCATTGCCAAATTGGAATGTTTAAGCCTGTGAATCACCCATTTCAAAACATAATTCTCACCTTGAAACAGAAGGAATGGAAAATGAAAATAAATAAAAGCATGTTGTTTCCTGGTGTTTTCTCCATGACATGTAATGTGTTGGTAATCAAAGGCACAAGAAAATACAGGAACACAGAATTTAACCCTCAGCCAAATTTCAAACAGGTTACAGTCTGCCAGCTGTAACAACTTAGGAGAGCAAACATTTCTAACAAAAGGCCTCATTCCAAAATCATAACCTGATGCAATATTAGCAATTCTACCAAATTATTTTACATGTTGTGGAGTTCTACATGGATTGCAAGTACATAGGTAGAAAATGAGGTAGTCACTGTGAGCAAATTAGAGTACCTGTTCACCTTCCACCAGGTATAGAAGGAAAAAACCAAAAAAACTACAACAACAACAGCAGGGTTCATAAGAAATTATGTAGCAGAAAATAAATAGCTTTATTGGAGGAGAAATAAAGATAACTCCCCCTAGGTGTGAAATGCCTGGCAGCAATGTCTCTTGCATGCTGACATGTGTCTAGTTCAGAGAGTTTAGGAAAATGCAAATGACTGAGAATCATTAGTATTAAATATAAATTCCTAAAGTAACATGGAATAATGCTGATCTTTCAGAATTGCATTAAACTGTGCTTAGAGGATCAAATGTATATCAAGTAATTAAATTATGTATATTTTAGAATTAATTAGCCCATTCCAAATGTCATTTCTCCAATTAAACTGTCCTTAACGTTTATTTAGCATAACCATCTCTTTTCGAAATTTGCTGTGGTGTCCCGTTTTGAGGAAGTTTCCCTAGTGTCACCTCCATTTGAGCTCTGCAATAGCACAGCTTTATTTTATTGTAGTATGCACCTAGTCTCTATATTCCAATGGGAAAACCAAGCAGAGAGGAGCACCAGTGCATTAAGGAAGAGTGAAATACTGTGTACCTCTGCATTCTGCCAGATAACCCACAGCAACAACCTGTTCTTTCCCTATGACTTTGCAGTCAGCAAGTGCTCACAGACCAGCAATTAATTTTATTCACAAATCAGCTGTATGAACCCTCATTTATATTGCCTCAAATCAAAAGCACAACAGTCCCACTGCTGTAGATTTTTAAAATTCGAAAATAAAACTAGTAATTGCCTTTTTCATTATTGCCTCATGCTGGCTCAAGATACATGAGCAACATTAAACACATTAGCAGCTCTTGGTCTGATTAACTAACTCAAGGCAAGAAAACCAAAGGAGTTATGGCCACCATTCCTTCTAGGACAAAAGCTAGAGTCTCAAAGTGAACCTAAGAGCTTTCTGTTAAATTGATATCATTTGGGTCTGCTAGAGAAATAGTCCTTTTAAATGATGTAAGTGCACAGAGCAACCATTGAACAATTTCTATTGCACAACAGAAGGTTAGACTGGATCGTTACAATCTTCCAGTGTGACCCCTGGAATAAACTGTGCTATAAGATTTATGTATTTATCTTGTTTGAATTGGAGCATCTCCTTCCAAAAAAGAAGCCAGTTCAGATTTTAGAATGTCCAATAAAGGGAAATTTATTACCACCTTTATTAAATCATTCCACTGGCAAATCACTCACACGGTTTAAGATGTGCCTGCTCAGAATCTAAACTGCCTAGTCTTAAATTTAATTGCATGGTTCCCATTTGACCTCTTTCAGCCAGACAGGAGAGCTGCTGTTATCAAATCTATACTGCACATATGGGCTCCTTTATCTTCTGCTCCTTTATCTTCTCTTTAATAAACTTCACTGAATCCTGTTGCAGAAAAAGGTTTCCAAATCTCCGAATTCCTCTCTTACACCTCCCTGACTAAAAAACTTCCAGATTTGAATGTGATATTCTGGTAACCATTGTACCACGGGTAATTACAGCGTGAACAATTTCCCACTGCTTTGTTCAGACAGGGACAGAATCACCTTCATAATGTTGCACTGGGATCTCCCTCACTCCTGTAGTCCTCTTCTGAGTCACTGCTTCCCAAAACAGCCTTCCCTCATAGAAAAGCCTTTCCCTGTTTAGTTTCCAGCAGCATGGCTTTAGCTCCAGCCATACCAAACATTGAATGTTTGGGGACAGCGGGGCCAAGCACAAGCACTTGGTGACTGAAGCAGCAGCTGTGCAGCCCCACGCACACCAGCCCGGGCTGGGCTTCTCAGGGAAGCCAGGACACAGTCATGGCATCAGATACTCACAGGGCCACAGGAAAACAGCCTGTTTCCTCACACCTTGGTGTCACCCAGCCAAAGGGAAAGTTCAGAGGGCTCTCATGAGCACACAAGTGAAATTCAAACAGTATTTAATACCATTCTGGTATCTTACACCATTGGTTCTAAGCAGAATTGCTTGTCCTTACATCATGGTTCTGATACAAGTTGATTTGGAATCTGCTGCAAAGTGGTTGCTAACGATGGAGCCCATAGAAATAGGTAACTCAAGCATCACCTCGGCAAGCTTTCCTCACAATTACAATCTTAAAAATCTAGCAGTTAATGAAAATGCATTTTTGTGAGCATAGGAAAAATGATGGGGAAAAAGAAGAATTTGGAAAGAAAATGCAGCATCTGCAGTTGGTTGGCATTTTTGCTACTTACTAAATCTCAATTTATTTTTGTTTCAAATGTATTCTGATTAATGAACTAGCTCACAGTCCTGATATATTTATGAAATAGCCAAATACCTTCCATTCAATTAATTGCTAATTGTCATTTTATAGGTAAGGCTATACTGCATGTTAATGTATTTATATGTAGTTTGGTGTGTTAACATTTCTTTAGAAAAAGAAGATTAAAAAAGATTGAGCATAGTAAAACAAGATTTATTGTCTTAAAACATTTAAAAGGGATACATAAGATGGACTTAAGAAGTAATTGGATATTTCTGCAGAATAAAAATAGCTGGAACATGAAGAGACTCTCAGTCTCCACTACTGTTTAAATTAGCTTTTATATATTCATTGTTTTGTAGATATCCACAACATGATTTTAAGATCTGACAAACACTGAGACCTAAGCTACTCTTTGTGAGTAATGAAAATCATTCTGTGAAGAGAAATATACCTCAAATAATAATTGTAATGGTCCTTGAATTCTTTAAGTATTACTCCTGAGAGAAAATATTTTAAATATTTTAAAATATTTAAAATCCTTATTTTTTCAGATAATGTCTAGCTTTTACATATATAGTCTTGGGTTAAAAATAACAGACATATGCATATCTGTGAGTATTCCTTTGGAAAACAGAGCGGGAAGTGATATCTGCAGTAAACAGACAGCTTGGCCTTGAAATGCTCACATAAAAATGTACATCAGGAATAGATCCTCCCACAAAAGAGCCTCCTGCTCTTTTGGAGGAGTGCAGTTGCTGAGCAGCCCTGCACCAGCTGCTCTCCAGCTCTCCCAGGACACATCCCTCCATAGCACAGCACCCTTCTGCCCGTCCTGCTTTCCTCAGTGCCAGGAGGAATAGAGGGGAACATTCAAGACAAGCATCAGGCACTTTTCCCTGGTATAAGATCACAGGCAGCACACCAAAAGATACAAACCCCACTGTGCCTGAGAAAGGTATTTACTGATGACAGCAAACAGAGGGCTTCTAAACTCAAGATAAAATGTTGTTTAAGCAGCACACCAGAATGAAGAGCTTCCCCTAAGGATCACTTTGCTGTTTTCTTTCCTTTCCCTGTCATTTTATTTACACCTGGATGGTGTGGGGTATACGTCTTACCTTGTTTCACTTATGTGTGGCCCAGAAGGAAGGCATGGCATGGCCACACATAAGTTTTTACCACAGAGGTAGGTAAAAACATTCCAGTCACATGTTCTGTGAACAGCAGCTGTAATTATACCTCTGGGATAGAGGAATACAGACGCATAAATAGAAGGCACTAAAACAGTAGGATCTCTATCACCTTTAAATTGTGAGGCTTATGTAGGAAGATGAAACTGGGGAAGATTTTTCTCACAACAGAAAGAGCTCCTTGAAAGATCATGTTTAGGTCAAGAAATGGCATTTCTCTTGTTTGAGGTATTTTTTTCAGCTGAAGAATATTCACCCACTGGAGCACTTCACCTGGCAACATAACAGACCCTGCATCTCCTGAAGCCCTTTATATTCCTATCCACGCATTTCAGAGGTATGCTAAGATCTCAGACAGAAATTACAAGATCGATGTGGAAATTACCAGACCAGTACAAAGGTGTCACGTTAGAGGTTAAAATTGCCCAGCTTTCAAAAGTGACTGAAAGTCATTATATTACTCTGACTGCACCTTTATTGCAATGAAGTGATTTGCTGCTCTCTGGCTGAGGGAGTGCCCAACTCCCTGTCTAGCAGAATATCTTCAGCTACCAAACTGAGTCAAGTGGGTTAAGAAAATGTTCCATTTGGACAAGTCAGATTTTTCAGCTTAAAGATAAACTCCAAAATTATCAGACCAGATTTCTCAAAAGCTAGCTTACCCATAAATATCTCAACTATTATCATTTCAGACAGGGTGCACTCCACCACTTAAGCGTGTTTCAGATATCTTTTCAAATAGGTATTGCCTCTTAGGAATACAGGGAATTTCACTGATTTTGTACACAGTAGTTACGTGAATGCATTTTAAATATTCTGCTGTCCTAATATTTATAATTTGTTTATAATCTTTTTTTTTCTTATTCCTAGAAATATGTTAATAATTCAGCAGTAAAAATTCATGTTTTACCTGCATAGAGTAAAAGTGTTGTTGCCTCTGATTCTTCCTGCTTGCCTCTGTGAGATTGTTAATAGACTATTCACTGCTTCACTGCCTCTGTAGAATAACGAGTATAACAAGATTTCTTAAGGAACAAGACCTTATAATGTAACCTCATGCTTTCAGATCACACAACAGTCAAAACCACATCATTTGGAAATCTCATTATGAATAAAAATTTAAAAAGTACTCCAAAAGACCTGTGAGATTAACCTAGTAGGGAAGACTTGAGACTATATTTTTTCTTCAGAAAAACAAGATGTGATTGACTTCTCAGTTTCATGAGCCATGCTGAAAAATAGATTCAGGCAAAGAGGTAAAAAATTTTATTCTTGTAATGATGAGCTCCCAACGAATAAGTAAATCCACAGAGAAACTAAAAGGAGGACTGATCTCAAGGAAAAACAAGAAAGTGCAAATGAGGACACTGTGCAAAACACTGATGTTCCTTGCACTGAGCCTAGAGCTCAGGGGAAATGTTCACACAGGAGTATAACTTACTTAGCCATTTTTGTACTTTTTCACACAGGCTTGTTGAAGAAAGAAGAAAGGCCTATTTTTTTAAACTTTTTTATTTCCTTTTAATAATACTTTTTTATTCATTTGCTCTGCCTGGAAGCAAGACAAGCGTTCCACTGCAAATGAAAGGACATTAAAAAAAAAAAAAAAAGAGAGAGGTGAGATCTCAGATCGAGGTTAAAATAAATGAGGAGAGTGGAGCCAGTGAAGAGACCAGCCAAGTGATAACTGCAGATCAGCTCTAATGAGCTGAGATTTTTTTTCCTGCAAGGTATGAGTTACTCTGTGAGTCAAAGAAATATTTTTAAGTGACAAATAAAATGCCACAGAGAAATTAATTGTTGCATTGTAAGCTACTAGTTAGTCATAGATATCACAATATGTGTCTGAGTGATGTCATCTTTTAAACTCCCATCCCAGATGAACTTAACGGGGAGATAATTGCTAGAAGCTGGCTGGAATTAATCCAAGGGCAGGAGCAGGAGGTAGAAACTGCTGAAAATCTTGTTTTAGTCTTGACAAGAGAAGTGTCATTCCACATTTTCCTGGAGAAATCCTTCCAGGCTTCTCCGTGGACTCTGACAAAGCAGAGCTCATGTCTTTGTCCCCACATGCTTGTAAGCAAATAGAAAACCTTTTTTCTTGCATACCCTACTAAGAGTTGATCATACACATGACTTTGTCTATACTTAGCTAGTCCTTGCCTAGATGAGATGCTTTTCAGGCCAGATGCTTGAGAATAGATTTATGTGCTTCCTCTGACAGTGAAAACCTGATATGGAAAACCAGGTTTATTAACTGCAGTCAATAAGAATCCTTTTTCCAGACAAAGGAAATACGTTCCTGTTCATAAATGGAAGTGTGCAAATAGAAATATTTTTTCTCTTTACTTAAACCTCTCATCAATCATGACGCCCTTATAAATCATTCACAGTGATAGGCTGTACAAAATAAATTTCTTAAATTCATGAAATCTGCACTGTCTGTCCACTAAAATGTATCATAGGACTTGTTTTCTATCTACACAGTGACAGGATCAGGTATAAACAATTTCAGATTGTTTTTTAAGGTTTTTGAGCCAGTTGCCCTGGATTCTAAAGAATTTCCTGTGATGATTTTGAGGGGTAATGTTTTGAGAACTGTTTATGATAGATGAGGGTTCCTTGCAACAATTTAACAGTCAAAAATTTCTCTTACCCACCTCTGTTTCTGTGTAAATTAGCAGACACCAATTTGGTAAACAGGAAAGCTCAGGAATCTTGGGAATACGAGTGGGAGAGTGGCATTGGGAAGAAAGGTGGCAATCCTGCAAGTTCATAGTCCAACTGGTTCAAGGTTATTCATTATTTTATTCAGGTGTTCTTTCTAATAGAAGATTAAAATCCTTCTGCAGTGAAACAATTCAATAAAAGGAGTTTATTGCTACAAGTGAAATGGCAATTATGCATGTACCACTACTTGTCCCATACTAATCCTAGTGAGCTTATTACCTGTTAGGCTTCATTACTGGTGGAGGATAAGGGAATGAAGATTTAGAAAACTTCTTAAACTCTTACGTGCTCTAGAACTGAAGTAAATAATATAGCAGGATGGTAATTTGGTTTGTTTTTGTTTTTGTTTTTGTTTTTTTTTTTAATCAGTCAACTTCTATGCTACAAAGTCAAGGTGACTTTTGCCTTTGCATTCATTATGGTAGAAATATTAAAAGACACCAGACAGTCCATTACTCTCACATAAGGAACAACATCCATAAAAAGAGTGTGATAAGATTCTTTCAGACTCATAGGCAGGAACATGAGGCCCCAAATACAATATACAGCTGGAAAAAAATACAAGAATGAGCTGGAGTGCAAAGTCTGACAAAAGCCGAGCTGGGTGGAAAAGTGACTCCCTTATTGTTCAGTGCTGTTTGGCAAAGCTAACAGGCACAAAGAAGAATGAAAGCTGCAAGCAAACGCAACTGTCAAAGGCATCATTCTCACATGGAGCAAAGATGAAGAAAATAAAGAACATTGGAGAAAGCAGTTTGGAAACAATGAGGGATGCAAATGCCCTCAGCTCTCAAACAAACAGAATAAACCAGGATTTTACACACTTCACTCAGGCCATCAAAATTTCTTTTGCACGTAATTCTGCAAAGTTGTAAATATGCATTTAGGATCTTTTGCAAGCATTAACCATGTTCTTACTAAACCAGGCACTGACTATAGGCTTGCTCATCGAATTAAAAAGTCTGATTTTTATGCATTGAAAATTGTAGTCATTAAGAAGTGTTGCAAAGGGCTGATTATCACACATTCCACTTGCAAGTAATAAAGCAGCATGCCTGCAGTTCAACTCTCATATTTCCAAACGCCATATTAAAGAAAAGGCATAATGATTTGCCACAAATCTTGAAAAATATTCTTTTCCCTATAAATACTATTGAGACAGGCTATTTTCCTGCATATGTATTAATGCATTTAATTGAAAACCCCAAGCAGCTGTTACACTGCTATTCATTTTATTACAATCATAAAAGTAATGGATGTTCAACACAGAGCTGAATACAGATTAATGCCAAAGCTATTTACTAATACCTTTTCCCCTGATCATTCAAGAGCCTAACCACAAATTTGAAAGGCCAGAAATGCAGAAGGAGAGCATTTTATAGTGAGTTTAGCAGGGTACAATTCACAGGCATTTTTTTTTTATTTACTAGGGACTAGAACTCTACACAATGGAGAAAATAGTGTCCCAAGCAACAGTCTGCAGCATAACCCACAGACACCATTTTGTCTGCACCCTTTCTTCATTCAAACATAGCTAGAAGAGAAACACAGAACTTAGCTCTGCCCCCTCCTATGTCCTGGGCAACTCAGTGCCTACACCTATTTCTAGATGAAGACTAGAACTTCTGTCACCTATCCTGTCCCCAGGACAGGGGGGATACAGGGTTCCTTCTGTTCCATCTACAGACTCCTTGTTATTGTATTTAGACAACCTGCTCTATTTAATGACAGTGCATGTTTCAATAGGTGAAAAAAGATATTTGCTGTACATTTATGCAGTCTCAATCTATTTTAATTGTCAGTGCCTGAATCTCACAACTTAAACGTACCTTTTCTGAAGAAAAACTCTGCAGGCTGCATACTTTTTACTCAAAGTTGTTACTATTTACAAGTATCCTCACAAAATGTTGAGGACTTTGTCTTTGACTTCCAAGTCTGTAAATGTCTTAGTATTTTCATAAAACCAAATCAGAGATCTTTCAATGCATAACAACATCTAAATGCAAAATACTTTACAAACATGTTGAGTCAGAGAATTGGAAAAGAAAACAATACTGAATATAAATTTCAGATGAAGCTCTTATTGCTAGAGTTGAGTTCTAAAATTCATGGCAAAGATACCTTTGTTTTCAAAAGGGGAAAGAGTCAAGGCCCTGATTTCTAATTGTTCTGAAATATCTCCTGGCATAAAAAAAATTTAAAAAATAAAAATTAAAAAAAAAAAAAAAAGGTAATCTATCATTTTACTACAATACTCAGACTTTGGAAGAGACATTCTTGGAACTGCTTTCATCAAAAACAGTATTTCCCTTCAAAAGTAGCAGCAGTTCTCATTAAAAAGCAGGAAGAAAAAAAATCTAACAAAATATTAAAAATTAGCTTAATTTTAATACTAATATTGCACTCTCAAATTCACAAAAAAACAAGACTTTTAAAGCTTTATAGTACATTTATCTCAAAAAAAAGAGACATTAGACAAATTGTGATGAAAATAATATACAGAAATAAGAGTATATGCATTATTCAAATCTGAATAGCAGACGAGATTTTCCTAAGTAGACTGATTAAATTAATAGCTCTTTGAATAACAGCTGTATGAATAGGGTTGCATAAAATCAGGTTTAACTGAAGCATAATTTGGCATATTAAAGGTATCACAAAAGATGTATCTGCAATTTGCAAAATTGTTCCTTTAAAGTGTAAAATATTCATCGCTCATCATATTCTTAAGATTATGAGCTCAGAACTTTATGAACACCAGATATCATTAAATCCCCTTGTTGCATCTAAAGACTACCTAAAGGCTCTGCAAAAAATAGGAAAAATAGCGGTGTGTTTTCCATCATCTTGAACATAGCAGCAAGTCTGGGAGCCAAGGCACAAACTGCAGCTGTCTGCCAGCTCTCTGCTGGCTCTGCACCCAATGATTAAAGTAAGAATCACTCACTTTCAGAACAGCATCTGGGCTGAGTTACTGTTTTGGGCCATTCCACCTCAGATTTTGAGTGGACTATTCACCAACATTCACGTCCATGTGCAGCACACCCTAACAAGATGTTTATAGTCCCACTCTGATCAGCTCCTAAATAGAACTGATGTCTAAGAATTAGTCTGTCTAACTAACCTTGGAGATCTCTGTAGTGATATTTAATGACATTTTCACTGTACAAAGCATCTAAAGGAATTAGTGTCATTATTGACTGGGTTTTAAAGTCTGTATTTTATTAGTAAAACATTCATTTCCTACACAAATCATTACAAAGAGAGAGAAGCATTTATCATGCTTTATAAGACATGTGTGTATTTTCATGTGACATTTATTAATGCATGGCTGGAAAATGCAAATAATCTACCAAGTTAGGTAGTGGTACCTGTCTTATGTGTTGGAAATAGTGAATGCCTTGAGAACACAGAAAAAGTAAGGTATATTGACATGCTTTATTGCAGTAAATGCTTGTGAAATTGCAATTGCTATTTAAATCTTAGGACTGAAATAAACTCCACAAGAATAGGCCACTGTGACAAGAGGCAGCTCTCTACAGAATTAGAGTTTCAGAGATTATATTTATCTTACTATGTTATCACTGTAATGAGACAAATTATCCCCAAGTATAAATTGATTGAACATTAATTTCTCAAAATAAAATGAATGGCCAAAATATAAGGGGTTTTCTGCTACAAGCAACATTTCATACATTATCCATATTATCCATAGTACTTTTTCTCTTTTTTTAAAGGAATTCTTAATTTTAATCTATTTTATAATCAGTGGCAAGTTGGTAACATGTAAGTGGACATAAACACTTCCACAAAATTTGACATTTGAGTTTTATGATTTGAAACCAACAAATAATTATTGGCATTTCCTTTCTGTTTTTCACCAAGAAGTTTAAAGAATAAATTACATGGCCCACAACACTTTAACCCCCTCACTAACATGAGTAAATCAGCTAAAGTAACCCAGTACAAAACAGTGTTCTCAAATGTAGCAGAAGATTGTGGGCTCAGACTTGTAATCATTGAAGAAATGCTCAAGCTCCTTTTGCAAAGTAATACAACTATGAGGGCCCAAATGAGCAATGGAATGTACAAATTTTACTACTTCCTACAGTTTCTTTAATTTTATTTTCAGCTTTTACAGAATTTTGCTGAAGTGGAATTTAGAATCCTTCCTGAATAACCTAGTAGAGAGAACACGAACCTGTCTCTCGATGATACTTCAAAGTATCATGGTCTTAGACCAAAAAAAAACCCAAAACAACCAAAAACAAAGCACTGACAAAGAACATGAAAAACTATTGGCATAAGCTTTATTATAAAGAGATCTCTGCAATTCAGTGAAAGATATTTTCTTCAGGTAGTGATTTTTAAAAAAACCCTTTTGGTAATTATTATTTTATATTCTTATGCAAATACAAAAATACTAAAAAGCTATTACACCTTCCCAGACCAGAACCCAAATTCTTGTTCAATTTCATTTGCAATAATCTCAGATTTATTAGTAAAAAATTAGTAGTTAAAATAAATATTTATGTACACTATAATTGGAAATACTAACATCTAAGATTAGATGATCTAAGTTAGATCTAAGTTTAACACATTTTTCAGGGTCTAGGCATGCATTGTCATCCAAACTACAATTCTTTGTGACTTTACAATAATATCTTTTGGGTTTGGACAACTTCAGCCATGCTGAAAAAAAACCACGCATAAGCAGGAACTCCATGGGATCTCAAGAAATAATCTAGCATATACAAAGACCACTTAAGCACTTGGTGATACATTGTGGTCACCAGTGTCAAATCACAGATATTTTTCAAATGCATTAATTTTAATCAAAATTACCATTTATTTCTTCCTATGCAATTCCTATTGCAATAATATGGCAGCTGAACAAAGCAGCAGCTTCCCGCTTTAAGCATTTCTACTCTACTTTCCTCAGTAATAACCCAGGCGGAGAATATTCTAACTCAAATGCAAGCAAGTATTTTTCATCCAAAGATCTTAGTTTTCATGTTTCAGAGAAAATTTTTTGCCCCTGAATTTGGGTTCTAAAGAAACAGGGTAGCTTCTTCCCAGCTTTACCTACAGTAAAAACAATGTCCAGGCCAAACTGTAAGAAAACATAAGGCTTTAGGTTAATACATAGGGACAGCAGAAAACCAGAGAACTGCAGCATGAAGCTAGGTAGTTTCTCAGCAGCTTTATAAACCTCTATAAAGAGATAAAATGATCCAAACTCCTTCTTGCATATGACTAACACTTTTCAGTATCTTAGTATCAAAGTGTATGTACAATAAAAATTACCTAATTTTCATAAAATTTCGATATAAATATATTACCTTGACACGCTCCTCACAGTTATTTCTATATGTAAATTAAGTGTTTAAAATTGCAGTGGTCAGAAGTTTGGGGTTACCTTCATTTTTATTAGAAATCTTTCTTTGCAAAGGAAAGTCTCAGGTCAGAATACTTCTGCAGAGCATCCTGAATTCACATGAATAAAATTATTAAAATACTGATGTATTTGCAAATCATTTTGTATTTCTGAACAGGGATTGATAAACCACAGAGTTCTCATTCCAGTCATCCTTGCTTAGCATTAGCTATAGCTCCCCATACATCAAATACAAACTCATCTGGAAATGCAAAGTCTCCAAGAGTTTCATCCAATGCCACTGCAAATTCATCTGGGTTTTTCTTGTCTCTTCCAGCTTCCACAATTGTTGCAGCTAAAAAGCAACAAAACAAAATAATGTAATTATCATGAAAGTGACAGCTAACACATAGGGCCAAGATAGCTTTGGGATGTCTGTTTTCAATACCCGGTAAAGTCAGCTCAGGGAAATGCAAAGTCTACCAGGTGAATTTAGGATTCATCAGGAATTACGTATTTAAAGTTTGTGCTTCTGCCTCTAGAAAGTGAAAAAGTTATTTCTGAAAATCTCAGCCAAGTGGGTCAAATTGTGCAAAAGCAAGAGAAAGGCTTTGCTGCTGTGCACAATAAACTGGAGCCACCAAACACTAGGAACATCTTGCTATGCAGGAAAATGAAAGCAGAGGAGTCATACAACAGCTAAACCATTATATCTTGTATACCAATACTGTCCAGCATTTTCTCTTATTTACCACAAAAGTATCAGAATTTATCAAGTGTCAGAGCTCATTTTTGAGTAACAAAACACTGTGACTGCTGCTTAGGACTGGATCCTTACTTGTTGTGCTCATCCCTCATCTTTGGCCACTGCAGTTTCTCAGACTCTAGGAAAATTTAGGAGTCTATCCCAAACAACACTGGATGCTGGCAACCCATGGATATTAGAGAAAACTAAAACTGTGAGGGCTTAAACCTCTCTTGATCATGACACCTGCACCTCCATGAAGGGTGAAAAGAGCCAGCAGAGAAGTTTCTCCTGGTTAAGCTGAAACCAGAGAACCACTGCAAGCTACCATGGTTTGAGGGATGTAGAATGCTCTGTAAGGCAAATTCAGCACAAACAGCACCACCAAGTACAGTTTATTTTCTGACCTGTATCTCTGCTCCACAGCCTCTCTTCACAGAAAAAAATGCTGGTATAGTACAATAGATGAAACCTCAAACCTCTGCTTCATTTTGTGATTACTTTACACACCTGCCTTAAACTGCAAGGTGTCCTCCATCTTCTGTTAAACATCAAATAACCACCACTTTCTTAATGAACCTATCAAATCCAAGTGGCAAAGGGAAGGATTTGATAGCTTCTAGCCTTTTCTTAGAGGAATGTTCAAATGTAAAACACATCATATAGTGCCTGAGAAAGGGGAGGAAGTTTTGAAAGCACAGAAAAACAGCTTCACTGGGGCAGTCTGCCACCTACCACATATATTGTATTGAATCAACACGGAAAATCTCTCTGATAAAAACAAAAATAAACTTTCCCTGCTCTAAAGTTTTACTAAATTTATTTAATTTTATTTTGTTGACCTAAAACACAGCTCAAATTTATCGACAGTTACAAACTTTTGGCAAACAGCGCTTGCTGTTGTGCAAACATGTAACAAGCTGTAAGCAAGCTCGAGCCATATTCTGCATTGTAAATGTCAACAACAGTAATTCTGAGGAAACTTGATGTTTTAGTTTTAACTGTGTTCAGATGTGAGGCTCCAAACACAATCACAATGTGTCAAACTACACAAAGCCATCCAAGGAAACTTTATGTAAATCTCGACAAATAAACTGCTGTGATGGAGACAGCTCAGGAGTACTCCAGCTTCCCAGGCACCACTAGTGGCTCTCAAGGACCCTCAAGACCCTGCAAGAAGAAATCCTATCCTGGGTGCACTGATTCTCTCTGTGTCCCCATGAAGTTCCTGGGACTGTGATTCAGACAAATCTGGGCCTTAAAGAAGGGACTCTTGTTTCTGAAAAACAAATTCAATTATTTGTTCTATCA
Source organism: Regulus satrapa (assembly GCA_013396955.1). Classification (NCBI taxonomy): domain Eukaryota; kingdom Metazoa; phylum Chordata; class Aves; order Passeriformes; family Regulidae; genus Regulus; species Regulus satrapa. The sequence goes on along the minus strand of VWZN01012635.1, from coordinate 767,601 downwards.
ACTCTATATTCCTGCACAATGTGGCACAAGAAGGTACTTACAGGGAAGCAAGCCTGGAGATAATGAGGTGAAGGGTATAACTGAAATTTCACAGATTTCTGGATATGAAGTAGGATATGAACTTACTTTTTACAGACATCGGGAGAAGGGTGGAGAGAAAAGAGCTGTGCAAGGTGATGTAGGAGCAAACACGTCATGATATTGTTTCAGCAGATATTTAGAAAAAGCTGCCATCAAAAGAGTAAGGATCTAGACAAGTGTTCAAGGAGGGTGGGAGTGAGGAATTTAGCCATTTTTAAGATAAATTGCCCAAGAGATATAGAAGAACCATATCACACAGACAGCAGCAATAAAACAAGACAACATGGCATTATTATATCACAGTCCAGCTGAATAAAGCAGCAACTTCCTGGTTTAAGCATTTCTACTCTACTTACCTCAATAATAACCCAGACAGAGCATATGACTCAAATGCAAGCAAGTCTTTCTCATACAAAGATCTTTGTTTTCATGTTTCAGAGGAATTTTTTGCCCCTGAATTTGGGTTCTAAAGGAACAGGCTGGCTGAGGCTTCAGAATTGCACATAATAAACTGTCATTAACAGAAAATGTAACTTCAAGCACAACTTTCTTTAAAGATTGACCTTCCCAAATAATTAAACAGAATCTAAAAACTGGTTTGTTATAGATTTATGAAACTTGAAAACAAAATCTACTAAAAACTTAGCAGCTCAACTTTCAACCCAGTCAAGCAACAATCAGAACATCACCGCCACACTAAAGCACCCTCAAAAATGAAGTATTTTTATCAGTATAGAGTAGGTGTGACCAGCACTGCAGGGCACATTTAATGTGAGTATTTACCAGAGCCCACCGGCGGTCGCAGCCGCAGCTGAAGTGTGACCCAGGCTCTGGAGAGCCTTGGGCAGCGCGGTGCTGGCCTCCAGCACATCGGCCCAGCCCAGCCTCGCCGCTGCCAGGAGCAAAGCTGGCCGGCTGCCCTGCCTCCTGAATGGACACCCTGCTGCTCGCCCGGGCAGCTGCCACAGCTGCGGGGCCCGGGGCATTCGCCATGCGGAATTCCCAGAGCAAAGCAAAGCCCACTGACTGCCCAGGCGTCTGGCAGATACTTGCCAGCTTGGAGAAAACTTTGCTGGTTCTCAGAGGGTGAGAGCTTCGTGCCAAATTGTCTCCACTCCCCTCCCTTTTCCCCACTGCTTCATGTAAGAGCTGCACAATAAGTGATTATAGGAATTTCATTCCGGTAGAATATTTTTCCACAGTCAAAAGAGCTTCAATTGTTTTCAGATTTTCCTTTTTTCATTTCACTTCAGGCAATGTTAATATCTGATTCATTTTTACATAAAATGTAGAAAGTTCAGCAATCTTAAAAGTGGTGAAAGGAATTAGAAGTCTTGTCAACTTTAACTGAGAAGTTAATATCAGGCTTCCCAGAATATGAACAAAGCTTCTCAAATCTAGTTCCTTTAAAATAACTTCCAAAGATCTTTCACAAATCCTTATTTTCAATTTTAATAGACACGTGGGGCACAAGCCGTGAAAGCTACCTTCTTCCTGTTGCCATTCTTATTATCTACATTACATAGTGGTTATGCTACCTATATCCTATACTGTAACTCCTGAAAATTTCTTCAAACTCCTGACAGAAGCCTCAATATTCATTTAGCTGTAATGTTATTGGAAGTTTTGCCTTCATCAAAATGTAACAAATATTATTGTTCTGTCCTGTCACTCTAAAACAGAAAATGAAACATGTAATTGAAGTTTACAGTATTCAACATTACTTCCTTTAAGTTTTATGTTGAACATTGCCAGATCTGGTACTCAAGAACTATTACAAATATTTCTTCTTGTTCTTTTTTCTTAAGTACTAATTATTCTTGAAGGTTTTTTGCTTAACTGGACTTGCTGCCCTTCCTTTTATCAAAAAGCTCCCATTATTCTTTCAGAGTAAATGAACACCCATAAACAATATACCCCAGGATATATCAATAAAATCCTTTGGGAAAGGAAGTCTGACAACAGAAGGAGAAGAATACAACAGACTCAGGGAGAACATTACTTCAGTTAAAGCATATAGAAAGAAAAATATCTATTGAATACTGATGGACTGGATTTGTGAGCCCGTCACAAATGGGAAAAAGTCTTGGGTAACAAAAAAGGTTAAACCTGTTAAGATATTTTGACTGGATCATAAAAACAAAGTCAAAAATGGAGAAGCGGATTTTAATTTTTCTAAACAAAGGCAGAATATGCAAGGGTATTGCAGCTTGATCTCAGTGATGGAAGGTTAAGAAACAGATTATCTTGTGTGTGATCACACAGCATGTACAGGACAGACAGGAGATAAGGCTCAGCCAGCGGGGGTTTGGGAAAGGCAGGTCCTGCCTGACCAACCTGATCTCCTTTTATGACCAGGTGACCCACCCACAGGACGAGGGAAAGGCTGTGCCTGTGTCCACCAGGACTTGAGTAAAGCCTTTGATACCCTGGCCCACACCTCTCTCCAGAGAAAGCAGCCCATGACTGCACCGGGGGATGTTCAGGTTGGACATCAGACAATATTTCTTCACTGAAAGGGTGGTGAAGCATGGGAATGGGCTGCACAGGAGTCACCATAGCTGGAAGTATTCAAGAAATGACTGGGTGTGACACTTAGTCTATGTTTGGTTGGCATGGTGGTGTGTTTGGTTAAAGGTTGGACTCTGAAATTGGAGGTCTTTTCCAACCGTAATGATTCTATGATACGTCATAGATAATACTACAGAGGTATACTATGATAATACTGTAGAGAGCAACAGAAAGGAAATAATCATTTAAACCTAGAACGATAGAACAAAGAGGAACAAAATATTGGTGGATGAAGCCAAAGATGCTGAAAAATAATTTGGACAGGAAGCCCTTTTGCCATCATTTACAATTGGTAGCATTCTGTTCCTCCCACCCAGATTTTTTGGGATTAAATACAGTCAATAACCATTCAAGTCTTACTGATTTAAAAAAAAAAAAATAATTTCTAATAATATTCACTAACACTGTTTCCTGACTCACTGCTGTTAAACAACTGCACAAATTCCTTTACCAGAAAGCACTCAGAGAATTTAAAAGAACCTGAATTATCTGTCAGCTGTGGATTTATGTTTTAAGGAATGCTGAAGTCAAAGCTTTGGCCCAAATTCTAATGTGCCCGTAAAATGGCTGAGGAATACATTTCCAGAGCCAACTGTCCCTTCTCTGAATTAGGCCCAGTTTTCAGTACAAAGGAATAAGAAAGTAAAAAGATAAAAATGCATTCAAAAGCAAGTATGTAAATCTCAACAGTATTTAGATCTCTGAATAAAATTTTAAAAAACCTGTTCCAGAAAAAAAGTACATGGATTTTCTTCAACAATGTCCAAGTATTTTGGTCCAGCCTAGGGATTTGTGTTTGGATTTAGTCAGCCATTCTTGAAACTGTCAAGCACACAAAAATTAACAGCTTTATCTCACCTTTAATTCTGTCTGTAATTTAACATTAGTTTTTCTTTCCTTTCTTTCTAACTTATAGCTTAAAACTGGGGCACTGTTTCAGAATTCAATCACACCATGGAAGTGTCATTTTAATGGAGATGAAAGAGCAATATTAACTGACATCCAAAGATTCTGACAAACAGAAGTGCATGGAAGTGAGC
>VWZN01012635.1:719482-763370 GCA_013396955.1 Regulus satrapa | reverse complement strand
ATGGTGGTGTGTTTGGTTAAAGGTTGGACTCTGAAATTGGAGGTCTTTTCCAACCGTAATGATTCTATGATACGTCATAGATAATACTACAGAGATATACTATGATAATACTGTAGAGACAAACAGAAAGGAAATAATCATTTAAACCTAGAACAATAGAACGAAGAGGAACAAAATATTGGTGGATGAAGCCAAAGATGCTGAAAAATAATTTGGACAGGAAGCCCTTTTGCCATCATTTACAATTGGTAGCATTCTGTTCCTCCCACCCAGATTTTTTGGGATTAAATACAGTCAATAACCATTCAAGTCTTACTGATTCCAAAAAAAAAAAATAATTTCTAATAATATTCACTAACACTGTTTCCTGACTCACTTCTGTTAAACAACTGCTCAAATTCCTTTACCAGAAAGCACTCAGAGAATTTAAAAGAACCTGAATTATCTGTCAGCTGTGGATTTATGTTTTAAGGAATGCTGAAGTCAAAGCTTTGGCCCAAATTCTAATGTGCNTTTCTAATAATATTCACTAACACTGTTTCCTGACTCACTTCTGTTAAACAACTGCTCAAATTCCTTTACCAGAAAGCACTCAGAGAATTTAAAAGAACCTGAATTATCTGTCAGCTGTGGATTTATGTTTTAAGGAATGCTGAAGTCAAAGCTTTGGCCCAAATTCTAATGTGCCCGTAAAATGGCTGAGGAATACATTTCCAGAGCCAACTGTCCCTTCTCTGAATTAGGCCCAGTTTTCAGTACAAAGGAATAAGAAAGTAAAAAGATAAAAATGCATTCAAAAGCAAGTATGTAAATCTCAACAGTATTTAGATCTCTGAATAAAATTTTAAAAAACCTGTTCCAGAAAAAAAGTACATGGATTTTCTTCAACAATGTCCAAGTATTTTGGTCCAGCCTAGGGATTTGTGTTTGGATTTAGTCAGCCATTCTTGAAACTGTCAAGCACACAAAAATTAACAGCTTTATCTCACCTTTAATTCTGTCTGTAATTTAACATTAGTTTTTCTTTCCTTTCTTTCTAACTTATAGCTTAAAACTGGGGCACTGTTTCAGAATTCAATCACACCATGGAAGTGTCATTTTAATGGAGATGAAAGAGCAATATTAACTGACATCCAAAGATTCTGACAAACAGAAGTGCATGGAAGTGAGCAATGATTGAGATCTTAATCACTTGTCAGCTGCACATTGTGATGACTTGCATTTTCAACTAATCTGCCTTGAGTAATGAGTGAAATTTCAAGCTAAGTGGTGATTGGCATTCTCTGAATGAATATTTTCCTCATATTTCATGTTCATGGATGACTGATCACTTCCAGTATGTGAAAAACTGACATGTGTTAATTGAACAGACTTGTGACAGGTGATTATCTCTCTTTTCATAAAGAATCCTAGAGCTGTTTGTTTTAAAATTGTAAAGTTGGGGAGTTTGAGTTATCACCATTGGCTGTTGACTCTCAGATTTTAATTTCAGGATATGGCTTCAAAGGTGCAAACTAGAGCTATATGAACCCCATAGCATTTGATTTCTGACAGCTTCTCTTGGTTTCACTACCTTTTGGGGATGAAAAGAAGAGGTGAGGGACAAAACAACCACCAAGCTGGGAAGAAAAGAGCCTCTCTATGAACAAAGACCTCTTCCTTCTTTGAGTATTCTTTTAAGGCTTTTTTTTTTTTTAAGTTTCCAAACTACATACTGAAAGATGAAGGGCGTTAGATCTTTCAAGGGGGAAAAAATTCAAAGAATTAATGGGAAAACTCTACCATGTGCTTGGCTATTAAATCAACTATATGTGTTAAAAGCTGAACTTCTCAGTCTACTGTGCAAGAGCCATCCTGTTTACAGTTCTGAGAGCCAAAAATACAAGGAAACACCAGTTCCCACAGGACTGTTCCCATGGACACCAAAAGCAGAGCACCTATATCTGCTTAGTCCTGTGAAGCAAGGAGCCTAAGGACCTTGGAAGTAACCTGCAAGGACAGGGGCTTCCAGAAGCCCAGCCTGAGCCAGGACTGCAACAGCTGCAGGACAAAAACAGCTCCCAGAGGGACAGCTGGCCGGGCACTAAGAGCTTTGAAGCCTGAGCCAGAGAGGGGCTGAGGCACAGAGGTTGCAAGAGTGAGATGGGACATGGAATGCTCCCTAACCTAAACATGGCTCAGCACCACACAGGCCTCCCAGGATTACATGGCAGCAAAATCACATATTACAGTTGCTGGGAGCAGAAATTTTGATAATTTCTAGTTTCCTGAGAGTAGAAAAGTTTAGACAGTACCTACAAAACAGAACTCAAGTTTTGGCCAGCTCTGCCCTCTCTTTTATGCCAGGAACCCCACTACTACCTTAGACTAAAGGACAAATACTGTTTTACTGACATTTTTTCCTGAGAAAACTAGTAGAATAATAGCTGCTTGCTGGTAGGAGCAGCCAACAAAAGCCTTTTGGCTATTCAGATAAGCACCTTTTGTTTCATTCCTCAGTGCTAACTGCTGCCTCTCCAGCCCTGATGCTTCCGCCCTCTGGAGCTTCATGCCAGACGTATTTGCTCTTCTGCTTTGCCTTTTCCACTTCTCTCTCATTAAAGCTTTCTTTTCAAGATCACTTTCCATTTAGTTTGTTCTTTCCTTTTTCTTGGCTGATTCTTTTAAGATATTACCATATTAATAAATGTCTTTCTCTTTGTCTCAGTACCAGCAGTTACACAAGATCCTAGGAGGACTACACCGGCCACAGCAGGCTACAACAGCTAGACTGCAGCTTCTTCCCACTCAAATAGAAATTCCTATTTAGTCCTTGTCAGAATAACAAAGAAAAGCAACAGCTGCAAGGACAAGTTTGGTACATCCTTAAAATGATGCAGGGGTTAAGCAGTTTCTATATAAATCAATTATTCTTACATCTAATAAATATGCTATAAGTTTTCTCATGTTTAACAGAACACAGGTTTTAGAGATTTTGATAAGGTTGTGTAATTATTCTGTCAGTTCCCTTGCTAAATAGTGCTTGTTCACTGATGAAGATCTCAGGTTCAAACCGTAGCAATCAACTTTGATGTATCCATGCCAAGGGGCAAAAAAGCAAGTAAACATACTTATCCTTAAGTACCTTTAACCATGGCACACACAAGATCCACTAGAAAATATATACCAGAAAAAATACAGTGGTGACAGAGCAAACAACTAAAAAAATCATGCAACAGTGTACAGATAGTGTGCAGAAAGAATAGAGGATTGACTGAAAAATTATATCATAAGAATTGAGGTTGGAGGGAGATTCTTTTATCAGACAAACACATTTATAGAAATACAGGCATATTTTTGAGAGTGCAGGCTGGACAAATTTTGCTTCACTTATATCCAGAACTTAAAGCACTCAATAAATTTAGACTACAGAAACTGAGAAATTATTTAATCTTGTAGTAATCTATCTGCTAAAAACTCACCTAATTCAATATCTCTTATGCCCATGTATGCTTCAAGAAGCTCATCCACTTTTTTAATTGCTTTTTCTTCAACTTCAGTTGGCTTTGTTGAAATAAAGGGAGAGAAGAGCAAAAGTATAATTATATCCATTCAGATTTCAAAATAACCAGCAATGTGGCAGTGATTATTCTTACTCCTATCTTGGCCACCTATACTTACAAAATCTTCAGATAAAATGCTACTATTCCACTCTCTTGCCTCTTCTCACAAACAGGAGCTTTCCTGCTAATATCAAGCCACACAGCTCACACATTCAAACTGAGCAGGGGCCTTATATCTCCTGAAAATACAGATCTCCATCAAATCCTCATCAGCTTTAGAAGAGCCCAAAATAAATAACATTTATTTTAAAAATAAAATAAACTCTAATCTTGGTTTTGCACGAATTCATTTCAATGTATCTAATTAGCCTCTCCTAACAACAGCCCTTACACCAACCCCATACATTTCAGTGTCAGAAATTGAACAAATTCTTCACAGTCATCCCACCTCTTTTTCCCCCCTTTCCTCTTTTCAGCACTCCTTGGTCTAATATGCCTTAAATTCATTCATGTAACCCATAACATCTAAATGTAGGTTCTATGCCTCTAGGTTCTTCAGCCCCGTCCTATCCCAGCTAGTTGTCAACTTTAGTTGCTTTCTTTAGTCCCACAAGCTTTGTAACATTCACATTTTTCCTTCCTACTTATCAGCCTTGGGAAAGAATAAATGAGAAGCTAGGTGATTAAACTACTGAAGGGCATACACCATACCATTTCCTCCACAGTAGCAGGGCCTTTGGTTCTCAGGCGGAGTGTTTCTCTCCCTTTGGAGATTTTAGCCTCTGACAGACTTCTGCCTTTGGACCTTGGTTCCAGCTTTTCTAAAGATAAAAGATTCGACAAAAATAAAATACCAAACAAAACTATGTATACAGGACAACAGAATATGATGTATATTTCAGTTATGACATTATCTTCATACTTTGTTCTAATCAAGATCTAGACTACTTAAAATCTGATTATAAATTAATTATTCGATGTATAGCTTTGTCTTTAAATTCTAATCTCTTCTCAACTGAACTGAGGCTAAGACTTCCACTGACCAATATACATCTAAGCAGGCCTATGGCATTTATTTCATATATATACCTTTTGCTATTTTATTTCCCTGTTCTACAGGAAAGTATTTATACCTTTATATTAGATAGCAGCTGAAGTCACCAGCCAACTGCTGATTTATTCTGGTCTTTACAGACAGAACACATAGCAGGTTTAGCATTGCAACATTTCTATTTTTCACTGATGCAATGGTACAAACACTCCTGCTAAGCAGGTGATGATGAGCCACGCTGAGCTGAGCTAACAATTTGCTTATCAGCACTCACAGAGGTGAAGTGGCCATAAGCAGATCTGCAGGAGGTTTCCTACTGGTTTCACCAAAATTATTTCACAGCTGATAAATCTCTGCGAAGGGTGTCTGGTTTACAGTTTCCTTTACCTGAATTCAGCTTTGTTTAATCCTGGCTAAGGGCATCCCAGTTAATAAATGGAGCATGGAATCATTTAAGATTTGGGTTTCTTGTTTCAGGATGTAATTTTACATTCAAGAGTGGCAAGGCTTCAATTTACCTACTGACACAGGCATTACATAGTGAATTTGGAAAGTGCTAGAAGAGAGGAGACAATTTTGAAGAATTGCTTTTAATTGTCCTATTTTATCTAACAGATTATTTCTCCTCTTAATAGCAGGCCTTTCTAATAAGCTCTTCTTGAAGATAATACTTTAACATATGATATTAATTTTGCTCTGATAGATTTCAACTCATCATTCTTGCACCTAGATTATTATGCTGAACAGGCCTTGAAAAGGAAATTTTATTGATTTTTATTATACAAATAGGTATGTCATACAGTCTCTTACATACAGATACTCAGGATCAACACTTTTTCTTAATCCTTTTATTGCTTCAAGGAGAGTTTAAAACATCCTTAAGGTTATGTATATATATGTATAATTTTTTAATCAGGAATGACTTTTTGAAACAAGTCTAGCAGAAATGATGGCAACCTTAATTCTGTCACCATTATCAACTTAAAACTCACGATTTGACATTACCTTTATTTGCAGTACTTCAGACCAAAACACTCAGGCTATCATAGAAACTATTTTTCATGTTCACATAATTAAAATGCAGAGTTTGTGTAATGCTGCCTTTACTTTGTTTCTATTCATTTTTCACAATTCACAGATGGCCAGTGACTGGTACAAATCTTTATTTCTGTGCTACAAGCCTTGCCTAGAGTAGCTGAGACAGCCTGTGTGTACATGGTATAAGGATGTCCAACCAGTAAATGATACTTACTTCACATTCTGCTGAAAGGAAGAAAAATAAAAATAATTTCACACAGAGGCCTGTCTCTTATTTCTGTACCCTCACCAAATTCTTTGAAATTAACATGAATTCAGCACCTATTTATCCAGCAGGATCTGGATCCTGTCTGTCATCTCCTCTGCAGCTATTCTTAGTGCTTAAGCTGCAGCTTAAGCATTATCTTTGTGCCTGAAGCCTAACTGTTCCAAAGGCTAAAGGCAGGACATTTTAACCTATTGAGCACTGCAACTTGCAAGTTAATTTCTGTAGGGTAAAAAATAAGGTGCACCTTCCAAAAATCTGTGCACAAAGCTCTGGTTGCTTCTTAAATCGATGTCAGAATAAAGGTATTGCTGTGAAATCCGTGCATTTCCTCCTCTACATCACAGGCAGACTAAAAGGTATCTTAGTCAGCTGACTAAAGTAAATACCATTAAATTATGGCTGAAGTCATCAATCAAATGCTGATTTACCCTGCTCTCTACAAACACACTGTTTAACACTTCTAGCATTGAACTCAAATTATAGACCCATGCATTACTAATTGTGATAGACAACATAAGCAATTCTTTAGCATAATGTATAACTTTCACATTTACTTAACAGCAGTACTAACTTATATACAAAGAGATTAGAGATCAACCTATAACTCATTCTTCACAGAAGCACCAAAAGCAAAAAGCAATCTTTGCATTTCTCTCATTTTCAATTTCTGCTGCTATCCTGACACCAAGTGTCAAGATGGGTGTATGACAGTAGCTGTAAACTACTAACACATTAAAAAAAAATTTAAATAAACACTTAAAGTTTTTGCTGCTGTGGTGAAGACAGTGATATTGAATTGACTGTTATTGCAGGTGTGCAGAAGGCCTCACACAAATTTATTATTTTGAAGCTTTTATTACAGCAAAATGCTACATGGTTTGGGGAGGAGACCCAAAACATTGAGATAATAAAAATTCTAACTCAGTCTCTGTTTTGACTGCCTGAGCTAAAACCGCCCTTGTTTGTTTCTTTGCTACATTGATAGAATTAATTATATGCAAGAATTAGCATTAGGTATGCACTCCTCCTATTTAAGCAGCTCTTGCTCACAGCATGCAGGTGGCAAGCAGATACAGAGCCTTGGAATTCTGCTTTCTTGCACTTCTGAGTACACCTGCTGCATGACTGGAGGTCCACAAAAAGGCTGATGAGAAGGACAACAGGCAGACAGCAAAGGAGGTGCTCTGGGGAGCCCCAGACAGTGCTGCAGACTCATTCTGCACTAGAGAGCACAAACCCCAGCAAAGGGTATGGAAATAGAAAAGTCTGACACACAGAACAACAGGGATTATGTATCAATAGAGGAAAAAAGGTGTTTCGAAGATCAGGACATTAGTGAGTAATCCATGCTTTAAAACTGTACCCATGAAACAATTCCTGTTCTTATTTTGCAGCATCATGTAATGGTAAAAGAGACTAAGGCTCAGGCTGAGGTAACCCACACCAGGATGACTGCTGGAGAAAGCAAGATAGAAGAAAATCCATTCACAGGTCTTCCACTTCAAAGAAAACAACTAAATGTACTTTCTTGTAGTTGTTATGTTACCACAGGTGGATACCTGGCTGCATTTAGAAAACACACTCACAACGTAATGCAATGCTGGGATTTTATCAAGGTGCTTTACTGGACAAGGTGGACAGTCAGGTCACTCACCAAATGCTTTCAAAGGCTCTACCAACTCCAGCTTAAACTTCTGACCTTTCTCCAAATCTTTTAGCATTTTGGCAACTTCATAATGCCGACGATCTGACACATTTTTTCCATTTATGGCCTCTATGTGATCACCCACGCAGACAGTTTTGGTTTGCTCCATAAGGCTGCCTTCTTTAATTCGCTATTGTTTAAAAAAAGAAAACAACCCACCACCAGAATTAGAAACATTTCTTTAAAAGGTGACAGCTTTTAAGAGGTGACACTACTGAGTTTCAAGAATGTCAGTTAATTATATAAATACCACTGAGCTTATTATTCCAGTAGTGTGTTTTGTCTATAAGATTATCATAAAATATTTTTTGAAAAACATTATTTTTCAAACAAAGTATTTAATAAGCACTGAATATACAATCAGACAAGGGAAAAAAAATAATGTAATCACACTACAGAAATAAAGGGTTCTGGATAACCTAGTATTTTTTGTGCGTTAAAACTATCACACACATCTCAGTAGTGTGAATGGTTATTCAGCTTTTTGGGGTTTTTCTATTGAATAGCTTGACAAGCATAGAAACAGAATTTTTCTCTTCTCAAGTATGGTCCCGGACTTAGTAAAAAATTACATACTGAAAAGGGCCAGTCTTAAAGGCTATCTTCTGAAATAATAAAGAATAAGAAAATCTTCTAAGTGCTTTCCTATGGAAAACACAAATAGTCTAAAGGTCCTGACAGAAGTTACAGCTTTTATGAAGTATAATTTTAAAAGTATGGGAGAAAGCCTATAAAATTGCTCTATGATTCATCACACTTTTAATTTTAGTGATTCTGTTTATTGTTGTTACATACTGTCATACTTGTTCATCATGTACATATATCACATAAACCATTACTATATGGCTACTGAATAGAAAAACTATGACATAACCAAAACATTGTATTTTGCAGTTACGAATTCCATTCTAATGTGCCCCTGAATAACACACTTTTCACAAAAGAGTGACGTTGTTCAGGCTATGAAGTAACAGTGAGACGGGCAGATGAGCACATTGCCACCTCCCACTGGAGCAGCCAGCCCGGCTGCGCAATCCTCCCAGGAGCTGCTCCCACGCGAGTGCCTCCATCTGAGAGGCAGTGGGAAGTGTGGGAGTGCTCACTCTCCTGAGTGCACTGCAATGATTTTAAGCTTCGGGCTGAGTTTAACTCTTTCTAGCACCAAACAGAAGAGAAGCCTCATGGTGAACCTGGACACGCGTATCGTACATGCCAGAAAACAAATGTGCCAATTGCGTTTCTGCTGCCAGGACTTGAAACCTGTCCCATCCATCCTCAATTAATGTTTAGTCTACATGTTGAATATTCATTTTGCTTTTCTTCTGCATTTGGAGCCCAACACGGAAACTGTTTAAATAATATTCACTGGCTGTTATTTGTGTCACTTTTTATCACCACTCCAAGTTAACTGACTTAGACAGTCGAGCTGCACTGTCACAGAAATTAAGATGCAATTGCCTGTATTTCAAGTGCTCTACAGTCCACTGAGGATCTATATTTCCTACTGCAATGCCTACTCCATTTGATAATATCTCCTTGTACACTGCTCAGCCATACTTCAAGTTCCACTGCTGTTCTTTGAATGTTAATTTGACTCCAGGATGCTTCTTCCCACCTGCCCGTGTACCCCAAAAACAAACTCGTGAAAGTAGAACGACACCAGGTTTTGTTCTTGGTAAGGCAAAACAAGATTAAATTTCACAGGAAAAAACCTTGCAGTTCAGTGTCAGGTTTAAAATTGGTCAGGTTCCCACATCAAACTTAGGAACCTCCTTCCTATTCAAAATACAGTAAAATAACTACAACCCACCAACCACTAAATTTAGTATTAATTTTTTAATAAGAATGGGACATAGTTACACATTTTCAAGGAAAATAGTTGTATATAAGCAAAAAAAAAAAAACCAAAAAACTATAAAACTTTAGATACAGTCTCTGCTTAGTTGTTTTTTGGTTTTTTTTTTACCTAGACAACGAAGTAAAAAAAAAAAAAAAGATGCAGCTTTGACTTCTATATATGTGTTTTCTGTGTTGGTTTAAAAAATCCAATAGCTAAATCTGCACCAAAAACAAAGTAAGCTCCTAGAAACTCCTTAAAATTGATGCATTTCCATGAAAACTGCACCATTTTCATTACAATGCTTATTATTATTAAACCAGTACAAGGAAAAAATATATATTTGCTCAGAGAAGTTTTACACAATTTACTGGAAAATTGCAGCTTGTCTGGCTAATGTTGTGAGGGTTTTCCAGTGTGCTCCAATTGTGCAGTAGTCTGTGTGAGGGCTGTTCTCTGCCTGATGCCAACCAGGCACAAAGGGAGAGGCACTGCACAGTGCTGCACTCGTGAACGCTGCTCACTGAAGCACTGCTTTCAATGCCTTCTTTTAAAATGCCACATAAGCAGCAGCATGACTGAATGTTATGGGCTGTATAGGTGCCATCACTAGAAATTCACAGTTCTTTTCCTTTAAACATTAAAGTTAGGCTGTGATTTTGCCAAAATGCTTAGTGAAACCTTCACTGCATCTTGACTTTGACAAACATGAGCTCAATAACATTTTTCCATAACAAAGACAAGCAAACCGATTTCTAAACCGTGTCTTGTTTTATAGCTATGGTAGCTAAGGAACGGACAGAAAATACAACCTCTCCACACAAGAAGCTCTCTTTACAATGAGAACAGTGATTGGGGCAGCAGTAATTAAAGATAATTGCTAATGCCTCACTAATAATGGGTAATCGGAGTATGTTAGGGCAAGAATCTCAAAAAGGAAGAACATGTGATTAAGGTTCCCAACACCTAGTCTAGCAAGAAGGGCAGCATCATTTCCTCAGCCTCTACTTGTCTCAAAACATACTGCCACAAGGTCATATAGCAGAGGAAAAGGGAAGCAATTATGATTAATACATTATGTATGTTACTGCCCATACTTGCTACTCAAGTTCATTGTGGTAAATTGTGTTAATCTATATCCTTGTAATTCACCCTATCTAAGGCAACAATACTGGAAAGCTGAAAAACCACTATACTTGGCCCTACTTTTGTACAGCCAGAGGCTTCTGCCCTGGGAACAGCCAAAGACTGGAAGAACATGATCACATTATCACGAGTGACAGAAGTTCTATAAGCATCTAATATATGACATCAGAAAAGCAGTTTAAAACAGGAGGGGGCAGATGCAAGCAGTATCTAACACCTACCAACTCAGAGTAGCTCAGGAGATACAATGGTCTCATTGTAAAGCTGATACATATTACAGAAGCAATGAATAAATGAACTGATTTTGAATGACATGCAGTACAGATTAGCTGAACTAACTTTGAATTATGTACCTAAAGAAAAGCAATTTATTCTTTACTTATGATATATATGATAATAAAAGATTTTATAGTTCTAAAGGATCATTAAACCAATAATTATCCTATTATAGTAGCAGGAGATTCTATAGAATAAATTATTTCACTAGTAATTAAGTTTACCTTTATAAAGGCACAGCCAGTTCCATTGTCTGTGATGGTAAGCCCCAGCATATCATCAGTTTTAAGAACTTCCACTTCTTTTCGTTGTCCTTTCACATGGGCAAATATGAAATCTTCAAGGCCAATTTGTGCACCTAAGAGCTTGTCCATATCAACTTTATGAGTGTTCAAAGTGCAAAACATGATCTGTGCAGAAGGAAAGCAAACACATTAACAGTGTATTAGGTTTGGTGAGCTTGATAGGAAGCTGAAAGGAGAGCACAGTTCAAGTCCCCGTGACAGGTCCATAGCTACAGCTGTACCAGGAGAAAGGATTGTCTCCATCCATACACAACAGAAAGCATGAGTAGCTCAAACTGCGGGTAAGAGCTGGCAGGAAACATGGGAAAGAGACCTACCTGTGTGAGCAGCCTGCCATGGCCTGTCTCAGCACACCAGCCCTGAGGGATGCATCCTGAGCTGCTACAGCCTGCACCAGAGGTCAGAGTAAGCAAACCATCCAAAAGATGATGGATGGTCAAAAGAGAGCATGAAATGCTTTGTATTGCTCCATGTGTTCCCTCATTAGCTCAGAGCGCATTGTCTCCAATGAGCTTGCTTAATTCCTATCCGTCCCCAGCATGAGTTACCATCACCCCTGTTACACTGAAAGCAAGGCTTAATAAAAAGGTCAAATTGATTCTTTATAAATCAGCTTTGTTGAGGGATTTCCCTTCAGCACTGGATATCAAGCAGTCCTTTTTCTCCCTACACTAATGCCAGTTCTTCAGCAGGGAGGTTCCTCGTCCTGGGCATAGGCAAGGTGAGAGTAACCCATCTGTACTGCCTGGGGACAGAGACGTGTTTGCCCACCGCAGAGCTAAATGAAGGGATTTGGCCAAGCACAACATGGCCCATCACATCTACAGTAGTGACACGAGCACAAGCCTTTCCAAGCTGCAGCAGGAGTGGAGTGAGTGCCAAGGGAAGCACACGGCAGCACTGGAGAGCACAGGGCAGCAGCCGAACTGGAGAAACCCTGCGCTCCAAGAGAAACTTGGAGAATCCCTAAAAACTTCTTCACTGAGGCAAAGATACAGGTTTTCCACACCAGAACACTACACGTACACCTTTTCTTTCCTTCTGGCATCACTGGATGAAAGCAGAAAAATTGAAATGAAAGTCATCAACCTGTTTAAATTGATTCCAGGTCAAATGAAGAGTGCATGCTTTTACTAATGTATTTCACAGAGATCATTCAAGTTTCTGGAGCTTTCTGGAATTTACATTCTGTAACTATGGGGGTATTAATTTTAAAAGACTGAAAGTTAATAGAGAGATAGTGTTTCTTGATTGAGGTCTTGTTTAGTTGTTTTTTAAAACAAACAGAAAACCCTCACCAAACAGCCTTACTTCAATGGCTACTTGCTTATCTCACCTAATCCATCAAACATCCACTGCAATCCAACACCTTATTTAACAATGAAAGTTGTAACAGCACACCCTTAACAGATATTAGTTTTATTTGCTCAGGTAATGCAAAGGTTTTCAGTTAAACAATACTGTAGGTATAACAACATCTAGAGAAATTAGTCTGGTTTTAAGCATAAAATTGAAAATAATAATAATAATAATAATAATCTCTAATGACAAGCTCTTTTTCTTAAACAAAAAATGAAAATATTCTTTCTAGTTCACATATACATTTTCAGCTCTATCAAGTTACATAACTTTGCCAGTTGAAAATGGCAACTCAGTGCTCTGTTAATTGTTCCTGCAATGAATAACAAGAACCGTCTTTACATTTTAGACATTAGCATCCTTCATCTGACCTTGTCAAACAGACAATCTAGTAAATACTGTCACACCTTTGAATAGATAAAATTGGCACCAGAGCAGAAATGTGATATTTAGAAACTTGATCCAGAGTTTCTCTTTTTAGATCTTCATCTGGATGGCATTCCTACTACGGCCTATAAGTCTGCAGAAATTTTTGTGAGTCAGTTCTGTGCTAACCACAAGGCTGAGAGAGCATCAGCCAGTCAAAAATAAAACTTAAATCATTCTTCATCCTCTTTAGTGAACAACTGCTTTTTCTCAGAACCAATATATGCTAAGAGTAATGTACTAAAGATGTATCTACCCAGAAAGATATATCACTACACCATCTACAAGTTATAGCATAACTTTATTTGTACACAACTGAGACCTATTGTGTCAAAAACTGTATTATTTAATAGATTTTAGATAAATTTCATACAAGTACCTAATGACAGATTATATATTTGAATACTTAGGTGACAGCTTCCACTCAAACTTTTGTATATTTCTAATAGTAATTTTTAAATTCAAAAATTAGGCAAGAACAAAAATTCAATGTGCAATTCTCATTGTTAAGTCTTTTCTGCACTTACCCTAAACCCTTATAGGGATTTGGTCTTCAACTCAGCATCCTAGTGCTGTGAATATTTCATGCCAACTTTAGCAAGATATTATAAATTAGGACTGTTACATCAGTCTCAAAGTATCTAGGATACCTCCTTCACCAAGATTTATCTTCTGCAGCACTCAGAACAAGGAAATGTCATGTCGCTGGACACTAGGGGCTTATGCAGAACTTTTGTAATAGATTTGTCCAATAAGATTACCAACAGATTATTCCCTGCATCTATATTTTCAATTGCAAGAGACCATATTAGCCAACAAAACCAGACCTATACTGTGTGTTATATAAAGAAATGGTATTAGCTAAGAAAAAGAGGCTTACGTGAGGTGTTACATAAAGTATATATGTAGCACCATGTTGCAAGTTCTATACATTAATTACACCCTCATCTTCCGTGTTGAGCTGACACCTTGAGAAGAACTCAATAATAAGTTGATTGATAGATTACATACTCCAAAGCTATTGGAAATGTATTAAAAATCTCAGATAACTTTACGGAGATCATAATCACTTACCGTGTAAGAGGTAGGGAACTGGGCATTTTAATTCTGAGCAAAATGTAACACCCACTGACATATTTCCCTATATATGTAGATGTTATCATATGAAGAAATCACCAATGTATTTTCTAGATATCTTACTCGCTTTTATCTTCCCAGAGGAAAATGTGGGACCAGCTCCAGCAACAGAAAGAGTAACCAGCTCCTCCAAGTTCTAGAGTGCTTTTGGTACTGTCAGGTATTCAACCTGGTCAGAACATTCAAAGTCTTATAAAAGAAGCATTCGGTGTTTTGCTGTTTGTTTTGGGATTGGGTTTGGGTTGTTTGTTTGTCTGTTTTTTACACAAGCATTACAGTGAAAGTTCTTCCATCCATTTATTTCCATACTAATATTTCAAATACTCTTAGTTAAAGTATTTGAAGAAAACACAGCAAGCATCACATGCAATATGGGTGTGACATTTAAGCACTGCTTAGGGAAACAGCAAGCAAACAATTCTTGCCACAGGGTTGGGAGGAGGTGTTTTGTAGGGAGTGTTAAATTTGCTCATTCAAAGTATTCAATCCGTAGGCGTGATTGTGAGCAACTTATTTCAACAGATAAGCATAACAATAAAACTTCCAACATTTTGGTGATGAGAATTTCACAAGCTGACCCCTTCCTCTAAAACACACTTCAGATTTTTTTATTGTTAAAAAGGACAGTTTTGTTTAGAAACACAAGTTTCAGCAGTGGCTTATTTGTCAGTTGTCCTTCATAAAAGCTGAAATTGAACAGGTTTATATCAAATACTTCTATGAAAGTTTAATGTGGCACAGCCTTCCCGTTCCATTACACTTGGCTGTTTGGCATGAGGAGGCAAGGTCTGTGCAACATCAGCACGGACACAGGCTCAGCAGCTGAACTCTTGCTACTGGAAGAGAAAGAGGGAGCTGCATTTCCGCCCTTACTGCTGCCAGAAAGAGCTCTCCTTTCCTGAATTACCCTTGTGATGCAAAATTCCTTCCACAGGGAAAGAAACCTCAACCTCCAAGGGCTCTGGACAGACGCAGCCACTGAGCGTTTAGTTCACCAGCCCCACTACATTTCACCTTTCAAAGCAAACAAATAATCTAAGTGCAAATTGCAAGTAGACAAACCAAAAGCCCATTCAGCTTCTATGGGTTACCATTTCCTTCTCATCTGATCAAGAAATAGCCCTGCTACAGCTGGACTTTAATATGCACATTCTCAGTGCCCGATTAGCTACTCTGAATACTTTAAAGCTCTACCATGTGCTCTCACAGGAGCACACCACCACCAAATGCTTTAACAGACCCACATTGTCCTTCAGTCAGCGCTATTTATTTATCATACAGGCTGCGCTCGGCACTTTCACCCCTACGGGGAACATTCCCTGCTACATTCCCAATAGTCATAGTGGAGTAGTAATCCTAAAAGGCCAAAGCTACACATAAATACTTTTTCCAACTACTTTTCCTACTTCAACCTCCATAGAAAAACTAAGGGGAGATATTTCTATTATTTATGCAAATAGAAACATACACGTAACTGTGTGTGGGTTGTGTTGTTGGTTAAGAGTTGCATCTATCTATCTATGGTATTTTTTTAGCTCTGCTTTCTTGCTGAAAGCCTGTTGAAGTAATCAAGTTAAAAGTCAAGAACAATGTGATCTACCTCAAACAACACTCACAACAGAGATGCTGAAAATGATACAACTTTTACATTTTTTATGTAACTTTAGTCAGGGGTTTGTTTTCCTTTGCCCAGGGGGAGGGAAATTGAACTTTCTCTTTACAAGACTCTTCAACGGGGTTTAAAATTTAAAATTTTAGCATCCACAGATTTGGAGTAGCCCAATAGATACACAGGAGATAAGCGAACATTAACAACGATTACCACAGAATATCACCCCCTGGTGCTGCCAGAGACACCTGGCCTGAGCAAAGATAAGAGAAGTGAAGAATGAGGACCAAATTAGCATCAAAGGCAAAGGGATCAATAACCAATAGGAGACTGAATACTAAGGATTGCATAATTTAAGACCAATGAACAAGAATTTCTTGGGGTTTTGTCTGTATAAATGTGTGAAAAGTTCTGCTAAGGAATTATGTGTGATGGAATTATTTTCACTGCACAACCCGGGCTAGTGTGGATGAAATTATTTCTATTGCACATCCTGACCAGAATAAAATATTGCATTAATTTTCTAACATTAAATTTAAAAAAAAAAAATTTAAAAATTTGTTGGAGAGTTGTTCTTCCCACAGTTTTGGTGACAATGGCCCAGGCAATCTACGGCTAGAAGCCACATTCACTCCTCCTTCCTGTGGAAAGAACAGTCACCTTGGACGGAAAAGAGAAGAAATGCTGGACATGGTAAAAGTCAGAGAGGTAGGCAGAAAGGGAGGCTTCTGCCTGCCCCTCAGTTCAAAAGGCGTAACAGATATATATTCACCTAAGAAGATGGGTGAAGAATAAAATACTTACAAAAAAGGATGAGTATAGGAAAAGCCTCAGAAAGCTGCTATTATGTCTCACTCCTTCACAGAACCCAGCAAACATCCCCTTTGAAGCTATACTCATCTTGTCCTGTCCCCATTCTAACCGACTCAGGATCCAGGTCTGCAAAGAAGTTTCTGTCAGTGTCTGTCCAACAAATACTGTGTTTTATATAAACTTCTCTCTGTCACTGTTGGCAGTCAATCACAGAACCTGGAAAGGATTCTCCAGCAGAAGTTAAACTCAGCTGCGAGATGTGATCCAAAGAGGAAAAGAGTTGCTGTAACCATGTGGAGTCAAAAGAAGTGACAGATCACAAGTATTGCTCATTCAGAATCTTATTAAAACATTCAGGCAGGAAGTTATGCAAGAATCCACACTCTTGCCTACCCTGCAGTAAACTCACATATTATATTAAATGCATTCACTTCTGCAAAGGGCATCTGGATGCTCTCTATGGAGAGCTCTTCCCTCCACTCCCCCCCGCTATTTTCCAGCCCATCCAGCACAGGGTAGAGATCTCTGTGATAGGACCTGTTTCCAAAGGCAGCCGGGTATCATGCTGCCCACAGGCTTCGGCAGAGCTGGGTCACTGAAACTTTCCTAGACAGGAAACACCTACAAATGGCATTTGAGTACCTCAGCATCCTACAGTTTGCTGAAACATAGCTTCTGGCATTATTTTTTTACACTAGATTATCTGCCCAAAAGCAGCTTTAATGAATAGATAACGCAATTTAAAATAAATTCTAATAAATTCACATATCCTGGCTGCTCACTGATCTATCTTGTCTTTAAAATTCTGTTGCATGATTCTCTGGTCTGAATTCTTCACTCTGTTATGCCGTCTTTACACCAGGAAATATTTTTGTTCACTATCTTCACTTCATACAACTTTCTTAAAGCAAACTGAATGTCCAGAGTAAAAAAAAAAATTAAGTTCAGTGCCTCCAGCAATAATTCCCCATCTATTTTTAGCAATAAGCCACATTTAAAAATAAATCAGAACAACTGGAACATTGAGGAGAAAAATAAAACAAGAAATTTCTCTAGTCTGGCACAAGGCTGGCAATATATGCCCATGATATGTGGTGCTTCCTCTAAAACCTCTGAGGGTGTCAGATTATACATCTATCTAGCAGGAGAAACAGGAGCACACCATTCATACAAAATTAAATTTCTCTGCAAAGGCTGTTCTTTCTCAAGTCAGTGGAGCCAAAAGTTCAACAGTGAAAGGAAGAAAACTAAAATAGAAGACAATCTGGTAAGTATGAGAACTTGAGAATAAAAAGTACAACTGAGATGGAACAGAACAAAAGGGATACAGCAGCTCAGGATGAAAAGAAAACAAAGGAGCAGAAGGTCAGAAAGCAGCTGGGAAGGTCTGGGGCACGGATGCATTGCCTCTTAATTACTTAATGCAACAGTGGCTGGTTAAACTGTATTCACTACTACTGCCATTTTCCTTTTACAATTTAGTGTTTTAAATGCGACATCCGGCCACAGCAAACTCTCCGAACAAAGGCTGTAGCGGTAGTAGTCTTCACAACTGTTTTAAAGTCTTCTACAAAGAAGAAAGCAAGTAAAGCTGTACAGCCACACGTAGGCATAATGAAATGTTAGCCCTGTTTCAACTTGCCACTCAGAGGTTAAGGTTCACAGAACCACATAGGAAGAACTTGATATGGCCACTACCTTTTAACTAAGAGAAAACAATGCATTTACAAACACAAATGAATCATTATCCAAACAAATGTTTAGAACATGGCTCAGGAAAACAAAAAGATCAAAAAGGCAGCAGAGCTTTAAAAAGAAACTGGTTACAGACTTAAATAACTCCATTTGAACAGTGAGCCTTTTAAAAACAATTACCTGATAAAGCAGAAAAGTTTCCAAACGTCACTTTCGGCTGAAATTTTAAAATGTACTACGATTTAGGGCATTTATAACACATCCCCTCCCCTTCAATGCCTTCATTCCGGGTATTTAGCCTCATAAACCCGTTGTCCCTTTTTTCGCCGGAATGAAGCAGTGCCTAAGAGCTGTATCGAACAGCACCTCGCAACAGGTCAACCGAGACGCTGAAGCTTTGGCCAAAAGAAGCATTGTTTTTACCACGTAGGAGTTAAATGCCGTCCCACCTCTGCCGCTGCCCGTACGGTAACGCTCATTTAGAACAGCAAAGGGAGTTTTTTTGGTTTTTTTTTTTCTCCCAAGAAGCGTGAAGTAGGCTCGTCCGCGCAAGCCGGTGCCGGGGGATGCCCAGGGCGCCTCCCGGGGCGCGGCCGGCCCTACCTGCGCGGGGGGGATGCCGAAGGCCTCTCCGATCCGCGCGTACAGCTCGCGGGCGCTGCCGAAGCCCTCCACGCNGGGCACGGAGCGCCGGGGCCGGCAGAGGGGAGAGCCCGAGAGCCGCGGGCACGGAGCGCCGGGGCCGGCAGAGGGGAGAGCCGGGGAGCCGAGGGCACGGAGCGCCGGGGCCGGCAGCCCGGCCGCCCCTACCCCCTCCCGGGCAGCTCGGGGCCACCGGCGCTGCCCTGCCTGCGCTCAGAGCGCTCCTGCCTCCGCCACAGCCAGCTCTCTCACCGACTTGGCCCTCACTAGTCCAGGAATTTCTGCTAATAGCGAAGTACTGACTAGCACTGATTCATATCTAGGATACAAAAGAAATCAAAGTGTACAAGGTCTTCAGGCACCTCTTTCTCATCACAGACGATCTATAAATCTCCAAGGTTAATAAAGCAACAGTAACATAACCAAAGTTTAAGAGACTTCCTGTTGTACTGGATAACAGCTCTGAAACACTGAGATTTTAACACAAAAAATGCGTTACTTACAAAGGAAAAAATGCGCACTTTTAAACTATTTGTAACATTTATTTTAAAATGTTCCCTCTACTGTGAAATAGAGCTACATATTGCAGTTAGATGTTCACATTTCAGGAGACCTGCAGGCTCCAGAGTAACCCCACTCACCTCAGTGAAACTGCTCCATTTTCCGTAGTGCATTGAATCCACCCAAGTTGTGAAGAGCTCAAAATTCATAAGGCAACATTCAGCACTGCTAAAGGAAACTGCTCAAAAAGCACAGAGAGAAGCAGCATTGCCTTACCACATCTTCTGACTTTGAGAATTAAAAAAAAAAAAACAAACCAACATTGCACAGAAAAAGGATTCTGGCACATGGAGTCAGATCAGGCAGGCCGAGACAATGAATTACTGTGAGGCAGCCCTGAATCAAAAGTTCTTAGCAGATCTAATCAGAGCACTTTTGATTACATGAAATTACATACAGATTTTAAAGTGCTTATGCTGTGAGGTAAAAAAAGGTTGGAAGCCAGTTGGACTTCAGCTTTTCCAAAATAGCATGTAATAGATTGAAATAAATACTCAAAAATAGCTTTTATCCATTTCTAGTAGTAGACAATTTGATTCAATACTGTTATAAATTTTGTAGGAAATTCCACCAAAAAACCCAACAAAAATGCACAATAAACTTGCCCCACACTTTAATAGTTCACAGAAGTAGAAAGGAAGGTTTCTCTGAACTTGCAGAACTGTGTGTACTTTTTCTCCCATTACTGGAATGCAATTCAGACAGCAAGTTGGCATTCACTGGATGACACTGCAGTGAGATGAAACAAGATATTAACTAACAGTACCAAACTATTCATATTCATCTTGATATTTAAGGGGGGGTTACTGGTTTTCAATTTTAATTAAGCAACTTCTTTTAAAATAAGCAGCCTTTTCCTATTTACTAAAATGTATTATGAAGAAATTGGTGACATGTCTTGTCTTTTCTTGTGAAAAGATATTTGAATCTTAAAACCCAGTAAATACTGTTAAATAATTTTGTTAGTGAGATTTACTAAATTAACACAGTCAAGTCTCCACATATACAGAGGTTGAACAGATATATTTTAAAAATAATTCATGGACATTAACAGTCCTAATTTTGGTACCTGTTGCAAAACTTTCTTCAGTGGAAGCATGTTTCAGGGTTTCATATGGAGGCGGATGGAGAAAAAGAACTGAAGTTTCTACAAAAACTATGCTGGTCCTACCTACAGCTTAGAGCAGTAGCATCAGCTTTTTAACTATGGAACAAAAAAACACATGATGAGGCCAATGGAGCCAGTCAAATAAACTGAAGACACAAAGCAGTATGGAGCATGTATATGCCATCATTAGTTACATGACGTAACAAGTAACATTAAACCTTTTTCATGACATTCAAATCGGAGGAAGATGACACTGCACACACACCAAATTATTTTCAAAGCCCAAACCTAGAGAAGAAACTATGTGAGACTGCCATAGCAATTCACTTGGGATGCAAGAATCGTGGCATGCAACAGCCAGAAAGTTTGTGGAGAATGTACGTGGAACAAAGTCACATTGCTGGATATAAAATGCCACTATCCTCAAGTGTTTCACTCCACCTCCATCCTTATTCAGGGAAATGCTATATGGTATTTCAGGTGCTGGTTGGGTGGCATTAGGGGGTTTTTGAATGCAGGGCAGCAGGGCTGTGAATATGGCAATTTGTCCTTGATAAAGCAATCAGGCATGACTAACAGGATTTTTGTTGTACAGCTCCTCCCTTGGGTAAACCAGTAATTCCAGGGCAACAAACACAGGGCACTTCCACCTTCCACCAAGGTAATCTACAAATTCCAAGGGGATCAACAATAGGTCTCTATGTTTACTGTTTAAATGACAGAGCAATTAATTGGAGAAGCTTGAAGGAAACAAATCATGCAACAGTCTGTTGCTGAGCAATCTGAAAAATGAAGAGCTGAGATTCTGCACCTCATGAGAAGATTAGTGCTATTTGCTCAGTTTGGGTGCTGAACAGTAAGAGGCTGTACGATAAATTCCCTCTATAGGATGTGTTCAGTAAGCAATATAATAAGACCTACTCGTGTCACCTGCAAGAGAGGACTAGCATTTACTGACTGAAAAAGTATAACCGTCTCTTAATTATATTTAGAATATGATGTTCATGGCCCGTTTTTTTAGGTCTAGCACTTGAATTCAAGTGCATATAATTTAACTCTAAATTATAGCAAATTTCACTGTTTAAGGAAAACTTATTTGACCCCCAAAAAGTCTGCTTCTGGTGAGTCAGACTAGTACATAAGGTAAACATACTAGAAAAGAATGGAGTGCATTTGCACAAACAGGCTTCCAGGAAGCTTTCAGCACAGCTACTACAAAAATGGCTGAGTGGAAGAACGGAATGCTAACCCCCCCCATGACAGCGGAAAGCTGGGCAGCAAGCAAAGTACCACTGCGTGGCAGGAAGGAGAAAGGGCTGTAATGTAGCTTGACCTACTCTTCCAACAGCTTGAGGTTATCCTAAGACTTTATGTTGGTGAGATTAAAAAAAGATCTTTAAAAGCAGAAGTTTTCAGACTTGCTGAACAAATTCCAAACCAACTAAGTGACTTTTACTTTCTGTGGAACCTAAACAACCTTCAAGAGATCAAAAACCCATCCCAACTTAATGAATGACCATTTTATTTTCATGTATTTCAGTAGTTACAAATATAGTAGTTGACTGAGTATTTGCTTCCTTCTCCCAAGTAGCTTTATTAAATAATCAAGTGGGTTTTAAAACATAGCTTTTAAGCACATTTTTGATTAGAAAAATATTTTTTGTGAATCTTGGATTAGATAGATATTAATGCTGCCTCTCATACTTTAAAGTAATTCTACATGCTGGTTTCTGAAACACATACTTTGTTACCTCTCCATAAGTAAAGAAATACAAGCATTTATTTCATACCAGTCCTATAAGTTTTCTATTTTGAGCTTGAAAACACTTGGAAAAGTTTAGTTTGCTATACATACATACATACATATATATATATATGTGTGTGTGTGTGTATATATATATATACACACACACACACACCTCTAAATACACAAGATACTGCAATTCCTCAATTTAACACTACTCCTCTTACCTGAAGATGGTTACAAAAAAATAGTTCTAGTTGCTGTAACTTTTTTTTTTTACAAGTTGAATACAGTTACAAGATCCTGGATTACAAAATGCTTGATTCCATTACTTTTTAAACTGACAAATAGGTATTTCAGGTTGATATGCTTAAAAGTCATGTAGCTTGTAGCATTTGCCATCATAACAAAATATAAGTGAAAGTTAAAAACCAACTTTACACTTTTTACTAAAAAACCACATAAGAAATGCAATACGGAACATACTGAAATGGAAATTTTTTTCAACAAACAATATATAGTATTAACAATATGCAGAAGCACTAAGCAGCATTTTTTTTTCTTTGTAATACTACTCCAGCAATTGTTTACTTCCTGTAGTATTTAGGACTACAACTAACTGATACTGCATGAAAAGACCTGCAGTTGAAAAACTGATTTGAACAATACCTACCAGAAATTCTATTCCTTTAAGTAAAAGAAATGGGATTCTTCTTCGCTCATTAAAAAATTACTGTAAATTAAATCCCAACTTCTGTATGATTTTCTTTCCTGCAGAGTCACATATATAACACTGCTATTTCTGAGGATACCTGACAAGAGCAGGTAACCTCTAAATTTCTACAGGGAAAAGGCAGACAGCAAATTTTGAAATATTTTCTTATGAAAAACAATAATAACAAAAAAATCCCAAACCCTTTGGAAGTGTTGTTAAAGCACTGCATTATGGTTTTCAACTCAAGTAATAAAGCATGCCCACAAGGCATTTCTTTCACCAATACAGTGCTGCAACCAAGGGAACCAGCCCTATAACTGTATTATAAAACTAAAGTATTACAGAGGGCTCTCTATCTCTCTATGCACCTTTTAACTCTAAAGACAACTAACTCACATTTGAATTAAAAAAAAAAACCCAAACAACTCAATTCAAGCATATGAAAGTTTCTGGGCAACCCCTATCCCACATTGACTCTTAAGGAAACTAATTATTAGATAGGATCTAGCTCTTTCTTCTTCTTCACAGGAGTAAAGTTTGGCCTTTGAAAATAAAATACTTAAAATCAGCATGATCTTTCAATACCTGCCCTAGCCAAATGCTTCTACAAGGGTCTTCATGCACCTTTCTAAACAGCACAGACCTGCTCCCTAGGGAGTTGCCACATGTGCACCACCATCTTTGGTCTAAGCCTCATTTACAGAACATGGGCCCCAGCAAAAAATGCCAAGTCCAAGTTCACAGAATCATTTTGCTTACTAGAAACCTCTTGGCATCATGTAGTCCAACACCCCTGCTCACATGCAGTCAGCTGGAGCAGGCTGCCCTGCACAATGTCCAGTCAGGCTACAAGTATCCAGGGACAGCAACTCCTCCAACTCTCTAGGAAACCTGTTCCAATGTTTGACCATCCTCTCAGAAAAAAGGTGTTTTCTTGTGGTCAGATGGAATCCCTAACTAACTTGTGTCCACTTAGTCCCATCACTAAAAGCTACTGAGAAGAGCCTGGCTCCTCCATCTTCATTCCTCCTGCCAGGTGCCAAGATCTCCCCCCCAAGTGTTTTCTTCCCCATGCCAGCAAGTTCCAGCCCTCTCAGCCTCTCATACACAGTCCTGTGCTAGAGCAGCTCTACTAAGTTTATATCCTTAAGTACCACCAAGTCCAGCACTCCAGATGGATCCTCATCAGTGCTGAGAGTAACAAAAAAGGATCATCTCCCCTCACCTGCTAGCAAAGCTTTGGCCTCTGTTTCCACAAGGCTGCGCTGCCAGCTCGCAGTCAGTTTATTGACAGTCTGCTGGTCAGTTACCCCCCAGAGAAGCAAGACTTCACATTCCCCCTTACTGAACTTCGTGAGAATCCTCTGTCCAGTTCTTCAGCCTGCTGAGGTCCCTTTGAAAGGCAGTACCATCAGCTGGTGGCACCAGCTACTCCTCCCAGTTTATATGATTTGTAAACTCCATCCCATAATTCAGGTCATTAATGATACTGACTAGTATTGGCCCCAGTACTGAGCCAGAGGGACACCACAATTGACTTGTCTCCAACTGGACTTTGTGCCACTGATTAAATCCCCTGTGCCCCCTCATTTAGCCAGCTTTTAATCCATCCACCCAGCTAACCTGTACTTCGACAGTCTGTCTACTGATGTAAAAGGTAAACAACACAGACTGTTCTCCCAACATCCCCAAAGCTCACTGTAGATTGCAGTAAGATTGGTCAAGCAAGAATTCCCTGCTGTACATCTATGTTGATTACCCTGACCACGTTTCAGAAATGCTTTCCAGGAGGATTCTTTTCCATCATATTACCAAGGGCTTAGGTGAAGCTGACTAGAGCCTGCAGATTCCCAAATCTTTCTTCTTGGAAGAAGAAGAGTGATAATTTCTCTTTTCCAATCTACTGGAACATCTCTCAATCTCCCTGGCCATTTAAGGATAAACAAGAGTGGCCCTGCCATGGGATTAGCCAGCTCCCTCAATACTTGGGTACAATCTGTCAGACCCACAGACTTCCAGGTAAAGTGCACCCTAACCCAGTCTTCTACCACCAAGGTTCTGGATTTCCCCTCTAGTCTCAGGGGCCTGGAATTCCTGCATGCTTGTTTTACTGGTAGACAGATGCAAAGGCACCACAGAGGACCTCAGCCTTCTCCACGTCACTGGTCACCAGACTCCCTGCCCCATTCAACTCCAGGCTCACCCTTGGCTGTTCATGTCCTTCAAAAAGCCCTTGCTGATGTTCTGCCTGAAGGCTGAGAAGCTATCCCAGAGCAAATGGCTTCTCTGGCCCCTCGGGCCACGTGCCCTTTGCCACGCTCACAGCGCAGTCCTGACACTTCTGGGGTCAATAAAGAGAAGGCTTTCATTGCACAGGAGAGGCTCTTCAGGAGTCCAAGCTGATTTTTCTGGCCTATGCTTTGTGCAGTGGAAGGCAACATACTGAAATGATCTCTCTCATGTTTTGTTTTTAAAATATGTATGTCTTTGTGTATTCGTACTACGATCTCAAATTTCTATATAAATGTGTAATGTTATAGACATGGTGAGGATATAAGAAATAAAGTACTTGGAGGCTCAAGTACTGTATCAGAAATATGCACTGACTTTGTAAAAAAATTACTGCAATTATATTAAGCAAAATAATGACTAAACTTTGCTGATTAGGAAGATGTAAAAGAAAATGAGTGGTTTTCCCTGTAATTTTTACTGCAGAATTCATCTGTATGACTTCTACTTAAACCCTTTTCTTCTCATGCAGCATTACAGTATTTTACCCCCACCCATCCCACAAAACAAAAAAAAAAAAACCCAAATATTCCACTAGGTGTTACAGATTGCACTTTTAAAGCACAGACTCGCCAGTCTTCTGCATTTCCAGTGTCCTATTTTAATCTGTTGACATACACAGTCTTCCGTTTTATGAAACTGGAAGATTTCGCCTAAGTACTTCTTTTGATGCTGGAGAAATGTTATCCGGGAAAATTACTTCAAACTCTATAATTAAGTCTCCACGCTGGTCAGGATTTTTGGGAAATGGCAAACCATATCCTATAATTCTTCTTCTCATCCCAGGCTTTACCACTTCATTGACTGTCATGGGTATGGTTCTTCCTTCTATCGTTGGCACATTGAAAGAGCTGCCAAACAAAGCCTAAAGAAAGATTATAATATGAGAAAAAGAAATTGGTCAGAACTCCTTAGTACCTATAAATGAATTTGGATTATTGTAAAGTGACTAGAATTCTAAATAGCATTTCTCCCGTGCACTGCTGAGATGTCAAAATATAAATACAATGTTTCTATCTTAAAAAGAGAAAACTTATATTTGTCATTGAAGATCACTGAATTTATGAATGTTACACACAATGGCAGCTGGAGGGTAATTGAGCTTCTATGTCCTTCAAAGAATTTATCAAATAATAAGAGAGCTGAGCACAGTGAACTCCTCACTCATACTTCTCTACAGACATCCATCTTCTAAAGTTCCATTGGAAATTCAGAACCCCATTTCACTTTCTGTTTACTTACATTACACAGGACCTTTTTTCTAATACATTATTAACCTCTATTGTATTGAATTTCAAAACAACATTTAAGTGTCTATAAGCAGAGGCATATCAAATTTCATGGCTGTCTGACATGAATATTTGTGCTGCCTAAAGAAATCAAAACAATTTTGTTGCATCAAAATTAGAACGTTACAGACCTGCCTTATCCATCAGTTTATTTTCCTTACTAAAATCTCTGAGAATAGGATTTTGTTTCCTGCAACTTCACCTAATGCAGCACACTTAGTCTACACTAATAATGGCCAATGTACATAACAATGCAATTAATTTAAGTAAGCTTTTATCTGTGAACGAACTTTATTACATTAAATACTGTCTTTTCTCCCTTCCTTACTACTTTAGGTGCTTCACTTCACACTTACTGTAGAAAGCTTATAATGAAAGCAAGAGTTTATTTCTCTACCTTATACTAATTAAAAGGAAAAAATACACACACTCAGCTACATCTTTTAAATGATGATTTTGTTGAAGCTTCAGACTCATAAGAACTCTGGGAAGTTGCCTTTCTGACTTTTCCTTCAGAAAGCCAATAAGTATTGACTTGAAATTAAATTTTAAAAAACCATACCATTTTTGCTGTTACATATAGCCTCTTACACCCGTCTACAATTATTTACCTTCATGAAATAAATCTCTATGTAGATTGAAAACACACTGCAGTAACTTATTAGCTAAAAAGGGAGATTTTGGTGGCAATGAAAATACTTAAGATGTTTCTAGTTTGTCCTACAGAAGTAGCAATCAAATCACAGCAGCAAGGAGTGTACTATATCGGATCTATTTCTTAGTTTGTATGTCACTTCAGCCCAATACATCATTAGTCAGAAGGGTTAATGTATGGAGAATTAAGACATCTCAACCCTTATTCTTACCCTTTCACCCTTATCATCTGCCACCTCTGTAGTAAACAGCTTGAAATAATATTCCATTTTTATCAAAATAGCTGTTGTTCCCACTATAAACGGCTGTGCTCTTCAGCCACACACGAAAGTGAAATTATTTTAAAAAACCACCCAATCCCCAAATCCTCAAATTTCACAGCCACCATACAGCTTTAGCCATTGTATCATACTGTAATAATGTCAAACATTTCAAATTCTACCGCAAGAGAAACTTACCTCCCTTAAGCTGATCTTAACAGGATAGACAATATTTGATCCATCCCTCTTGAAATGAGAGTGAGGTTTATCTTTAATGATAAAAACAATATCAGCTGGAATTGTGTTGGGTGTTTCATCGCCTTCTTTTGGAAAGGTGATCTTGGTGCCTTCTTTCCATCCTCTTTTTATCTCAATAGTAAGAATTTTGTCCTCTGTTCGGACACTTCTACCATCTGGGTTAAGCCTTTTGCGCGAAATCCTCATTCTTTTTGTGCAGCCATGATAGATCTCTTCCAGTGACACTTTCAGTTCATGGATTACAGGAGGATCTTGTTTACGACGTAACTGGCTGCCAACCGTATTCCTTTCCCTTGGAAAGCCATTCATACTAAAACCAGTGAAGGATCCAAACGGATCACCATCCACCTCCATGTCTTCAGTGTCTCTGCCACCAGGCATCCTCCTCCCAAAGAAGATCTCAAAAGGATTTGTGCCACCAAAGAAAGCTGCAAATGTAGCGTGTGGGTCACCATGGAAGGAGTAGCGGAAGGTACCACCCTGGCCGTCAGATCCTCCAGCTCCTCCTTTAAGACCTAAATAAAAAAAAAAAAAGCAAAGTTAAAAACAAATTGGGTATTAGCATAACCTTTCCTGCTGTACAGTGTAATGATACCAGAACTGATGAGTCAGAAAGATATTTCCAGTAGAGTGAAAGGTCCGCTTTTCAAGGAGGATTCAACAGGAGACTCTTAGGAATTAACTAGCAATTCAGTAACCTAAACAGCAACAAAGTTTCTGAAGCTCTAGAAGGACTTACTTCAAAAGAATAGGTATTCGGACAGTGCCAATTTTATTTCATGTGATTGAAACCAGTTTTTTTAATGAATTAGCTTCTTATGAGCAGAAGACAGGTTTGCTTACTTTGATCTCTTCTTGTTCTGCAAAGTGTTTTGTGAACTGCATATTCCTACAAGGTCACTTTTGGGGGAGAATTACTCACTACCACATGCAATATATTCCACAGCCTCTATAGCTCAGCTGTAACAGTGTTAATTAATTTTATCCATTTTCTTGCAATTTGTCCAGTGTAAAAGGTAACATGCTAACAGTTAAGCATATATATCCAATTTAGAATACTCACACTCAACTTAGAATCCCAAAACTATCACAGCCTTTGTTCGTTCCTATGGTATAAAACAGGCAGAAATACTGGGAACTCTCTTCAATGCAGCCACAAATAAAAGCATCACAGAACTGACTATGATCCACTGGGGTATAAAAACCTTGTATACACTATCATTGTCTCTGTGCAAAAAATTGGAAGGTTCTCAATAGCTTTGTTCTGTCTTTCACATGGGGAGATCTCAATCTCATTTCTTTCTGCCAAGAATTCCCAATGAAAATTCTCTTGTACTTCCTGTGCTCCCATTCCAAACAAATATAAATTTTTTCAATGCCTTTTTCCCAATAGGTGATCTTCATAAGAGTGGTCTTCTGCACTAACCATTCAGGGTACTTTCTCAAAGCACTGGAAGACAAAGTTTTCCTAAGTCTTGACTTTCGTCTTCAAACTTACGATGCTTATTTTTTTAGGTTTTTTTTCTTTTTTTCAGTCTTAGACCAACTCTAAACTACACCTGCTATCATATTTTTATAACTATTAAAAAAAAAAAAGAAGGCTTACATGATGATGGAGGCATTCTGTAACTTTGAAAGAGGGGTTTGTTGGAGTTTTCTTTAGCTTAGTGTTCTCATGACATAACCTTAATGCTGGGTATTGACACTAACCAACTAAGACATTAGAATGCTTTCCCCATTTCAACACCAAAGCAGAGCAAAAGTACTTAGCAAACTGTAGTACATCCTTCTGTCACACGCTGTTAATGCCAAACACGCAGATCAGGGGATCCAATCTGTGATAGCAGAAGGACACCTCCTGGAATGCCCTCCTAGCCAGAAGTTACTAAGGTACATCCAGTTCCTGGCTGTAAAAACACTGAACTTTCCCCCTCCTTACAAACCCCTCTACACTTCCCTCGCAACTAATTACACTCTTAGAAGAGCTTAGAGAGCAACTGAGGCATCAGGCTGAATATTCCCACATTCAACATTCTAGAAGATCATACTTTTAATCTTTGCCCAAAACACTAAATACTGCTATTTAAGTGTTCCCCTTTATAATTGCAAAAAACACAGCCCTGAGCAAATAGCAATAAGCAAGCCTTCTTGTCACAACAGAAGTAGTTATTTAAATGGAATTCCTGATATTGTACACATTTATGGGAAGGGATGTTAATGACTTCCTCTGTTGCTCAATCATAAGACTGAAAGTCATGTCGGTCAAAAATGAAAGAAAAAAAAGAATCATCCTCTCCAGATAACCATTTTAGGATAAATGTGAAATTTCTGAGGCCTCATTCTCTTGGCATGTTATCACTGTTTACAATTAAAGCTAAAAAATTGTTCTGGTATTTCATGACATCAGCCAAATTCTTTCCTCTCCAGGCACAAAGCCAAGAAACACTACAGGCTGGACACCTGGGCTTCTGCTCAGGAGGAATGCTTTGCCTAGATCAAGCAGACTGCCCTTAAGCAAAAATTAAAGAAAAGAATTCATGCCTTTTGAACCTCATTTCAAAAATTGCTCTGGCAAAGGAAGGCAGCAGCAAGAGATCACAGAAAGCTATTCAGGGGTGATAGAAACTTTTTCCGTTCAGTAACTTTTTGCCTGCCAGGTATTTGGGGTTTGTAACAAACTCCGTTAAATTAAGTACTTCAAACTTTACCAGCATTAAAGCCCAGCAATGCATTTTATAATTAAAATCTCCTGAAGCAAACAAGTACATTGTTTAAAGATTAACACAAACCATGTCTTCATATGTTTATTTTGCTTCATTCAACATAATGGAAGTGACCAATCAAAGTACAACAGAGACATACATACCTTCCTCCCCAAACTGATCATAAATGTCTCTCTTTTTGGGATCACTCAGCACTTCATAAGCTTCTGCAA
The DNA here is from genome assembly GCA_013396955.1 of Regulus satrapa. NCBI lineage: Eukaryota > Metazoa > Chordata > Aves > Passeriformes > Regulidae > Regulus > Regulus satrapa. The sequence continues at coordinate 732,708 of VWZN01012635.1, read as the reverse complement.
CCTCTTTGAATTTTTCTTCTGCATGGGGAGATTTGTTCTTATCTGGATGCCATTTCAGCGCTTGTTTTCTGTAAGCCTTTTTGATATCTTCGTCAGAAGCCCCTTTTTCAATTCCCAGGATAGAATAGTAATCTTTCCCCATCCTGAGTGTTGGAGGAGTTCAGATTTTTCCTTGCTGTAAAGAAAGCAGCGTCCAGTGTCTTAGCAACGTGAAGATTCTAGAGAAGGAAAAACAAAAAAATCAAACTCTGAATTGAAACGAACGCTACGATACGCTAAGGCCGGCTTCTCGTCCTTCACGGGGCTGGGCCGGCCGTCCCGCAGCTCATTTAAAGGGCGTTGGCACCCTGGGAGCGCCTCCCTGCGCTCTTTCTAGAACGCCCCGCCCCGAGGCAGCACAGCCCGGCGGCTGCGAGCCCTCCCCGCCCGGAGACACCGCCGCTGCTGCTGCCCTGCTAGAGCCATCGCAGCACTGCTAGCCACTATTCTATAGCACGGCTGGACATAACTCTTTGCCAAATATATCGACCTACCCTTTCCAGCAAAGGCTATGAGGAGTTTTACACCCAAATCAGCGAAAAAACTTCAGAAAGCAAAATTTCGTTGCTTTAAAAATAAAATTAAGCCATCCTCAACCGGAGCTGACCATAGCCATGTACTACTAAGCAGTAAGAACGAATTTGAGCAAAAACCCCACCACTTCGTTTACTACAACTCAAGGCACTCAAAGCAGATCAAAATGTAAATCCTGTCTCAACCTTCTTCTATGGAATAGGAAATACCCATCCAGATTATTACACAAGTATCACAATACACCAAACAAATAGCTTTCATCTGATGAGATGCTAGTAACAGAAAAATACTTGGTTCTTACACATTTGTTTTAAAATATATAAAACAATTCTACTACTGAAGTATTTCTCACACTCCATGGAGAAGATGCTATGAAGTTTTAGCCTGCAAGATTTTTTTCATATCTCTTAAGAGCTTTAGGTCAAAAAATTAGTTATGTTTATCAGTAGGGCAATAAACTACATTATGTATTAACACAACTGAAAAATTACTCCTCCCTGGAGCAAAGTATTAAAATACAACACTTTTGGTCATATCTAGACACTGTATGAAGACATTTCTAGGCTGAATTATGAAGTTACTATTATGGAGGCAATTAAGCTCAGCTGCCTTCCTTCTAACAATAAAACCCACTAATCCTCTGACTCAGGGAGCATTATATTTGAAGCCGTTTTCTAGAACCTGCTCAAACTTACAAGAGACTGACTAGAAGGGACAGAAAATGCTTCCTTAACCAGAAAGTACTAGAAAAAGATTTGGGACTTTAACTCTCTTAACTAGTGTTGTCCTCCTAATTCTCACACCATTATCTTTCCTTTTCCAATGTCTGTAACAGAATTTCCTATTCTATTCTTCCAGTGTGTATAGGATTTGCCTACTTATTTATCTGGGGGGTTTTTACATTCTCCTTAGAGTATGCGTTGAAAAGGTAAAGAGAGAATCAAGTCAAAATTTCACCAGAGTATTTTAGATTTGAGACCAGGAACTTTTAGCATATGTGTAGTTATAATTTCAAATGTAAAAGAGGCCAAAGGGCGTCAAAAGAAGGAATTGGCTCCCCTTGCCACCAAATCTCTCAGGACCTACTTGCATTTTTGGCACAGTGGGAGTCACAGCGTTATAGAATCAATTACCTTTACAGCTGAAGGAAGAAGTTGATGCTGAGCTCCACCTGGAATAAAGCTAGTCTGTAGTATTTTCTTTTTACCTTTCTTTAAAAGTACTCTTTTAGTTAATTTAAAATTAGTATTTCAGATATATTCTTTGAAACCCACATCCTAAATTCAACACTTTCTCCACTACCAATATTTTACTAAGCACTATGTCCTCTTCCATGTATCACAGAAATACTCAAGCAGTGCAATTAACAAGGCTTAGCAATAGATTCTCTGCACACACATCACATCCCTCCCCATTTTGTAACAACATAGTAATTAATTTTAAGGGTTTCATTAAAAGCCGCAATAATCAGGATTGGGTCTTATAAAAATTTTCTTCACTTCAGTTCTTAAAACTTACAGAACGAATTCTGTTAATGATGAAGTTACACTGTGACTTTTCCCCCAGTATCACAGTGACTAAGTGCTCAGGCATCCTTTCCCTACAGAGGGGGACATGCTATTCCGGCCTAAGTGCCACTTATACCATAATGATGCAAATTATTCCCTAAAAATTAAACTATTTAAGATTCTGAGTGGGATGTACAGCAATGACTATATTCTACTTCTAGCCTAGATGAGATCTTCATGTCAGAATGAATTTATAGTCCAGAATCTTGTATTTTTTAAGAGTAAATTCTAGAAAGCATGTCCCTTCTTCTCCATGTTGAGACCTTCCTTTCATCATACAATCTTTTGAAAATACACATAGGTCACAGTTCCTCTCACATGCTTATTGAGCTCTTTGAGCAGTTTCTAATAGACAGAGATACTCTCTTAAAAGCAGTGAAAACTTTCAGTATTATTAATAAAAGACTAAGTGAAAAAAAACCCAAACCCATAAGATGGGCATCTAATAATTATGCTAATAACAATTTGGGTACATCCAATCAGACCAGCCCTTCTTCAGACAATGAAATCTGAAATCCATCTAAGCGTAGTAAGCTTTTACATGTTCCAATTTTGTCGTATTAGAGCTGCTAGATTTTTAGAACTTCAAATATCTGATATTTGCAGTTCTTGGCTGCTCTTTTTGTTACTTCTGGCCCTACAGCTCCTTCAAATAAGCACAGATAGACAGAAAACAAAACAGCCTTAAAAACCCACAAGTAAATATTTAGATATACTGCTATAGTCCTATCTCCCCTGTTACTAAATATATCTAGAAAAACACTCTTCTAAACTATGAAAAGATTTCACTTCCCATATCTTTTGTTAAAATGCCTGAGTAATTGTCCCCTAAAAAAACAGATAAGGTCATCACCTATAGGCTGTGTGACATAGGGAATTCCCTTTTGGGATTATTTTGTTTTCTGTGAGCACTCTGCTTGTTAAACAAAATTTTTTACTTTTTGTTTTTACAATTTCTCCAAGGAAAATCCTTTCAAACCTGTGAAAACCCATGAAGGATGGGTTGCTACAACTCTTCAGGAGAAACAACCTTTTGAGATGTTTCCTCCTAAATTTGTGGCAGAGACAACAGGCTTTTGCATTTTTACCTCAATGTCTTCCTGTTTTGAAGCAGAACCTGGAAACATCCCAGGGCCTCCTATCAGCCCCGGCCATTTCCCGGAATCCTTGCGTTTCAGTCCCCTCCTATTTCAGAGGCTGACACTGTCCAAGCCCACAGGCACCGGCAGTGCTGGCACACCTGCTCACGCCCAGCTGTAACTTGTGGCACACAGCTCACCTTCCACGTGGACTCAGCCCAGCAGGAGGGAGGGAGGGAGGTTGGGCGCTGCTGGGATTCGATCGGTTTGCTCAGGCAGCACCAAGAGCACAGAGCCAGAGATCTCAGCCATGGCTGCCCTCAGCCGGGACAAGCCAGCAGCAGAGAGCCCCGCAACTCACTCGAGCCTCCCAGGAGCAAGTCACACACCTGCACAGCCATACAATTAATACGGCCACAGCCCAAGACTTGATTAAGCATGCTCCTGAAAGAAAGCTAAGGAAATTCTCACACATACAAACCCAGTAGCGTACTTTGCTGGAAAGCCACCTCAGAAAGGTAACAGATAAAACCCCCTCACCATCACTTAACTTTCTTCCTCACTCTACCACATTAATTCTCCAACTGCTATATCACATTATGACTCAATTAATCCCCTATACCCTCAGTTCTATGTTTATACAGTCTTCAAATACAACAGCTACGTTCTACTTGAGGCATACACAGAAAAAAGTTATCATGGTTCCAGTATCAAGTGGTATCTATGAAGCTCTTGGTTATAGTCAACCCTGCAAAACAATTTCCACCAAACTAGGCAGTCTCAACTATGTCTTTCTGTTCTTATAAGCTACTTCAGGGTAATGCCATGGTACTCCTATTCTGCACTGAGAAAGTTAACTGCCTGCATTTGTCCTGTGCTTCTTTACATCACTAGTCTTTGTTACAATATAAATTTTACAAGTTACTTCAGTTCAAGCTTTTTAATGTATAAAGGTACATCTTCAAACATAACAAGCCACTAAAATGCCAAAAAGACTATTCAAAAAAATTTTTGTCAGAAAAAAGGAATAAAATTTTGAAAATATACAAAAAATGCCTAATATAACCAATCTCTTACCTAGAGGATTTTCTGTGTTCTTTGATCAAAACCCATGATGTTCACTTTTAACAGAAAATTTCCTTTTCCGTCTAAGAACATTTATGAAATACACATTAGGAAGCTGAAAATTGTTCCTTCAACAGCTCCACTTTGGAGACAGAGTCTGACTACTGCATTCCACTTGAGCTAGTATTTCAGATAAAGAATTGTTGCTTTCTAGTGTCTTTTCCATTATTCTCTCAGAACAACCATAGTTAACTCACACGCATAGGGCCCAGAGCTATAGATCTTGTCTGCCAGAAAGCGTGGCCAGGGTTGTACCACCTCCAGCTCTCTGAACAGTTGTACTGACAACACACACTTTGAATCAGTTGCCTTCTTTAAAGAAGCCTTCACAACAACAACTGAGAGAAATTATGCAAACATTCATAATAATAACATATGGAACTCAAATTACAGATTAATCATAAATTAGCACCACTATGTTATTTTAAGGAAAGGCTTCTAGGCAGGACAGTGTCAATATTCCCTGAAGTTGAATAAAAATGCTCAGTATTTCCTTTAAATTAAGCCATTTGTTTTCTACTTCTAACTTATTAAATCACAGAAACAAAACAGAGAAGGACAGGACTAGATCACAGAACAAATTAAAGAGCACATAAAACCACAAAGGCAAATTCCAGACAGATCACAACTATAAATACACATGTGCACATAAATGTCAAGGCACAAGAGCCAAATCCCTCCCTAGGAAGTGCTTTCACAATTAAGTATCATAATATTTGCAAACCCACTGTAATTAATGGAATGGATTTGTACTCGTCTACAATGGTTTGAAGAAAGAACACCCAGATACAATAAAAAAATTTTCTCCAACATCACCCACTGGTCTTCCCAGGAAAAAAAAATTGACAACTCTTCTCCCCACCATCTTTAACAGGATGTAGTTGTTGCCCAAGCTATGTTTGTACCTTATATACTCTTTATTTAGTGACTAAGACCTGGTACATGCAAGGCCCATTCATTCTATATTTTAAATAGAGTTTCACCACAGAACATTCAGTAGCTGGTATCATACACAGATATAAATTTTGGAGTTTACAACCGAAGCAACAATCAGTTGATTTTTTACAAATATATCTAACAGAAAATGCAAAGTCAAACCTGCAGAGCGTAACAGTTCTTTCTAACTGATGGCCCTAAAAGAAAAGCTTCATTTAGTCATGTACTTCATACCCAGCAAGAACCAAATCTATCAAGTATTTACTTAAATTTTCTGTAGAAACTACTACTGGGACAGAAGTAAAAAGTTAACTGTACATAAGGATTCTGGGGCAAACTTATTCATCTAAATGAATAGTAATAAAAGCAAAGCAAAATGCCACATAACATACAATTAAACTCAGTATATATTTAAGTTATACCAGCCCTAGCATCAACAAAAATGTTTTCTATTTTTCACTGGAAATATGCCTTAAAACAGTGTCTATAATACTACCGGAACATACAGGAAATTCTGCCAACAGGCCAAATAATATATTTTTAAGGACTTTTGTGGAAAGGCTTACTTTAAATATACACTCCAGAATTTACATGAATCAGCTCTAGTGTAAAATCTCAAACCAGAGATACACTGTTACCCCTTTTGAATCTCCAAAATGTATTTTTTAATAAGCACGTGATTCACATAGTCACAAGAAGCCAATTTAAATAATAAAATGAAGAAGTTCTACAAGTGATAGAATTCCCTGCCAAAGAACACTGAAGACTCAATAATGGTGTCAGTGGGACACTGAAAAAATACTAGGCAGGAGATGCACTACAAGTGCATGTCAGACAATTTAAAAAATACTGGAAAAACGTATAGACATCTACTTGTCTGTCCTACAGATGTGTTTATAAACTTAATATTAATTGTTTATTTTCCAAGATTTGTATTATCTGTATTGTTTTCCACCTACATGAAACAGAAGTGGTGTTTACATACAATAAATACATGCTCTAAAAAGAGGCATTTAGTTACACTTGTGAAGATGCTTCCAGTATTCCCGTTTCCAGTAAAAGTGAGGCTTAATTTGACATTCACAGTCAACGGATTCAGCCCCAGTCCTGCAGCACAAAAGGGGCAGAAATCACTCTAAAAATACAAGGCCAGAATGGCCAGCTCATTCTGCAGCCCAGCATTCCCACGGCACAGCCCAGGGCCAGCTGGCACAAACCTCAGTAACATTTGCTCGGGGCTGGCTGTGTGCGGACACAAGGCCAGCAGCGCCGATCCCCAGAACTGTGACTGGCTCCCTACCAGATCTTCCACCAATGAATCCTGGCCTAAGAGAATTTCTGTGACCTAATACTAGTGCTATGTACTGATTAACAGGAAAAGGACAATGGAAAACTCAGCACAAGTTTCCACAATAAGCCTCGATGACTTTCCTTCAAGAAACTGGAATTGAAGAAGGTGTTTTAAAGGCACTTTTTAAGACCCTACATAAAGTCAGTTATCACAATTCTGACCTCCCAGGAAACATTAGGATGAGCAGTACGTTTTATTTAATATCTACTTAGATGCTGTAGTATAGTACGGCTCCTCTTTTAGCCTTTCATCAGTAGAAAAAGGAGGGTAACTACCACTTGTAACAATCTACTGCCCTTTTCCTTAACCGCAGTAGCAATTCCTTCATCCATAACAAAGTAACTCAAGGGGGTTTTCCCCACCAAACAATAGAAGAAATAACCTGCTGTCTTAGCAAAGATACAGCAACACAGAATCAGGGCTGTAGAATAGAATAAAGATATTCCTCACAGACTAGCTCCTGCAAAAAAGTCTCTGTGATGTTGGCACAAACACAACTCAGATGTGACCTGATCTGAACCTGAAGTCTGTCTTTCCAATAGTTCTCAGCCTATCATTAGATACTTGGATCTGTTCTATTAAAAAAAAAAGAAAAAACAACACTGCCTTGACACACTGCCAGCTTGGAACACTCATTAGTGGAACATTACACAGTATAGAAATATTTTCCTAACGATGAATATACTCTACAGGTCTACACAGAATGCTGACAAATCCATCTAGAATTTTATCACTACTTCAGTCATCTTCTGTAACTAAAGAAGAGACAGAAGTAATGTCTACAAGTTATTTTTTCTTCTTGCAAAAAGCATTAGGTTATTTCTGATTTAATTAAAAAGCTCTCAGTGAGAAACAACTGAATAAACATGATAGTGATCATCATTACAGGTCTCACACAAGAGGGGTGGGTGAAGGATTGAAGGAAGATGCTTGCACAATCACTATGCAAACACTGCTTGTATTTTCTTGGGGTTTTTTTTCAGCTTTAATAATGATAGAAGTTACTAGTTTCCAGCAGAAGGTAAACTGTTTTTTCAGCCTTGATGAAGAGCAAACACAATCGAACCAGTTGAAACGTGTCTCAGCTACACGGTACTGTTTTAATTGCTGTTACACTCACGCAAGATCAAGGTTATTAATGCACCACCAAATAAGGAACTGCTCACATTTTTGCTGCGGACATGTGATCCCACTGTTCTTACATAAGCAAAAGGAGGTGGTCACACGAGATGCTTTTTCCAGAGTGTGCTTGTCAAAAACCCACCCAGCTGCTCTGATTCATGCAGCCAGTTTTACAAGCAAGGCTGAAAACACACACACTAAACTGTGGTACAAAGACAGGAATTTTAAAAGGAGATGTCAGCACAAAGCTGTTCAATGTAGAAGGAGAACAGATGTGAGTAAGAACGTACTTCACCTACAGGAGACAAAGTCAAGCAGCCCCAGTGTATTTACTACAAGCTGCTGTAAGACAAGTCAAAATAGTTGCTCACTAGTCTTTGCAGTGTTTCAACCACATCCCATAAGTTATGTTTCATAGCTGGTTTCTCCCTTCTTCATCAGCCTAGAAAGGCTTCAGGCTGAAAAGCAGGAGTTAAACAGCAGCAGGAGTTAAACTTTGAAATCAGCATCTTACATTACTTTATTCCTCTAGATTAAATAGTGCACAGCTACCTAACCGGCAGAGAAGGTCCAACACAGGAAGATAAACAACTCAGCAGAAAATACCTAGGTGTTCTGAAGGGATAGCAAATTGCAGTATCGATTCTACTAAGAAACTATCCAAATTCTACAGTTCCATGAAAACAATGCAAAAGTGACATGTTCTCACCTTTTTCCTGCCCCTTCTAAAAAAATTCAGCACAAAAACCAGTGACGAATCATAGAGTACAGCTGCAAATTAATAGTCACGGAAATTATAAAGTTTTATGAAAATACTACACAGAACAAGTTTCCTCACAGGGCATATACCTAACACATCACAACCAGTAAGAATGAAGTAAAGGATCTCCCTTCTATATTCTCTGCAGAAAACACCAATCCATACTGAACACATTTACAGGTATATTTCTTTTTTCTTTCCTTCAGCTTAACTTACAAAATCTCCGGTTCTTTTGCACTTCACACTAAGTCAAGTGATAAGATCCACTGATCTTCTGAGTGGTAATTGAGATAAAGCCTGTAACATTTATACATTTCTAAGCCTATGTAGCATTGCTACTGATTTATAAGAGAAAAATATCCTGATACATCCACAAACTTCACTGCCAACATTTGTTTTTCACAAAATATGCACGTGTCCCTTACAAAGTTCAAGAGGATTTTCAAGTTATATAATCTTGTATCAAGGTTTTACAGAGTGAACAAATTAGACATTTAAAGCTTCTAAACCATCTTTTTTCCATTTTTCTTTCTTCAGACTCAGAAAATATTTACCTATGTTTGTGGTTTTTTTAAATGTATGCTATGATACATGCACAATATGTTTAAAAATAAAATGCTCTGACTCACAAATGAAGAGATACAGTTATCTTAATTCAACAGTATCAGAAAGACTATTACCAGAGATCAGGCCTGGGTAATAGAGAAGTACACCAATCCCTTTAGAGCAATCAAGCTTTTCCCACTTCCAGAGGAGAATTCTGAATATTAATTGTTGTAGTGTAAGAAGCAGGAGCTTCTCTGAACTCCACACAGGAAGAAACGGATACAGAAACTGAATTAAAACCTTTAGAGAAATCAGAATGCATTGGTCTGCATGGACACAGAGTGGAGGTACAAGTACAATTTCTAGCTGTAATTTTAAGTAGATAAGTGAGTAGATAGGTAAAATATACTCTAACCACTTTAGAACTGCTTTAAGTACTTTAGAAAAACAGAAAGCCTTTGAAACTCTGACAATCCCTATTGCCTAGCTCTGCGGCCTTTCTCCAAGACATACCAAAAACACAGTAAAAACATTGTTTGCATTTTAGGAGAAAAATGCAAATGACAAATGCCTCAGCTTCTTTGAAGAACCTGAACCCCACAATCCCCAACATTACAATAAATTATGCCTTAAGAAAAGTATTTACTCACTAATTAACAGGACTTGAATGCACATTCTTCAGTGTACTGCTGACAGAGGGATATATTAGGACACTTCCATCCTCTACAGCTACTGCTGCATTAATCATTTGTTCTCCATTCACAGACCCTCAGTTCCCATCTCAGCCTTTCTTAATCCCCAGTCATATGCAACTTCCACACCCAGCTGCTCTGCCCAACTTATTTCAAGCAAGGCCTTTCACTCTTCTCCCTCACCAGGCAAGAATTTTGCCGATGCTAACAGCAAATTCTCTGTGCACTCAAAGCTTTTCCTCCCATGACATCGCTGCAAAAACACCCAACCCCCTCGAACAAGTCAGTGGCTGAGCACTGATGACACGATCATGCTGACTAATATCATCCAGCTGCCTTCTGCACCACATTCCTTCAGAGGATCCAGCCTGCACACTGCAGCTGGAGCTAAGGAAGGAGTGAGTGTTCTCTGACTTATTCTCCTATATCTGACATGCAATGCAACGGTGGCTTCATGCAATTTGATAGCCTCCAGTAGGTCATCAAAAATTTAAATCAAACATAGAGCAAACGAATTCACAAGCGTAAAATGGGAAAGAGAAGAGCTCTAAAGATTCTACATTTATACAGCTTCTCTATGAAGTTTTAATAAACTAGAACTTTTTTCTAAGAAAGGCAGCATGACTAAATGTAAGCCCAAACCACTAGATACGTCTTCCTTTTCTAGAACTTGTTATATAAAAGTTATCCAAGTGCTATCCAAACTGTGGATCTGAAAACTGTAATTAGTATTGCAGTGCACATGAAGTAAATGCTTCTGCAATAACTGAACTAATCTAGAAATACACTGGGGAAGTTTTGATAAAACTGAGGATTCTTTCACACACAGTATTTGATTTTTTTCTTCCTCCATCATGTAGAACCATCAATTACTTAAATCTGAAACAACTCCCACAAATAAAAGGTTTTCTGACTTGTCAGATGTTTACACCAGCTGCTTCTCAGTAAATACATCTAGTAGAATATTTTAGTCTGATGATTACTGCAAAAAACAGCAATTATAGCCTGAAAAGCATGGGAGGTGCCATAATCTATTAAATTCAGTTAAAGGAGACATCTTCCTCCAATCTCTAAACGAAACAGTGAAGAGACCTTTTAAAAATCCATGTTCTTCTATTTTTTTATATTCCAACTATGTATGCACTAAGATTCTCTTTGAAGAACGGTGCACTTCTCTACTATTCATCCTTCTTTAGTAAGAATGAGTTACTGTATGAAGTGAACCTTATTTTACACAACAACACCAAAGTTTCATGGTCTAGCAGCCCAGTGCGAACAACTACTTACATCATCAGCACACTGAATTTTCTAGAAGCCAGGCTTGACTGAGAACACAGGCAGTGCAGGTAACTTCCTGCGAGTGACAAAGCAGGACATCCCGGGGTATGCTGCTGTGACATGCCAGCAAGGTATTTGAAAGAACACTGCAATTACTACTGTTAAGGGGTTATCCTCACCCCGCTCCACTAACAGATTAAGCAGAAAGAATTAATCCCATAGGGATAATTTTCTTTACAGAAATATCACTTAATAAAGTGAAACTAATATAGAGTGCTTAAGAGAGGTGATTTTCTAGCAGATGGGTTTTAAGTGCCATCATGGGAAATACAGACAGGAGCAAGTGTTAGTAAAGGTCATAAAATCATAATGAAGAATGGTGACAGTAAAGACAAAATATATAGCGTTCAATACTGAGATCTTTCTCCTCTTCAATTTGCCTAATCTCATGCTCTGACTGTAAAGCCTACAGTGACTGCAAGAACTGCAAGCAATGAGGAATGACAGGTACACTAAGTATCATTCTCAGCTTTCAAATAAAGCATCGCCTCAAAGAGCAGTAAAAAGCTGATAAAAAACCCCGAAATAAACATTCACCTATCACCAGCTGCTGGTGAACTCAACTAGAACATTTATACTGTACCAGACAAGAGTGTATTAGCCCACGGTGTTATAACTGCTTAAAAATCAACAGCATTACATGGCTACTGGCTGGTCTCACAGAACTCAGCAAAGAAACACCAGCACGTTTTGTAACTGTAAAATGCAAAGCACACTGACTCTTCCCTTCATCCAGCAAGGGGAGAGCCAGAAAAGACATAGCCAGTGGCCAGGAGCGGTAGTGTGTCAGTCAACTACTATTGCTCAACCAGAATTATACAAGTAAGAACCTGCTAAACATAGTCAAAGCATCAGTACCTAAGAGAACAAAAAAATACGGTTTAGCAATAGCAGCTGAGTCAAGCATAATAATTAAATGGCCATTCTTGAAGCGTCATTTTACTTTTTCCCCCCTATCTCCTCCAACTAATACAGCTACAATAATGGAAAATATAAGCTAATTCTTATGTGTACAGGCTTTTTCACCAAAGTATCAGAGTAGCAAGTTTCACCTAGCTCTAGTAAAACATTATCATCTGCCTAGAAACACATAGGAATTTTTAACTTTGTGCAACACATTACTCTTATAACCTTTCTTGAGGTTAAAAGAGATTACACTACCTCAATAGTGTTATGGGAGTCAAAAATCTAGCTTTTTTCAAAGCTTTCTTTAGTGAAGTTATCTGCACTGGAGAACACAAAATAATCTGAGATTAGCAGCACAGTAATTTAGAGTCTATTAAAATTATCCCGATTACAATCGCCTTAAGGCAGCATGGAACTACAAAGTAGCACTGAAGGACAGGGAAGGGAAATGAAAACACTGAGAGATATTTTCTTACGCGAATCCAAGAGTCCCCGCACACAGCCCCAAACCAGGCCAAGTCCCAAACAACAGTTTCTCAAGTAAAAGCACTGACAACAAAGAAACACAGTCACTTAAGGCTGGAAGAGACTTATCACGCTTCAGTTTAAAAGCGCATATGTTTCTTAAAAAAAAAATGAATTTGACATTTATGTAAACTAGAAGCGCATGAGAAAGGAACAGCTGAATGCATATAAACACCCTTTAAAAACTGCAAAGCATCTCCTCATAATGCTACAGCAGTTCCCCTCCAGCATTACCCAGTCCCTATTGCTACGATTCCTAAGTAGATATTCCACGACCTTATCCCGATGTGAAGCCTTTACAACCCCGTCATCCACATTCAACATGACAGTTCATCCCCACCGGGTCACAGGACCTCAACAGGGCCCAGATTAAAGCATTACCGACTCCAGGTTTTCATTAAACCTCGCGCTTGCGCAGCCCAGAAAAAAAAATAAAAATCCGCCAGCTGTAAAAGCCCTGCACTAGCAACAAACGTCTTCAGCGAAAAAAAAATAAACAAACAACCCCGGACAGCTGCGGGACGAAGCAAGCGACACTCCGCAGAAGGACAGGGGCCGGTCCCGTTTCGCGGGGTGCGGAACGACCCAAAAATCCGTTCGAAACGAGCGGCAGGGCGGCAGCGGGCCGCGAGCAGCGGCGGGACGGGACGGGCCGGGCCGGGCGCTGCCCCTCGGCCCAACGGCTCCGGCAGCCCCGAGCCGCTC